>CM053592.1:69868950-69902156 GCA_028646515.1 Pseudochirops corinnae | reverse complement strand
GGCTGTTTTGGGGCGGTGGTTGGGGGAAAGAGGGGGAGAAAATATGTAACTCAAAATCTTGTGGAAATGAATGATGCAAACTATAATAAAATTAAAAAAAAAAAGAATGCAACAGTCTTATCTGTCTCCAAGGATTAAAGTAGACTGGTGGGCTCTTATGGTCTTTTTCTTCTTAATTGAAAAGAAATGCTTAGATGGCATGATGGCTTGAGGGATGGCTCTCAAGTCGGGAAGACTGTACTGGCTATGTGCCCATGAGTAAGCCCCTTCACTTTGCAGTGGGTCTCAGGCAAATTCCCAAGAAGTTGCTGTTCTCTACTGAGTTCCCCATTCTGATGAAACTTAAAACAACTTTCCAAAAGTTGATATAATCAATTAATTTTTTCTTCTCAAATTTAAAAGCAATCTATTCACTTTTTATCATTTAAATTTTTTTTTTTTTTTTTTTTTTGGTTTTTGGAGGGGGAAAGGCAGGGCAGTTGGGGTTAAGTGACTTGAGTCACTTAAGTCACACAGCTAGTAAGTGTTAAGTGTCCGAGGCTGGATTTGAATTCAGGTCCTCCTGACTCCAGGGCCGGTGCTCTATTTGCTGTTCCACCTAGCCACACCTGTTTAAATTTTAAAAGGTAAATGTTTTGAAAACTTTAAATGATCTTATAATTAACATGCAAGATCATGACTTCAATTTTAAAATAAAAATGGACGAAGTGATTTTTAGCATCTTTGCCTCTCACTATATTGTAAGATCAGAGGATGCAGAGCCGGAAGGGCCTTGGGAACTTATCTAGTCCACCCCTTCATTTTATAATTGGGAAAATTGAAGCCATAGAAATTAAATGACTTGCCTAAGATAACATAAAAATTGGAATCACAACCCAGCCCTTCTGGTTCCATTCCATTCTGTCGTGCTAGATTGCCTCCTTAAAATAGGCTCCATAGTTCTTGTTCTGATCTGTCCCTTAGCAACTGGATAAAGAACCCTCAGTTGGCCTGTGCCTAGAGGAAGGGCTACCCACTGGAATACTACCTAGTATAGCTTTTAGAATTTCTTTAAGCAGATTTGAGACCCTCTGGCAAAAAGTACACTTTATTAAATATAGGATGTATTTTCCAGAAGCTGTTTGAATCTTCCAAATCCTATCATTTCAGAAGTTTCATTTTAATTTTATCAAGTGGAAGAATCACTGGAAGCAGAAACATTAAAACCTAGATATGGATGCCAGCTTTGCCCTTCCCCACCTTATCTGTTAAAATGAATGGCTTGGGGTTAGAAGACACTATTGACTTACATGTCCATTGTGCTTTGAAATGTGAAAAGTTGGTTCCTTACAACCTTGTGATATAGGTAGAACAAGTGACTTACTTGTGGTCATAAATCTGGTCAGCTTCAGTTTTGAACCCAGGTCTCTTGATTCCAAATCTAGCACCTTTGAAGGGCTATGATGTGGAAGCAAGTTGTTTGACCCCCAGGGGCCAGGACCAGGACCAGTTTAGACTTGGTGTCAGGAAAAACTCCCTAACAATTTGATTTATTCCAAAGTGGAATGTTATACTAGGGATTCTTTTCATGTGTTCTCGGACCTCTGAGATGCCTTCCGACTTTCCAGTTCTGTGATTCCATGACATGATGCTGAAATGCTGTGCTAGTCCATAAGCCAAATCTCACCGAGCCTCACTTCTCCACCCTTCAAAATGGGGTTAACAAACGAGTTGTTTAACCTGGCCAAGAGAAGACTGAGGGAAGGAACATGCTAGCTATCCCTGAGCACTAATGTGGAAGAGCTCAGCGTTGTTCTCTTTGGCCCTACGTGCAAGAAGTAGGAGCGATGGGTGGGGAAAGGCCTGATTTGGGGTAGCTCTAAGGAAAACCTTCCTCACCATGGTAGTATCAAAACCCAGAGAAGTCTTCTCAGAAAACTGGGGCTTTCAGGACTCAGATTCCATCAAGGCAAATTGGCCTTTCACCTGGTTTTCATTTTTAACCAAAAGAGGCTGTTTTGACAACAATGTAGCAAGCCAGGGAGCTCTGGTCTGAGCTGAGGAAGTTCCCAATGAAGTTGCTATATTGTTTCTCTGATTCTTCAGCCTTAATTTTACTTTTTCTCTTTTTCTCCTCCTGTGCCTCAGGTTCTTATCTTGTTTATTTCTCCCCATGAAACACAATGGACTCTTTGTTTACATGCCACAGGGAAACAGGCTACTGGACAAATATTTGTTTTACAAATCTTAGCAAACTGGGATGGGTATTTAGAAATAATCTAAAGGAGGAAGTACCAGGTAAACGAACATTTTTTAAAAACATATGTTTGTACAATACTATTATGTATGACGTGCATATTATATATGCTTTCCCCAACCTTATGGGGTTCAAACCTGTAATTTCAGGGTTATGGGGGAATTCCTTCTATCAGTGTTGATTTTCAACTGTCCTTCAGTTGTTTTAGAGAGCTATGTCTGGGACCTAGAGATTAAGTGACTTGCCGAGGGTCACAAAGTCAGGATGTACCAAAGACTGGACTTGAACCCAGATCTTTGTAATTTTGAAACCAACTCTACATATATTGTGCCAGGCTATGTCTTGACAGAAACCTGGAAAACAAGTATTCCTCACTTTATTGAATGTAGATTTTTTTTTAAAAGCAAAATTGTAAAACATTTTTTTTTGGGGGGGGGGAAAGCAAGTCTATTTTCTTACTAACTTCTATCATGGATTAAAGATTAGTCTCAGTGTCTCTCCCTTTTTGAAAATATTTAGTCACAAAGAGTTTAAGTGAGTGCCCCACTCTGTGAAACACCAGGAACCTGCAGAAGAGGCAGTGTTAGGATAGACAGTCAAGATAGACAGGTTAAAATCCCAGCTCAGACAATTACTAACTATGTGAACTAGGACAAACACAACCTCTTTATCTCTCTCTGTCTCTCTGTCTCTCTCTGTCTCTCTGTCTCTCTCTGTCTCTCTGTCTCTGTCTCTCTCTCTCTTTCTCTAGTCTCTCTCAGTTTCCTCAATTATAAACTGGAGATAATTATGACTGTAGTATTTGGCTCATAGGCCTGTGGTGAGTATCAAATGACATCATACTTGTCAAACAACATTCTACACACCTTAAATCACTGCATCAGTTGTTACTGATGCTAGGACCTTCCCTCTGTGGATCATCCCCCACTTATCCTTCAGGGAGTTTGTTAGTATGGAGTTGTCTGTCTGTCTTTCTGTCTTTTGTTAGACTGTGAATTCCTTGAGAGCAGGGGCAGGTTTTTGCCTTTCTTTGTTTACTACAGTGCCTAGAACATAGTAGGAATATAATAAATGCTAGATTCCGTGACAATTATTATCATTCTAGAAGACTGTCTGTATCTTGGGATTTGTAGTCTCCACCAAGCAGTTTACTTTTCTTTTGGAATATTTTTCAGATTCTAGGAGAACCCATGTTCTGGGAATTCTGAGAGAGCTATGTTGCTTTTGCTACTGCACAGAACCTCAGAGTATGAAGGGACCTCAATGGTCATGTAGTTCAACTCATAGCTGAACAAGAGTCCTCTCTATTAAAAAAAAAAAAGTTTATGTCAGTGTTTTAATGGATGGCTCTGGTCTCTCTCCCACTCTAATCTGTATTTCACATTGCTCTTAAAGTGAGCTTTCTAGTGCTCTGGTTTAGTCACACCCCTCCCGTCTTCAAAAACCCTGAGTCTCTCCCTATTGCTTTTAGACTGAGAATAGAGAGAACACAGAGCTCATGTGCCACATCCTATGTGGCTACAATCTTTCCTTCCTATGTCTCAGCCCGAAGTGAACCCTGTTTTGTTCAACTTCTCAGGACATCTTTTTGCTCTCTCCTATATTCTTAATTGATTTCTCATTTGTGCTAGTGAGCATTTCTTCTACCTCTACTAGATTATAAACTCCTTGAGAGCATATGCTGTGTCATTTCTAATGTTTCCTATCCCCCAGTAGCAAACATGGTGCCTTGTATGTAAGGATTACTTACTATGTCTTTTTAAACTTAAAAAGGACAGTGTTACATGGGATACAATATCCATTATGTTTCCTTTGTCAAATTTCCTAAAGATGTATGGTTGGAAAAGGAGAATGGTCATTTAACAAGAGCAAGGAATAAAAGTGGACACCTTAGATGCTTCCTAGAGGAAGATTTCCATCATTTTGGGTGACTTTCCTATGGAGGCCTTGCAGGAAGATATGGACAGAGACACATGAGATGTCAGGGACTGGATGGGCCACAGTCCACATGTTAAGATCATTGAGCCATTGAAATATTTATTACTCTACCCTCAATTGGCACATTGGGAGAGGAATCAGAGGATTCAGAGCTGGGAAGGGGGAGCACATAGAGATCATGGTACAATGCTCTTTCTTTTGGCCTTTTTATCCTTGTGTTCCCCCCTCAGCTTTCCTTTTTCTGACCAACATAGAACCTTGGCTTTGTATTGCTTAACCTGGGTTCTTGTCCTGGCTGTTGGTGATCCTGAGGAAACCAGCCAGTGACTTTTCCTCTCTGGGTCTAAACTTTCTCCTGGCCAAGATGAGCTGGAGTGTTAACCATCTGATTTCTACAGCTGAGGCAAAGGAAGGCAGTAGAAAGATCACTGGCTCTGAAGTTAGGGGCCTGCCTCTGCTGCTTGCTACATTTATGACTCTACAAGACAAGTAAACTTTGAATTTATTTCCTCAGCATTAAAATGAAGAGGTTAAATGAGAAGATCTATAGGAGCCCTTCTAGACTGGTATCTATGATGTCTCCTGTGTTAATATTCTGTTATAAGTTCTAAGTGTGTTCTAATGGGTGTTCTCTCCCGTAGCTAGAGACCCTGACAAGGAGAAAAGTTACTAGGACCACCTCTAAGTTATCTGGAGCGACCTCTTCCTCTTAGTTGCAGGTACTGCCACCACTGTCCCCTTCTTTTCCTCCTTTAGATCTTCTAGGGCAAGGCTTCTTAACATGGGATCAATGAACTTCTTTTTTAAAAAAATATATTTTGACTATATTTAAATAGAAGTGGTTTTCTTTGCAGTCTTGTGTATTTTATTTAACGCCTTTAAAAACATTCTGAGAAGGGGGCAGTGGGTATCACCAGGCTGCCAGAGGGGGCCATGACTCACAAAAAAAGGTTAAGAACTACATTTCACAGCAATCCCTGATGATATCCTGAAGTAAATGACGCCCTGTTTGCAATAACTGAATAAGCTGAAATCAACTTCTAGTTACACGTGTCCATTCTTTTCTCTGCATGATAGAGAGGTCTGAGATAAAACCCAAATTGTGGGTTGAGGGAGTCAGTGGGAGGGACAGTCAAGGGTGACTGAATATTGAACTGTCTAATGGGGCTTGCCTAGAAAACAGCCTGTTCTCTTGCTTTCTTGACTCTAATTTAAATTTCACTAGTGTTATATTAGGGGTTTTTCATGGACTATGAACTGTGGGACATTTGCTATTTTGGGTGCTTATTCTGTACACAAGACTTCCTGTTATGCTGTGTTTGAGTAAATCTGCACACACAAATAAATTCTCCTGCGAAATGCGCCTTACCTTTGGTCATAGGGTAGGGACAAGGATAAGGTCAATTCAGTCACTTTTTTCCAGTGCTACACTTACATTGGTGCTTAGGGGTGTAAAATGCTTGGCAATAGTATGGGAACAATGATGATGATGATGATAACTGACGTTGACCTAGCCCTTTCAGGCTTGTAGAGCAGTTTACATATAGGAGTGTGGTGTCTTGGAAAGATTGCTGGGTTTAGAGGCAGGAGAACTTGGAGCCTAAACCCTACTAGCTCTGTGGGCAGGGGTGTAGCATGTCCTTTAACCCTTCTGAGCTTCAGTCCCATCCCCTCCCACCCCAGGCAAAAACCATTATAATAATAACAGCTGCCTCACGTGGTTGTTGTGAGGATGAAATGAGATCATGTAGAAACAGTGCTTTGCAAACCCTAAATAAATGAGGTGTTATGATTGCCTCATGGGCTGTTTGTTCAAGGTATGGCCACATGAAGTTCTAAGAGGTTCATCACTTTGGTTGGCCACTGGATGATGAATTGTTTTGCCACAATAGCTCTCAAAGACTATCTACTAAGTTCTAAGGATTTTGCTATCTTCGTCATCTGCCCCACCCTGATGACACTGTGGATCTCGAGAGCTGAGTAACCACTGAATTAAGGGCTTCAGAAACCATTGACAACACAAGTGGTCTAATCTGGGGTGAACTCCCTGGATTAGGAGCAGCTAGGAGACACAGTGAATAGAGCATTGGACCTGGAGTCAGAAAGACCAAAATTCAAATGTGACCTCAGGCACTTACTAGCTGTGTGACCTTAGGCAAGTCACTTAATCCCTGCCTAAAACTGGAGAAGGAAATGGAAAATGGCAAACCACTTACAGTATCTTTGCTAAGAAAACCCAATGGATGGTTGGTCCACAGGGTCATAAAGAGTCAGACATGACTGAACAACAACAAACTCCTAAGTTAGAGGGAGACAATTCTGGTAGAATCTGAAGCTGCTTATTTCCCCTCCCCTGCTTTTTTGCTCTGTAACAGCTGGGGAAGGTTATACGATTGTGGGCAGGTCAGGGTAGGTGGGAGGGAAAGTTTGGTTTTCCATTCACATAGAGTTTGAGCCAACAAATAGGAAGGATCCCTGGATAGAAATGGGACTATGTTGTCTTCTTCTTCACTATGGGCTGGGCATCCCTGGCTTTGTTCTGGAATGCAGACAGCAGGGCAGCAGCAAGTACCTTTCTTGACATGGAAAGCCTGTTTAGTTAAGAATCTTTGTCCTGGAGGAGTGGGTTCCAGGTCCCGCCACTCCTGTTGGTCCTGCCTCTCCCATTGGTCCCATTATTTTGTTCCTGGTGATCAGTGAGTGGCAAGTTTCCAAGTCACCATTGTGTTGTGACTTACTGTAGGAGAAGGGAGGCAAGAAGGGGAACTTGTTTCTCCATAAAGTTTCTTTTGGCTTTAAGACAAAAGAAAAAGCGATGTGTTGGCTCAGTTCAGCAGTCAGGGAACTAGTTACTGATCAGCTTATTAACACAGAGAAAGGGAGACAGTTTCAAATTATTTGGTCAGTGAGAGACAGGCATTTAAAAATCACTTAAAAAACAGAAAGAATAGGAGAGTGAGTTTCTTTGGTACTGGTCTTTAATTAACTAAGGTTCCCAGTCGAGCTCACTTAACTATTTTTAGGAGGTGTACTGCATCTTTTTGAAGCCCCTTCTTTTCTCATCAGAGTTGGGTCAGGGGGCATAAGTAAAGTGAGGAAGAAACCAACAAATTGGTTACACAATTGAAGGCTTTCTTAATTAGAAGTTGTATACAAGGAGTCACACTGAATGCACTGTGTTACTGGCTACTGGTTAGGATCAGCTGTTAGCTATTGGGTTTTATTTTCAGTTGTGATTTTCCCCCCTTTGTTATCCTCAGAAAATATTTCCCTTTTTGATTGTCTGTAGGGAGTTTATAGCCTGAGGATAGCAATTAGCTAGAGTTAGACCAACTTGCTTTTGCAGGGCCCATGAGGATGGGTAACATTAGTTTGGCATCTCACCAGCTATTTCAAAGATGCTCTGTTCACACAGTGGGTGGACAGCCTGGTTCATCCACTGATTCCAGCATGCAACCTCCCCCACTTCCCCAATATTCACCTTCTTTTCATCATGGTGAAACTCTAGAGTAAATGTATCTTGTCAGCAAATAGAATGCTGGCCTTGTGGTCTCAGGTTCAGCTAAGCTGATCGGCAGAAGAAATTAAGGTTCTTATTTTAGACCCAGAGACCACTCAACATTAGATCCAGGGTCTTCTCTGACCTTCCCCCCAGCCAGCCTCATGCTGGGTTTGCTGGGTACTACAGGTGTATGGAAGTAAGACTGACTGCTAAGTGCCACCAGAAGAACTAAGAATTAACTATTAATCAAATGGGAAAAATCAGATGGGGGTAATCCAAGACTGCGTTCCTGGGTCCAGCTCACTTAAGTCTGGTTACTCTACTCAGTGGTGTGTGATGTTCACTCTCTGCCTTAATACTTATTGCCTCTGAAACTGCAAGCTTCACAGGCAGAAATTCATTTTCTTTAAAGCTTTTGTCATTTTACCAGTTACCCACTTCCAGCTCCTTCCATGGATTAAACTAAGAGCATCTTTGCCAGTGAATACCTTTTAAAATGACCCAGGTACATGTAGAAGGAATGGCTCAGACTAGGTCAGTATATTTGAACTAAGAAGCCTTCTCTATCAACTTTGAGTTTTAAACCCTCTGGGACATTATGCTTTTACTAATAAGACTGTTACTAATGTAGCACACAAGAGTGTGGATTTAATCCAAGAAGACAAAATAGAAAAGACAAAGATAGTTGTGTGTTAAAATCCACCGGGTAGCTGGAACCTGTGACCAGAGAGGATATGAAATCAGACCCAGAAGAACATAGAAACAGAACAGTGGTCAGTTAGCACAAGTTGGCTCAGTTGAATTCAGTAACCATTTATTAAACGCCTACTATGTGCAGAACACTGTACAAAGAACCGGAGATACAAAGACAAAACAGAAAAATCCCTGTCCTTAGGGAGCTTACATTCACTGTACTGGGAGAAAGCAGCATATGCACAGGGAAGTAGGTGTGATGGTCATTTCAGGATGGAGATATTGTTAACAGCTGGGGGGAATACAAGATGACCCCTGAGTTATGCCTCGAATGGAGCTAGAGGTGAGGAGGGCGAGCATTCCAGCAATGTGATCAGCTGGTATGAAGGCTTAGAGGCAGGAGACTGGTACAACGGCAAGCAGGTCATTGTCACTGGCCTGGAACGTGAGGGAAGGAGTGTTGGAAAGATTGGAAAGATTGTAGAGGTCTTGAAATGTTAGCTGATGATCTTCTCTTTTCCCTTTGTGGCAATGTAGATTGTAGACATGGTGATCCTGAGTCAGATCTCAGGAATATGTGGCAGCTTTGTGGAGGAGGATGTCTAGGAAAGCAGAGAGGCTGAAAAAAGGAAGATCAATTAGGAAGCTATTGCGGTAGTCCAGGTGGGAGAGGAGTTCAGTTTCTTTGCTCTTGTCATAGGTGGTTTCATGTTGGCATGCTTCTTTGACTTTCAAAGGCCTCCTGCCACATTTCTGTACTCGTCTCTGACATTTTCCCTTGTAACCAGCCTGTCTATTCATTTTAGTTATATCATCGCCATTAATATTGATTGGAGGCTTCCCTTCCTGCATCATCTCACACATATGACAGAACCTGGAGAGCAGGTGTCGCTGGGCTATTGTTTGGTGGTGGTCTCTAGATTTCCCTTCCCTGGCCTGAGGATCCCCCATGGAGTCCTTCAGTTATTAGGTGGGCTGCTGAGTAATCAGTTGCTGCTTATACTTGTGTTTCCTGTTCTGCTGTTGACTCTGGCCCTGGATCCTGATGGGCCACATTGAAATGCAAATGACAGCAGTAATTGGCTGAGAGATAAACCACAATGAGTGAGGGAGCCATGCAGCAGGGAGTTAAGTGGCTAAGTGACAATTATTGCCCAGCATCCTTCAGGATCTGAGCTGAGGCCCTGCCGTTTGTTCTCTCCTTTAAAAGAGCTCCAACACGTTAATTGGAGAGCTTCTCTGTTAATGCGTCTCCCTCCTCTCACTTGGTTTCTCCTCCTCTTTGGCTTAAAAAAAAAATTAACTGATTTTTATTAATACCTTTTGTTTATCACCTTTATTTCAGAATATATGTCTTCCCACTCAACATCACACAGAACCACCCCTTGTAAGAAAGGTTACAAAAGAGAGATTAAAAATAAAAAAAAACAAAACTGAGAAACAGTTGACAAAACTAAAGAACACATCAGCCATATTTGGCAGTATGCAATATTCCATGCCCATAGTTATCCTCTCTTTGTAGTGAGGGAAAGAAGGTGCATTTATCCGCGTCTTCTTGGGGCCAAGCCTGATCATTATGATTATACAGCATTCACTTTTGTTTTGTTCATTTTTCCTTTTCTTTGTTGAAATTGTTGTTTAGATTGCTTTCCTGGTTCAGCTTACTTCATTCTGAATCTGTTCATGTAAGTCATAGCATGTTTCTCTGAATTCTTAATATCTTTTGGTTCTTACAGCACAGTAATATTTCCTTACATCCATGAACCACAACTCGCTTGGCTTTTTTCTCAGTCAACTGGTATAGACTTTGTTTCCAGTTCTTTGCTACACTGCACCACCCTCCCCCCCCCCCCAAAAAAAAGTACAGCAGTGAATCATTTGATATATTATACTTTTCTGTTTTTGGCTTCTTTGGAGATATCTACCTAGCAGTAGGACCAGAGAGGCAAAGTGTATGGACATTTAAGTCACTTTTGCAGTGGTTCTCAACCTGTGGGTCGTGACCCCTTTGGGGGTGGAACGACCCTTTCACAGGGGTCACCTAAGGCCATTGGAAAACACATATTGGTCTTAGGAACCAAGACACCACTCCTCTATCGGCTCCAGGCGGGTCCGCCCACATGCAGACATGCCCACATACGGATATTAAGGAGTTGTCATTAGGCAGGTTGAGAACCACTGCTAAAGTATAATTCCACATTGCTTTCCAATGTGATTGAACCACTTCACAGCTCCACCAACAGTGTGTTAGTGCTCCTGACTTTCTGCATCCCCTTGAACACTGACTATTTCTACATTTTTGTCAATTTTCTGGATGTGAGGTAAAACTTCAGGGTTGTTTTGGATTTCATTTTTCTTAATTTTAGAAACTTGGAGTAGTCATTCATATAACCTTTGACAGCTACAATTTTCCCTTTGAAAACTATTGATTTATATCCTTTGACAACCTCTTTTTGGTTAATTTGTGTTTATCATCTTTATATCTTGAATAACAGACCTTACCAGAAATATTTGGTACAATCTGTTTCTCCTTTTAGAAGGTGGAGGGGTAGGTGCTCATAGAGATAATTTCTTAGCTTAGTTTCTTAAAATCTAAACCACCTAAATTTCTCTGATTCTCAGTTTCTGCATTTATAAAGTGAGAAAGTTACACTAGTGATCTCTGTTTTCCCTAATACTTTTTCTTGTTATGATCTCAGGTGGATTCTTAAGCTTAAACAACCATAGAATTGATATCTTCAGGAAATTGTAAGCATGTAAGGTCCTTGAGTACAAAAGCTGCCCTATTTGTCTTTGCTACAGCACCTTGCAAGAACTAGGCTCTTCTATCAGGGCAGTAGCTGACACATCTTAAGCCACTCATCCTGCTCTCAGAAGGCTTACTGGGTGGTATAGATACAGATCAGCAAATAAGTTTATATATGGAGACTAGCCCAACTTTGAGTGGTGGACACAAACCTCTACCCCAGAGTAGAGAAGGGCCTCTAAGAACCATTAGAATAACTAGTTTTGAATTGATTTGAGGGAGAAGAAAGTCTTCCCCCAGTGAGAAATAGTGGCTTCTACCCTACTTTACTTTTCAAGGTAAAGTTCTGAATGGTAAGGTAAAGTTTCAAGGTAAAGTCTGAATGTCTCACAAGTATCTTCCAGCGCAGTGTGATCTCAAAGTGTGATCTGCAGAGCCTTGGGGAACCCCCATGACCCTTTCAAGGAGTCTGCAATGTCAAGACAGTTATCCTAAGAATACCAAGATATTATATGCCCTATTAAAATACTCCTCCTTTTCTCCACTAAATATCCGTGTGAGGCTAGATTTTCTTTATATACTTCAACCCAATTTATCCCAATAAATTGAATGCAACTATTTGGATTAATCTAGTCATTAAATAAATTTACAAAAATATGGAAAATGATGCCATTCTTTTCACTAAATTGTTTTTGTTTTGCAAAGTAGTTATTTTTTCTAAAAATATGTTATTTATGTTAACACATACATTGTTATTTTTAATGAATAAACATTTTAAATTTTTAAACAATTTTAATTTCTAATCTGGTAGATATAACCCAAATAAATAAAAGTTCTTTGGGGGTTCTTAGAGGGTAAAGAGATGCTGAGACAGAAAAGTTTGAGAACCTTTGCCTCTAGTGCGGTGATTCTCAACCTTCCTGATGCCGCAACCCTTTAATACAGTTCCTCATGTTGTGGTGACCCCCAACCATAAAATTATTTTCGTTGCTACTTCATAACTGTAATTTTGCTACTGTTATGAATCGTAATGTAAATATCTGATATGCAGGATGTATTTTCATTGTTACAAATTGAACATAACCCACGGATCAAGAACACTGGCCGAAAGAATCTAATGGTTTTATTGTTTTGTCTTCTTTCTACTTGGCAACTTATGATGTTTTGTTTTTTTTTTTAGAATTCCCCTGAGATGGTAGATTTCATGTAGTTTTGTAAGACCTTAAATGATTCTTTGCACTTGTGCAGGGTCACCTATTTGCGTCATAGATTTAAAGCCGGATGGACCCTTTAAGACAATCTAAGCTCCCACCTTTCTAGATAAGAGGAAATGGATGAGGTCTGGAGAAGACATATGACTTGTCCAAGGTCACAGAGATAGCAAGTGCCAGAGTTGGGATTTGGATGCAGATCTTTTATTCCTAAAATTATACTTTAAAAAAATTCCAAATATATACCATTATGCCTGTTTAGACACTGAAATATGTATAAATTTCTCTGTAGAGATGATATTGTTCAAGTAAAAGACAAAGACAAATACTTTATCATCCATGATGATTGGAACTATGAAAGATCAGCATCACCTATGGTGATAAAGGGAGGGGGAAAAAACTAATCCAGCAGTTTAGGCCAGAAAACTATAGAGAAGATGGACCTATAAGTAACACAGATTTAAGGGGCCAGAACAGGAAATGACATCTGTTTGAAGGGGAACCAGAGCCAGAGAGACACATAGTGACAGGGGTGTGTGTGTGTGTGTGTGTGTGTGTGTGTGTGTGTGTGTGTGTGTGTGAGTGAGAGAGAGAGGGAATGAGAGTATGAATTAGATGGTAGATTTCCAAGATTTACTTTTCTCCCCCACTCCTTGGTCCCCTCCAGGCATCTTGTTTGGGGTTGGTGCCAGGCAGACTTCTACATATGTTAAGACTTCCTCCATTCTAGCATACAAAGTCTCTAGGGAATGATAGATCTGTTGAAATGTCTGAATCATGGAGGAGCATCAATCTAGTTGTCTCTGAAACAAGTCTGGTCAAGATGAATTTATTGGGTTCCAAAATCCTACCTACAAACATACACTGCAGGAAGAATAAGGCTTTAGTGCTTTGTGAAGTGCTTTCCTACAAAGGACTCTTAAGAGAATTTTTAAAATCCTGTGTCCTGTGCCCTTTGTCAGAATCAGCAGTGACAACAGGAGTCTGATTTTGCCAATGAAACTGACCACGGTCATGCAGGGCACGGTGACCCCATGTACAAGCTTGTTTTCTTCCCCACTGTCAATAGGACCACAGTAGGCATATAGGATCACACAAAATTGTGTAGCTACAGTTCCTGGAGGATATTGGAACACAGAGAAAACCAGGTGGCACATTGTTTGGATACAAATCTGGGGTCATAAGGAACATATGAGAATTTAATAGTGGGAGCATGCTATCAGCTTCGGGATCAAAGCAGTGATAGCAAATGCAGAAGACAGAGGGAGATAAGCGGGTAACAGAATCTTCCAGGAGGGCAATAATAAGTCTTGGGGATGATCCAGCTATTATTTGGTGGAACATCACAGTGGTACGTGGTTTGGAGAAAGACATTTCTCAATGCCAGAAATAATTACTGTTTGGAATAGTGCATACAAGATAAAGAGACTCTTCTTGACTTGCTCTCAGAGAATTTAGGAAGCATGAATCTTTGATCTGCCTTAGAAGTTCAATATCCTCATCCCATCTTTTGTCATCATCTGATCAGCCGAGCGGGGCTAACTTGTATTCAAAGCCTTGTGAGCTGAAGATGCCTAGAAAGTGCAAATTCCTTAATAGAGAATTGGTTTGGCTAATAGGGACAATAACCTTTTGAGTCCTTATTCCTTCTTTCTGGCATTCCAATCAATTGAAGAAACTTTTAATAATTGCTTATTATCTGCCACAAATTTGGGCTAGAACATTGGAAGAAGTCCGGTACTGTGTCAAGGCCCCAGAGTCAGAGGTCCAGAGCCCAACTCTTGCTATTGCAGTCATTCATTGTCTGTGTGACCTTGGTCAGGTCATTTAATCTCCATGAACATCAGGTGTTTTTCATCTGTAGAATTCAGCTGCTAAACTAAATAATCTCTGAGATGCCGTCTAGATACAGCTCTGTGTTGTTATGAAAAATATGAAATAGTTGCCGGGCTCAGAGAGCTTACATTTTACTGGAATAATGACAGCAGAGCAAATAGCTGTCAGGTTACCCCACCTCCCTTTTTGCTTTATTGCTTCTCTTAAGGGTAAATACTGTGAACATCATCCCTGCTACTAGATGACCTTGGGCAAGTCACCTACATTCCATGTTTCCCCTTTTATTTGATGAATCTGAAGGATTGTACCAGGTGATACAAAATTGTTTTATATCTATATATATCTATATGTATATATGTTTGTGTGTATATGTACACACATGCACACACATATACATGTACATATACATGCATGTATTTATATACACATGCATGTATATACATACACACATACATAAAAACCATTTTGCATCACCTAGTATAATCCTTCAGATTCATCAAATGCAATTTCATATATATCCATATATATACACACATGTATGTATGTATGTATGTATGTATGGTGATCTAGGGATGACATTCCAAACTATTAAGTCAGTCTGTCAGTCAACAAGCATTTGGGAAGGGCTTATTATGTGCCAGGTCCTGGGCTATGCTTTATTCTTTGTTAGGGCAGTGGAAAGGGCCCTAATTTGGAGTCATGGGACCAAAATGTGAATCTTAGCTCTGCCATTTGACTCTCCATGTGGCCCACGCAAATTACTTAATCTTTCTGGGTGGGCCTCAGTTTCCTCATCTGTAAAATGAAGAAAGTGGGTTGCTGTTCTCTCAGGCCCAGTCCCCCTGTAAATCACATGGTCCTGTTGTCCTGTGAAAATGGTGCTACGAGAGTGAAAAGTACAAGATTTTAGTGTGGCTAAAAAAATACTAGAGTAAAGGAAATTTAGCCAAAGTGGCAGTCATCAAACAGCACAGAGACTTTATCCGGTAAAGTGTTAGAGATTAAGAGGGCTAAGAAGTAATTTGAAGGACAAATAACAAATGATATAAAGATAAATTGGTAGAAATGATGGTTTTCTGTCTGGGGGACCTGGCCTGAGAAGGCAGTAGCTCTCAATGCCAGGTAGGAGACTAGGTTTCTCTGAGCAGTTTGGAGCCAGAGTTTTTCATATTTTGGTACTGTGTCTTAGATTTACAAACTGATCTTTGGGGACTGCAGATAGCTAGTGAGGTGTATACTTAGGGACCAGGGGAAAGAATTTGATACAAGTAATTTTTATCAAGCTTGCACTAAAAATCTGCTATGTACAAAATTTACACATAGAAGTAAATGCAATATACACACACACACACACACACACATATACACACATATTTAATTTAGCAAGCATTTATTAGATTTCTTCAGTACCAGGCACTGTTAAGCTCTGTTATACAAAGACTAAGACAGAACATCTCCTGCCCTCCAGGAGCTTATTTTCTGTTGGGAGAAACAACACATACAAAGACAAGGGCAAAAAGAGATACCAAATAAATACAGAGAGGGTACTAACTACCAAAGGCATCAGGGTGCTTGTGGTAAGCTTTGAAGGAAGCTAAGGCTTCCTTCCTTTAGGGCATCTCTGTGGCACAATGGGTAGAGTCATGAGCCTGGGGTCTTTAAGACCTGAGTTCACTTCTGGCCTCAGACACTTGCTAGGTATGTGACCCTGGGCAAGTCCCTTAACTACTGCTTGCCTCAGTTTCCTATTCTGCAGAATGGGGATAATAATAACAACTTCTACCTTCCAGGGTTGTTGTGAGACTCAGATGAGGTGATATATTTAAAGTGCTTTGCAATCCTTAGGCAGGTGGCTAATTGCTATTACTGTCATTAAGAGATGGAGGTGAAGAGGGAAACACTTGAGGCAGGGCATAGCCCATACAAAGTGATAGAGAGAAGAAATTTAATATAAGGGCATAGAAAAGTGAGAGAGCAATAATAATTGGGGAAATGGGGTCCAGAAAGGCTTCCCAGAGGGCACAGCACCTGAACCAAGGGTGAAAAAGGAATACATTCCAGGGACGCAGGGAAGAAATGAGCAGTGTTTTTACACTGGTTTTATCCCATCAATTTTTTTTTGTTTTTCACTCAGAGAAGCTTGAGTTTTGTTTTTTTTTTAAAGGAGTTTGTGTTAGTCTCCAGAGAGCAGGACTTATTAAGTAGGGGATGGGGCTGAAAATAGGAATCTGTCCTCTTTTCTTTCTTTTTTTTTCTTGGAGGTAGTCACATGAGGGCAGAGTGAAACAAGCCTGTTTAACTCATGGTTCCATAATAATATTGGGTGTTCAGGTAGCCAGGTGCAGGTAAGCCTGCTTTGTCCCGGGGCCCTTGGGTGTCTGCTGTAGTCTCAGCAGAGGTGAGTGGACCAAAATAGGAAGGGCTCTGCTCCAACCTGGCTCAGTGACTGGTAAGGCAGGCTGGGTAGCTAATCCCAAATGCTCAACTACCCATCAGCAATTTGTTAATAGCTTTGGAAGAAATAAGGAAAGAAAACACAAAAACTGGTTAGACTACAGCTGTTCCACCTCTTTTCCTTCCCCCCACCCCATAATGGGACTGGTACATAAACAGACCTTTGACTGTAGCATCAAGAACCGTGCCCATGGCCAGCCAGTAGTTGCTCATTGGACTACAGTGTATGTATGGTGGTGCTCCTCTGGTTTGGCCTGTTCCAAGGAGTAAAACAACAGGAGAGTGAAAGGGAACATTAAAAAGTGGCTTGTTTTAATTACTGCCTAATAGCAGTGACCAAGCAGCCTTCTTTTCAGTAGAAAGGTGGGGGAACTCAGAGGCGGAATGTTGCCTGCACTGTCAGTTGTGGCAGCTTCATTGTACAGTTTTGCTCACTTGTTTTTCTTTGTTAAGGGTGAATGAAAGAATGAATGAGTATATCAGTAAATAACTAATGTAGGAAACAATCAAAAGGCTTAAGTTTTAAAATATGCACATGTAGTTTCTGACCTTGACCTAAAACATGCACATAAAACGTGTTACACATGTCACCTCACATACCCCACACATACGTGTACCACACACATGTACATACACACCACACATATGCACACACTTACAACACAACATATACACATATACATACACACATATACACCACACACGTGCACATATACACATATACACCACACACACACACATATACCACATACCACACAAACACCCCTCCTCCCCCCCCCACACACACGGCACACAGTGTCTAAAAAGTTATTTGGGGTCTTTTCATAGAGTTCTTCTTCCTCTTTTAGACTTTCTCAGAATCACAGGGTCAGAAAGGACTTCAGAGAGAAGCGAAAGGCAGGGGAGGAGTTTTGAACATCTTCAGTGTTAAAAGGGTCTTGATTTTTTTCCATGTTGAAGTCCTTTGAATATTTTTTTTTTTGGCCAGTCTATGTTTCATTCATTTCATTCATGTCAATTAACATTTTTTGGGGGGAAGGGAATCTTACTTATTCAAATACTCATACACACTTACTTATTCAAATACTCAAATACTAATTCAAATACTCTGATACCAGGTCCACAGGGGAATGAGATATTAAGGGATCCTCGAAGTAGGAGAAGGAAATTCTAAAAATATGAGAGACTAGATTGGTCAGCAAAGGATGGCAGCTGGTCTGTGATTGAGCATTCAAGTCTAGGGAGTTGCTTAAAGCCATGCCCAGGGTCTTAGAATGTCGGTGGTTTTGATCACGTTTTTTCAGAAGGATGGGAAAGGAAATCATAGCAGCCCTAAGAGTAAATGGCCAAACTGCCCTCTAGATGTTCAGAACTGATTAGCCCAGGAAGCATGATGAAAAAAAGGCCATTCCTCTGCCCTCAGCAGGAAGATTAGTGAGGAGCTGGGCCCAAGCCTGGGACCAGATCTGGGGAAGTCAGCATCAGCACTTTTTATCCAGGGTGTTTCTTTTGCTACCGGGCCTTCTTTTGAAGCCTGTTTGGAGCTCAGTGTGTGGGAGAGACCTTAGGGCAGGAGGAGGCAGGAGAATGGGCCAAATGCTTATTAACAGCCCTGGTGGGGGGGAGGGGAAGAGGGATTTGGTTTGAAAGTCCTACAGAAACACTAAATGAAAACCAATGTGTCTGAGAAAGCATCAGATCTGGCTTTCCTGAGCCTGAGAAGGTTTATGGGAACATCCTCTGAGGCCTTAGGAAGTCCAAGTAGCCTGGGGGCATCTGGGGTGGTGGTAAGCATTCCAGGGGGACACAGGGTCTGCAGAGGCAGATTTGGAACCTGCTTCTTTTGACTTAATATTCTGTACTGTTCCTATTACACCATACTCCTTCCATTGAGTTTTGTGAAGAAAATGAGGTGATATAGCTTGTAAGTACTTTATAAATCTAAAAGTGCTTGGGAAGTGCCACCTATTTATTATTATTATTATTATTATTATTGTTACTCACAATATATATTATAGCTAGAGTAAAACGAATGCTGGACCTTCAAGCCAGCTAGCTTTTGTGACCATGGGCAAGTCACAGGATTATAGATTTGGAGCTGGCAGTGAATTTAGAGGTCATTTTGTCCTCACTCCTCCCCACATGCACATTTTTATAGATCAGGAAACTGAGGCACAGAGTATCAAAGAGAGCTGCCCAAGGTCACACAGGTACCACAATAAAAGAACTAGGATTTAAGTCTCAGTATTCTGCCTCCTATGGGAAGGTAGGTGGTACAGTGGATAGAACACTGGGCCTGGAATCAGGAAGACCTCCGTTCAAATCCAGCCTCAGACATTTATTAGCTGTGTGACCCTGGACGAGTCACTTAACTTCTGTTTGCTTTAGTTCCTCATCTGAAAAAAAAGGGACAAAGCGGAGAAGGAGGTGGCAAATTATTCCAGTATCTTTGCCAAGAAAACCCCATGGACAAAATCCATGTAGAGTTGGACTTGACTGAACAGTGACAATTCCATCTCTTCATCTGCCATTCTGTCTTTCACTGTCTTTATTCCCAGATTTCCTCATCAGTAAGATGAGACTCCATTCAGTCTACTGTCTTCATCCCCCGAGCATACTTTCCTTAAGACCATTTCAGCTTCTAAAGCTGTGGTTGGATGGATCTCTGTGCCAAGGACCACTGACCCCCATCTCCTGGAATTCCCTCTCACCTTCTCCAGATTCCGTCTGTCACTCAGAACCTAGTTCCTCTCTGAAGGCCTTTGCTCTATGACAGTGCGTTCTCAAGGCCTGGTTTAGGGGAGGGAAGGCACTGGGCCCCTCGCTGGAGTTTTGAAGCTTGCTAGGGCCTGCCAGGGCTTGTCTGCCCAGATAGAGCCTTCCCGAGCCCTGCAATGTGCCAACCAGGAATGTTAGTGGAAGCTTAAAGGACCCGTGCTAGTTTTCAGACCAGAATTCCCTGATACCACCTTGTCTTAGGATGCAAAGTTAAATAACACATTTGAATAATGACATTTGAAAGATACATGAGAATAGTTTGCTGTTGTTCCGTCGTGTCCAATTGTGTGACCTTATGGACTTGTCCATGGAGTTTTTCTGGCAAAGATACTGGAGTGGGTTTTCATTTCCTTCTCTGATGTGTCTCCATTTTACAGATAAAAAATGGAGCTAAATAAAGGTTGAAAGACTTGCCCAGGATCATGCAGCTAGTGTCTCAGGTCAGATTTGAACTCAAGTCTTCCTGACTCCAGGCCAGGCACTTGCTTTATCCACTGCAGAAGAGTAGCTAGCATTTTTATATGTCACTTTAAGGTTTGCAGAGTGCTTATATCTCTTACCTCCCAACAGCTGTGTATGGTAGATACTATTATTGTTCTGATTTTAGGGATGAAGAAATTGGGGCTGAGAGGGTGTGACTTGCTGTGTGCTTCAATACAATTAGTGTGATAGAGTCTCTTCAGATTCATTGGAATAGCTCCCTCCTCAGTCCCTGCCGTAGAAGATAAATTTGTCCTGTTCACATTTACAAAAAAAATAAAGTAAAGCATGCCTGCTAAATGGGGTCCAGAAAGCCAGGAATTTCATGTTTGGAGCAAACTGAGACAGCCAAACTCATTTCCCACATGCCCTACGGCAGATTCAACCTGGCCTGCTAGATGGGAACAGCCAGGGTAATAAAACATCCTTTCCTTGAACACTTTTGACTGTAAAAGAGGCACAAGGGGAGAGCCCAGCAGGGAATCTTTCTTTTCCTCCCAGGCTGCTTCTGTCCCTTCCACAGATCTCTTTGGATGGCTTTGTGCATGTCTGTATGTGTGTGTGTGTGTGTGTGTGTGTGTGTGTGTGTGTGTGTGTGTGTGTGTGAGTTTTATGGGGTCCCCTGATTAAGTTTTCCCCTTTCCCTACCCCCAACCTCCCTACTCCTTAAAAACATTTTTTTGGTGATGTTGCTACTGGGGATCCTATTCTGAGTTTATTGCCCTCAGACATTTCTGAAAGCCTTCAAAGCCAGGAGGCCCCATTTTGAAGCCAGGTCTCTGGGCAGTAAAGTTGACAGGGTTTAATCGCAGGGATTGTAAACCTGATAGAAAAGAGAGTAACCTAAACAACGCAGGCTCCTCCATTCCATTGCTGCACACAGGCCTTTGATGAGGGAAGGCCCCTGTTTATGAACACTGGGGCAGGCCTAGACATCCCATGTCTCGCTATCTGCGCATCTAGAACCTAGACTCTGTCTACCAGCCTTAGGTCAGATGAAACCATCATGGATAGCTAGGACAAGATGCTTTTGGTGGCCACAGAATGAAACAAAGTTAAGGGTGCAAGATTTCTATGTTTACTTCCAGGATTTCTCAGATAGCTTCATTGCTGATTGCTTTCTACTTTTCAGACCCTTCTCCAGGACCAGCTTCTCCATCCTCACCCCCTTAGCTCCTCCACTGCATTCTCCTTGGGCCCTTCTGGCTGAATTTGCTGTTTTATGTGAGATTTCAACCCATTTTGCTTCATCTAATCCCAAGGAGGCTGGCTGAAAAGATTCCTTTCAGGGTCCACAAAATGCTGGGGTCATTGTCCTTGGGTTCCAGGGCAGGGCAGACACAGAGGCCAGCTCCTCACTGATTTTTGCTTGGGGGATTTGCAGGAATAAATTGTGGATGGACACACGTGGATATGTGTACATGCATGTTAGTAGCAAGTTTAGCTTGTGGTTTAACACCAGTGGGTTCTTTTTATGCATACTCTAGAATGCCACTGTATCTGGGATCTTGTTCATGTGGTCACTCTCCTCAATAATCCTTTCACCAACCTTCATCACTAGAGCCCAAGGCAAAAGAAATTGAGGAAAGGAAACCTAAAAATATATTTAGAAAATAAAAAGTGAACTTGCCATAACATTTACATCTCATTAGAATTGATGATCCTGTAACCTGAGTTGGAATCCCGGGTAGGCAGCATATTTTCTGTGTCCTTGGTAAAAACCACTTCAATCCATTGTGACTCAGTTTTCTCAGTCTGTGAAATAGAGGTAAGTGGACTAGTTAATAGTAAAGGTGCCTTCTGCTAGAGATCCTCTAATGCTAAAAGGAAAGGTGAGTTTGGCTTCCTGGATCACAGTGATGCTAGTGCTCTCAGTGGGAATTTAATTTTTAGGTTCCTCTGTGTACATTGTGACCTATACAGAGCTTCTATCTGTGGTGATCACAGAGAGGAAAGAGTTAGGGAATAGTGATCATTTTATTTCTTTAAGCTTGCTTTGCCATTCTCTAGGTTCCTAATTTGTCTCTGCTCCATTTTATATATCGATTGTGCTAATTACAAACAGGATAACTTCCCCCTTCCTACTAATTGACTGATGTTCCTCCCAAAACTGTAATTGCTTGTATCCACATTTAGTTACAGGTTGTTGTTGGTTGGTAAATTAAGATCCTCTTTATTCTTTTAAATACATTTTAGTTAATGCAGACGTATGTTTGCACTTTGTAAACAAAAATATTTTGGAGTGGACATTCAATTTTATTGTTATTTATTTGAAGTATTCCATTATTCATTTTGGCTTTTACATTACCATCTCTTGCCCATAACTGTCTCCCAGAGTATGCCCCTGTATAAAAACAAACAATAGTTTAGCAAACCATGCATTGATTCAAACTGACTGATTATTTCACATTCTCCATGAATAATCCAGCACCTCTCTGTGAAAAGGAAGGAAGTGTGTTTCAACATCAATACTTTGGGACCAATATTGGTTATTGTATTTAATCTGAATTCACTGTTTTTTAGACTTTTGTTGCCTTCACTTACATTCTTGTCATCATTTTGTACATTTTTTCCCTCTTGCTTCTATTTTATTTTTTATCTCTTTGTACAAATCTCTTTCTCTAAATTCTTTGTATACTTCATCTCTTCTGGTATAATGATATTCTACAACATTCCATTTGTTGAGAAATTCCCTAAGATCAGCACTTACTTTGTTTACATTTTTTTTTCCTACCACAGAAATACTACTGTGAATATTTTGGTACGTATGAGTCTTTCTTTCTGTCATTTACCTCCTTGGGATATATGTTAGGTGGTATAATCACTCAGTCTCATAAGGTACTTATTTGCTTGGCACATTTCCAAATTGTTTTTCATAATAGCCTGGATGGACCAATTCATAGGCCTGCCAATAATGTATCTTGTTCCTTTCTCCCCACCGTTTTTCCAACATTGTTTTCATTTTACCCTTTTGCCCATGGTAGGCGGGAAAATGACACCTCAGAGTTTTAAAATTTTACATTTTTAAAAGTAGAGCATTTTTCTTATGGTTGTTGATCATTTGCATATCTTTTAAAAAACTGTTCGTCCGTTTTGATTACTTCTTTGCTGGGAAGTAGTTTGTAGTTGTATATTTAGCATCAATTCCCTATCAGTTTTGGGTGTTAGACTTTTATCAGAAAACCTTGAGGCAAAAATTCCTCTTGCCATATCTGTAAGTTGGTTTTTAATTCTGGCTATGTTGATTTTGTTTGTGCAGAAGCTTTTACATTTTACATAATCAAAATTTAATCTCTTGTAACATCCTCTATCTTGTCTCTTGTTATGGATTTTCCCCCAAAACATAGTTGTGAATGATACAATTTTCTATTCCACTAATTTATTTTAAAAACAGAATCTTTTTGTACTTAGATTGCTTATCCATTTGGAGCTTCTTACGGGATGTTGTGTTCCCCTATTTTCTGCTAACTTTCTGATTCCCAGTTACCTAGCAGGTTTTTTCAATAAGGATTATTTTCCCTAGTAGTTTGCATTCATTGTTTTATCCAAAAGTGGCTACTGTATTTATTGTGCTTCTATATTTTGCTCTTTTTTTTTTTTTACTGATCTTTTAAATTTTTAAAACTAGTGCCAAGTAATTTTGATGATTACTATTTTATGATATAGTTTGAGACCTGGTAGTACTGTGTCATTTCATTAGGTGGTCCTTCCTCCACAACCTCTCCATTATTATTTTCCTTGAAATTTTTATCTTTTAATTCTTCCAAATGAATTTTAGAATGATTTTGTCTAGTCCGATACAATAATGTCTCTTTATTTCTGTAAAAACTATTTTGGAGTTGGACTTGGTTTTCTATAGTTGAATAGCATCTTGGTGAATTAAAGCCAAAATGTTTTATTCATTTTGTAGGTATTTTGAATGGAATTTATTTTCAATTATTTTTTCAAGATTTTCTTAATAATACTCATAAATACTGATCACCTTTGAGCCTTTACTTTGTATCCTATACTACTGAAAGTACTAATCATCTTGATTACTTTCTTCATTAATTCTCTGGGGGTTTTCTGAGTAAACCATGTTATTGTCTGTAAATAGGCCTTTTGCCCCATTTTTTCCCCATTTATTGCACTCTAATTTTTTTACTCTTGTTGAAATACTAGAGCTAACATTTCTACTATTTTGTTAAGTAATAGGTGAAAAGGAACTCTCCTTGCTTTATCTCTGAACTTAGTGGAAAAGCTTCCATTTTTCTCCATTGCAAATTAAACTAGCACTTGGTTTTAAATACATGCTTTGATCATATTAAAGGATTCTTTCATGATTATGTTTTTTAAGGTTTTTCATAAATGATTGAAGGCTTTTCTTGCTGCCATTGATATAATCATATGATTTTTCTTGTTATATGATTAATTATGATAATTGTTTTCCTAATCTTGAACTATCTTTAAATTGCTGGTGTAAATTCAACTTGGTCATAATGAATACTTTTAAAAAATATTTTGCCATATATGTTCTTTGCCAAAATTTTATTTAAAAATTTTATATCAGTATTATTTGTAGTTTTCCCAGAGTAAACTGGATTGGGGCAAATGAAACAAAGAGAGATTAATATATTTTTTGGATAACATCCAGGATCAAACCAGGTCTCTGGGTAATGAGTTGCATAGGAAATTGTTTACTTTTTTCTAATGGCTATTATTTTTATGACTTCATTTGGCAAATTTCTTGTTGTTAAAGTTTGAAGTGGTGAAGGCTAGATTGGCTTCATTAAAACCAAACACTCAGCCGACTTGCCAGAAGTCTTTCTGAATTATAGTTTTCCTGGTCATTCTGAGGAATTGACATGATTACAAAAGAACGCTTTCTTGATTTTTTGCCTAACTATAGTCAAAACAATGGGTAGTAATAGCTAATAATATTTCGCATTTATATAGCCCATTTGCAAAGTACTTTATACATGTTAATTCACTTGATGTGCCCAACAACCCTGTGAGGTAGGTGCTATTATTTTTCCTATTTCATGGATGAGGAAACTGAGACCTAAAGAGGTTAAGTGACTTGTGTAGGGTCATACATCTATTTAGCATCTACAGAAGGATTAAAACTCCTGTCATCCTGACTTCAAGTGCACTACTCAATCCACGCTGCCATCTAACTGCCTTATGAAATAAACCCTTGATGTAGCAATGCAGACCTTGCTCACTAGTTTAGGATCACTTTGATTGGGTATATCACTCACCAACTCCCTAAACCTTGAGGTTTCATCTGATCCTCTGAAATTCTTAGTAATTTTTTTCTTTGTCATCCCCTTAGTTTATCAAGTGAAAGGAATAAATCTACATGTATAAGATCAGTATTGTCTTTTAAATTTATTCCCTTTTTAATAGAATGTTTCAAACATAGGTGGGATTGGGAAAGTACAACTGTCAGGAAGTGAGGTGTGGACACAGAAACAGGGTTCTAAAGGACCTCCCTTAGTCCATTTTTGAAACTCTTAATGTGAGATTCACAGGAGAATCATCTCTTTTCACAGATAATGCTTTAGGTTCTAAAAAAGAGCCACAGTGTTCCTGTTCTTTATTTAGTTTTAACATAACTGATCATAGAATCTCCAAATTGTAAGACCTCAACTGCCACCTAGGAGGGTTGGCCTAGGTCACCTCTGAAGGCTAACATTGAGTGGAGTGATAGCAGTGAAGTCAGGGGACCTGGGTTTAAGTCCCACCTGTAATGTTGACTGTATGTCTTTGGGCAGGTGACCTGCCTTCCCTTGATCTCAGTTTCCTCATTTGTAAAATGTACTAGATGACTTCAGAGGGCTTTGCCTTCCTATTATCATGTCTCCATCTCTCCTGATTTTATTTTTTCTGCTTTCAAGTAAAATAGTTCAAAATAAAACCATGTAGCTGGTTCATCCAGTCCATTCTGGTTTCAGAGTAGAAATGGGCAGCAGTGCATCCTGATCAATTTTAGTCCCAACATCCCCTCTCTCCCTTCCCCTCCTCCTCCTTCCTGCCTCACTCCTTATCTCTCTTCATTAACAGGCCTATATCCATCAGACAGGGCAAATCAAAATTTCTGAAAACTCTCAGGGCTTTGGGTAATGTGCATACACTGTACTTGGTGGCTGGCCCCCTGTGATCACTGTGGCATATCCGGTGTCACATTAACAACCCACAGCTCCTGGAGTTTTCTGCAAAGAATTCCGTGGGAGACATAAAGGTGTAATAAAAATGGTAATGAGGAAAAGAAGCCTGCCTTTTAAAAGCTTCTTACCCCTTTCTGCCTCACTAAAACTGGGGGACAGTAGGGTTTGTTCTTGCTAAACTTGGCAGAGAAGAGGCAATGATTGATCTGTGTGTGTGCTAGTAGGACACCCCCCAGTGTGTGTGTGTAAGTATGCACATATAAGTTCGATGTGCATCTGTGTATGAGAGAAGAAAAATAAGATAAAAATGATTGGTCTGTGTGGGCCAGTAGGAACCCCCCCCCCCCCCTGCCCAGTGTGTGTGTAAGTATGTACATATGTATATAACTCTCATGTATTTGTATGTGCATCTATATATATGAGAAAGAAGAAAAATAAGATAAAAATGAGTAGTCTGTGGGCTAGTAAGAGAACCCTCCATAGTATGTGTGTATGTGTGTATATATACATGTATAGCTCTCAGGTACACGGGTGTGTGTATATAGGTATGAGAAAGAATAAAAACGATTGGTCTCTGTATGGGCTAGTAGGGAACTCTCTTCAGCCTATGTCTATGTATGTGTGACATGTTCATATAAGTCTTATATGTGCATTCACGAATGCATTATAAGAAGGAGAATGAAAGTTACTGGTCTCAGTGCATATATATGTACATATGTCTGCAGAGATCCCATACATGCCTTATGTGTGAGAAAGAGAATGACTGGCTTTACACGCTGTGCTCTGTTGTTTCCCCTCAGAGGACATAAACTTCTTGAGGGCAGAGACTATTCATTTTTACGTTTGTATCCTCAGCACCTAGCAGGGAGGGCTGGTAGTAAAAATAGCAGGCACTTAATGCTTGCTGAGTAAATGAAAAGTAGAATGAATGAAAGCACAGGGACTGGAGAGCCAGGGCCAGCCTGGACCGTTGGTCCTCTCCTTCCCGGAAGAGAGAGGAAGGAGAATTTTCTAGCCCCTCTGCTTCCGAGTATATTTATTGTCTCTGCTTTGGAATTTCAGGATTTAGGCTCCACTAATGGCCGTCTCTTTGGTTTCCATGGACCTGGACCTCACCTGAGACGGCCAAGAGCTTCTCCCTTACTTACTTTTAAAACTCCCAGATCAGTGAACTAAGAAATGGCTGGAGTGAGCTGTTGGCAGCAAACAGTATACAGATTATTTATCCTTTTAAGATAAAATGCCTCAGAAAGAAGACAACATTGGCTGGTCTCAGGAGTGGTTCATGTTCTTTGAGAGGGAATTAGACTTCCCTCTTCCTGAACTGAACACTGTGTATTCTCATACCCAGTCCAGCCATTGTGGGGCCACAGGCCTGCTTAGCCAGTCCAAAGACTTTTGGGTGATTGATGACAGAAATTTTAGAAGG
Organism: Pseudochirops corinnae; assembly: GCA_028646515.1. NCBI lineage: Eukaryota > Metazoa > Chordata > Mammalia > Diprotodontia > Pseudocheiridae > Pseudochirops > Pseudochirops corinnae. The sequence continues at coordinate 69,874,704 of CM053592.1, read as the reverse complement.
GCAAGAGAATGAGAGGTGCATTGGGACTTCAGGTTGGGAAGACCTGCATCCAAATCCTTTTCCTGCTACTTATTTCCTTGTTGACCATGGGAAATTCACAACTTTTTGGAGTCTCAGTCTTATTATCTGTAAGATGGGAGTAACTGTATCTGTAGTACTGCTTTGTGAGGCATCAATGAGATAATGTATGTAAAATGCTTTGTAATCTTGAACACACTACATAAATGTTGATCATTATTTATTAAAGAACCTTGTTCTTCTGTTCAGTGCCATGGGTAGCTTTTATTCCCTGTCATTTCTGGTTCTTCTGTATAGATGGGCATAGGAGGGCTTAGGCATCAATGGGACCTAGCACCACCTGGTAGGGAATCCCAGGGGTTGAGAGGACCCCAGCCACCAGGCTTTGGATCTCCCTTTCCTTTCTCCGTTTTCTTCTGAGTGGTGAGCAGACTCCTTGGGAAGCCCCTGGAAGTCCTGGGCCCTGAACAGGTGCTAGAGAACGTGACGACCCAGAACTGTCTTCTTTCTGCTTTATTTTCCATGCCTGTGTATTTATGACCAAGAGAAGGAGCCAGGACAGTGCTGTAAACAGTCTTCCCGATCTGATCCCTAATTTGCAGGGCTAAGGGGGAGCCTGGAGAGGAGGTATATTTGGGTGACAAACGGAAGTGGCCAGACTGGGTTGTTCAGGCTACAAAGCACTCTCTGTCCTTTTCCTTTCTTGCCCTACCCCCATCATGCTGCTTCACATCTCAGGCATTAAGAAATTCTTCAAATATTCTCTTCTAGAGCATTCTTGCGCCCCATACATACCAGCCTGTCCCAGGGGGCCTTGATAATAATGAACAGGGGCTCTCTCTCCATTAATGATATTCAGGGCCATCTGTCCAGCTGGTAACTGAGTACTTAAGGCAGATGCTCTTTCTTTTCTCAGTCTTCAGAAAATTGGAAACTTAAAAAAAGTTTCTGTTTATTTAATCTAAAAAAGAGGTATGGCTAGTACATTGATGCCTTTCTTTTCTTTCCTCCCCCCTTCATCAGTCAGAATCTCTCCCTCCCCAAAGGTTTTAAGTCCTGAACTCCCTTGTGTTTTTGATTTTGTAATATTAATGTGAATGTCACCAGTGTAACCCAAGGAAAGCTTTCTAATTGAAGACTAAGAGCAGCAGACTGAAGCTGCCCCTAAGCTTGAGCAAGGACAATGGAACTGAAGGCCAGAGGGGCTCAGAGCAAAAGCCAAGGAGTTAGAGCACTGCAGAGGGGGCTTCTCAAGCACAGTTTGGGCCAGGCAGCCTCTGCAGTACATCTCTAGGAAAAGGCTGCAGGGATGTGCAGACTGGATAGAACAAGTCCTGGGCCTGCCCTGCTCCGACAGTATTTAAGGGAAGGAGGGAGAGAGAAAGGGAGAGAGAGGGGAAGGGAGAAAGAGACAGACAGAGAGAGACAGAGAGAGAGAGGAGAGAAAGAGGAGAGAGAAAAAGGAGGAGAGAAAGACAGGAAGAATGGAGAGAGGAGGGAAAACAAGGAGAGGAGAGAGAGAGCACAATAGAGGGGTGGAATGGAGGAGAGAAGAGGAGACAGAGAATGTTTGCCACGTGCCTTTGTGCACGCAGAGGTTCCACATGTGGGTTTGGTGTCTTGTTTCTTCCTACAGCTGCTCTGGGGCACCTCCTTGCTTTTCTCCTTCCTTACCCGGCAGTGACAAAGGCCTACAATATGTCTGAAGAAGCTAATGCACTAGGGAAGCTGGGTGTGGAGAGAGCCCTGAGAGAATGAGCCCCCAAACTGGGAGCCTAATTTCTTGCCTGGGAAAGATTAGACCTTCCTTTTGGGATAGGATGCTTTCAGCTGTGGCCTGCAGGCTGGCAAGACCTGGGGGCAGAGCTGGGATCCTACAGAGACCGGAAGCAGCCTCCACTCCCTGTCTATCCACTTTGTAGTTCTTAGCATCCCCAAGCTCCCATTTGGAAAAGGATCATTATTAGAGATTTTGAACTCTGAAGTCATCTAGTTCAATATCTTTACAGGTTAGGAAACCGAGGTCCAGGGAGGCAATTGCCCAAAGTCACATGGATGTTTAGTAATAAAAAGTCCTCTGGCTTCAAAATCCAGGGCTCTCTGCATTACTCCCAAAGGATAGGGGTACTTCTACATGAGAATACTTTAGGAATGACAGTGGCCTGACCTGAATGGAGCCAGGGGATGGAAGTGGGGAAGGGGAAAACACAGTTGTGTACAAACAAGTTTTAGAGTTATTTAAAAAAATCAATGAACATTATTTTGACATATCATAGGACCATAGGTCATAGAAGATGGTAGGACATCAACCACTTCCACTTTAAAACAGGTTTTAAAGTAAACAGCCCCTTCCAGAATCTTCTTCTAAAAACAGTTATTCAAATCCTTCTAATACAGTGATTGTGACTGATACACGTGATTTTCCATTTTTTGTCATTTAGTGTTTGTCAGCAGAAAAGAAGGATGTTTGCATTAACGTTAGTTAATTAGAATAAACATTTTTCCATTGTATTTGACCTGAGATTTGTTGTCCTTTGGAGTTGTTTTCATTTATAGCAGCACGTGTTACTGGTTAGAGTACTGAACTTGGAGTCAGAAGCTCTTAATCGTTTCTAGACCACAGACGAGTCACCTTCGTGACCCTCAGTTTCTTCATCTGTGAAGTGGTGCTGATGATGTGTAGTGATTGCTTCACAGGTTTGGTGAGAGGTTCCAAGGAGGCATTGTATACTTTGCAAACTTCAAATGCCACGTAAATATTATTAGCATTCTATTTCATTGTCGTTATTTATAGCATATCGCCTGCCACAAAGTGGGTGCCTAATAAATGCATATTGAATTGAATTTTATTCTTTCGCTTCTGTTTTCTTCATTCTCTATCACTTCATACCAGTCTTCCCAGGTTTCTCAGAGTCCTTTCTATTTGTTGTTCTCATGTCACACTGTTTAAGTTGGAACCTGAGTCATTTTTTGTAACATAAAGCTTGTGAATGATTGTCTTCGGCTCTCTGCTAGGATAACCCCTATGAAGCTATTTTCTCACCATGTTAGGAAACTCTAAAAGTCACATGTGATCTCCTAGGTGTATTCTTCCCCCTTCCCTTGAGTAATGTGAAGACAATTTGTTCTTCATGGTTTTATTTTAGGCTTCACTAATCAAAGACCAATTCAGCTTTGATTCTTGGATGGAACTTTGTGCCTCGTGAAGGGGATGCCAAGGGGATGCCTTACAGTTCTTACAGTGGATTCTGTCTTCATTTTTGAAGCATGTCTTTATTTATTTTTGCCACTATGACATTTTCTTTGTACCAGATACCATCCTTATCTGAAAGCCCGAGTGTACTTCCAAAGGTGAACTTCATTTTTATAATTAGAAAAAAAAAATCAATCAAGGAGATCAAAGACAGAAGGAAAGATAGATATTAAAATATTCACAGCAATCCCCCTTTTTCTGCCCCCCCCCAATTAGATTGTAAGCTGCTTGAGGACAAGCATTCTTTTCCTTTTCCTTATTTGTATCCCCAGCACTTTGCACAGTACCTGGAATAAAGGAGGCAATTAATAAGTAATTATTGAATTGGTAGCTAAAAAACAAACCCTCAAACTCCCATCAATTTGGAAAAGGATGAATAAACTGTGTTATGTGAATGTAAAGGGATATTATTGTGGCATGGATGAATGTGAAGTATTCAGAGGAACATGGGAAGATTTCTATGAACAGCACAAAGAAAGCAGGATCAAGAGAATAATTTACACAGTGACTGAAATATGTAAATGGAAACAGCGCTAAAGGATAGTTGACCTCTGATTAAAGGCAATGACTGATCTTGATACCAGAGACTAGTTTCTACCGTGTTTGCACATATTGTGAAGCATAACCTCCCTCCTCTTGGGAGAGAGATGGGGGTACCCAAATGTTGCATATACCTTCAAACTGGTTTTTCTGCCAGTTCGTTTCATTTGACTTTTTTCTTCGTGATGTGGGATATTTTCCAGGGGAACAGTAGGGAGAATATTAAGAAATGTCTGATGTAAAAAACAAAACAGACCAATAAAACTTAAAAAAAAACCCAACCAAATAGAATCAAATATGATGGATCAGAAGGGTTTGTTTATCTGTCGAATTCAAAGCCAAAGTATTTATATGAAAACCTAGAGGTTCTCCGCCCTACAAATGCGTTAGTTTGTTTGCTGACTTCTTTTCAAAACCTCTTCTGGCAGGACAGCTACCTCAGCTTCTTTATGAAGTCACAGTTGTACCTTTATTTCTTGCCTTTTTGCCTTTCACACTTCTAGTTTCTCTGTCCCATCTCCAAATTTTATTCTTCTCTCTAATTTCCTACATGGGCGAGGTGGCCACTCTGTGTGGGAATGGAAGGACATGACGGTTTGCTTCCTCTTATAGGGACGTGTCAAACCCCCAAGTAGAATGATGGACAGACTGAAGTTGGGACGGCTCTCTTGAAGTGATATCCCTTTGGTCTGGGAGGGGTCGTAGAACGGTCCTCCAAACTCTTGTTTTTCTTTATCAGGTATTGAAGTGGTATATTTCAGGGATGAAGCCATTCAGGGAGAAGTTCTTTTTTCCCTTAGGATAATAAATCTACAGCAAGAAGGGTCTCAGAGGCAATAAAGGACCATTCTTCATTTACACATGAGGAATCTGGAGGCCTAGAGAGGTTTTAAATGACCTTGCTGACATCACACAGGTTTTAAAGGCTTTTGCCTGGCATGCAAGATCCCTTCCATAAGCTGATACTATCCTGTCTTCCCACACTTAACATTATTCTCTATGATAGCCAAAGTGTGCTATTCTCTGATCGTCAAACATGTTGGGTGGTTTCCTGACTCCCTGTTTTTGCTTATGCTAGTCCTTATGCCTGGAGTGACCTCTCTCTTTCTCTTTACCTGTTGAATTCCTGCTCTGCCAAAGGGCTGCACTTGAGGACCTACAGGGCCACACATGGCCTCAAGGCCACAGGTTCCTTGCCTCTGGTATAGCATCTTGCTTATGAACTGTCTTAATACCCCTAATACCAACAGAGTGCCTCGACCATGGTAGAAACTTAATAAATGCTTGTTAACTGACTGATTGGCTACAGGCTCCACAAGGGTGGAACACTAGCAGCTGGCATGGTATTTTGCATTTGACACCAAGTGCCAAGTAAATGTGTGAATTGAAATTGGCTTTGTCACATTGGGAGGAGAAGCTTAAAAAGTCTGGCCATTCAGCTGTTGTGAACACTTCTCTGAAAGATTAGGTGGCCAAGTTGGTTCAAGTGACTGGCCAAAAAAATGTGGTTTGAGGATTGTAAATGGATGGCTGTTTTTCTGTCCTATACCTGTGTTTTGTGGATGTGCATCACTGAAGGCTGGCTTGATTGAGTCTGACAAATGACTAGGCAGATTTCCCTGTGTAAATGGGCTTTCAGCATGTGGGACTGAGTGTTCCTGCCATTTGTTGCTATATCTCCCAGGCTCTCAGTTTGCACTTTTTTTCCTTTTAAATTTATATTTTTAGTTTGCAGCATTCAGTTCTACAAGTTTTGGAATTCCAAATTTTCTCCCCCTCCCTCTCTCCCCTCCAAGTTTGCACATATTATTTCATATTATCTGATCACCAAACCCCAGAGCTTTACTGATTTAAAATAATTTCTCTCTCTCTCTCTCTCTTTCTCTCTCTCTCTCTCTCTCTCTCTCTCTCTCTCTCTCTCTCTCTCTCTCTCTCTCTCTCTC
>CM053592.1:69737303-69868450 GCA_028646515.1 Pseudochirops corinnae | reverse complement strand
CCTTTGGGCAGAGGCTGATGCAAGCATCTCAGAGGCAGAGTAGTTTGTACATACAGAGTAATGCCATCGGCCAAGTCATCTTTGGTAGACAGTAATCTATTTCTTTTCCTTTGTCTAACAGTCAAGTAAATATAGCTTGTAATGAGCATAACAAGAAAATAAAGGCCCAGCCTCTGCCTGTGTGGAATTCTATGTTAAAGGAGGAAAAACATGACAAGAACCTCCCAATATACCCCCTGCCCCCCAAGTGTCAAGTAAATTTAAATAAACATGCATTCACACTTCTTCCCCAATCATACCAGCTGAACATCTAGACCACTGTGAAAGATGGCGTGGTGTAGTTTGAGAGACTCTTTGAGAGACTCTTGGGTTTGAGCTCAGCCTCTCATACTTGCTTGTTGTGAGATCACAGGCAAGTAAATGTGCCTCATTTGGATCATGATAGGAAAAGTTCAATCAAAGGAGCTACTGTATGTAAAGCGCTAAAGTGCTCTACAGGGTACCCCCAAAGCTTTAAACTTTCATTGCTTAATAAGCTTTAAGAACTTCAAACAGCACTATGACTTTTGGGACACTCTGTATAAATGGCAGCTGTCAGGGAACTTTGTTCTCTATGTAGTGAAGTCCTAACTCCTTCTTCCCCTGAGGTAATCCAGTCTCTATCCTCCAAGCATTTGAGTATAGATACAGTCATGGGTGAAAGTTTAAAGACATGGAAATTGCCTTTATAGATCACTGAAATTGAAAGCCAGCTTCAGTCTACTCCAGTCTGTCCTTTGAAAAACTTTGATCTGTGCTTCTGAATTAAAGGGTCTCTCTTACAACCTGGCAGTTCTGGAGGAGTTCTCAGTATCGGCAGAAGGAAGTACAAAGTCATTGATGAACCTTCCAGTGAGTTGAAGAGTATTTCTCAGTGGCAAATTAAAACCCACTTTAATTTTGGGGCCCCAGCAGTTATGTATCACAGTCTGTGACATGATAAGTAGTCAGGCTGATGGATTGGAAGAGGGGGAAATTCTTTTATGCCATAATTGGTGGGAAGAAAGGTGTCGACTATGATACCTTGTAGACAGTTGGGGTAGATTGGTGTGCCTGGACATATGAAACGTTGGTTTTAAAATGAGATCAGGCTGGCAGCGCCAAATTGGAGCTGAAGTTTCCCTCCTTATTGATCTACTGGGAACCAGAGGGCTCAAGGTCTGTATCTACCATTTACCTCTCACTGAGGAGTCAGCAAAACAGATTACTGCTTGAAGCATGGTGGGGCATAAAGCCAGCTCTAGTCTAAGTCTGGAAGTAATGGAGATAGATGCAACATAGTAAAAGCCCATTATAAAACACCTCGGTTTACCACTGATTGGGTTACACTTGGGGGGAAAATCCTGTTCCCTGTGTGCTTGTAACATAACCGGCAATTCCTTCCCTATAACACCAGAAGTTTATGATGCAAGTGGCATTTTTGCAACTTGGCGTAGTTAGGGTTTCTTTCTATCCTGATCTATTTTATAATAATAATAATAAATAATGGTATTCACATAGCACTTTACAAAGTGTTTGCATAAATCATCTTTTTTTGATTCACAGAGAGGTTAAGTGACTTGCCTAGGGTCACATGGCTAGTATCTGAAGTTAGATTTGAATCCAGGCCTTCTTGACAACAGGACCAGAAGACTTTGTAGTTCACTTTGCTGCCTTACGTATGGTAGTGAATTTCATGACCTCTCTCAGCCTTATTTTCTTCATATAGGAAATGAGAAGATTTTAGTAGATCACTCAGGTCCCTTCATAAATCCCTGTATACCCAGTCCTGCTGTCTTGTTTGGTCAGTGACTTAATTAAAAATTAGAGGTTCATGGTCAGTGGGATAGGAAGAGCAGGGAAGTAGGTGACTGACCTCAATGATATGCCCCAATGTGGTATTGTACACTAGCCCATTTTGGAATAGAGAAGGCTCGTTTTTGCCTTGTTCTCTGATATATCCAGTTTGACTTTTCCTTCTTGATATCTCATTACATTGTGGTGAAGTGGATAAAGAGCTAGCCTTGGGGCTAGGAAGGTCTGAGTTCAAGTTATACTGTGAGTGATCATGGGTAAGTCACTTTTATAGAAGGAGTCTGTTGCCCTGACAATCAGAAGTAGAAGCAAAGTAATAAAAAAAGATAGCATTTTGAATATGTATTAATTTTTTTCTTTTTTTAAAGAAAATATCTAATGTCATGGGACTTATACACCTTGATAGTAATCTCAGACTAAAGTAAAAGATAGTTAGAAACTCCTGTTCTATTTTCCTTTAATTCAATTTTTAAAAACACGGAAAGCAAACAATCTAACCCATTGGTGAGGTGTACCAAAAGACCATCTGCCTTATATTATTGATGGTTAGTGCTGGGATAGCTATTTAGGGACTTGGGATGGACAGTTTTAAAATTTCAACCTTGTACTAGATGACATCGATTTCATTTAGCCTAGTAGATGAATGAATCAAATCCATTTATTTAATCAGATAATATATAAAAAATGCCTTGCAAGCTTTAAAGTGCTATGTGTATTAGCTATGATTATTATTATTTGTACTTTGAAAAATGGGATGAAATCATGGCCAGGACTTGATCATCATTATTATTATAAAAGGGCGAAAAATGTGATCATTGCTTGCTCTTTCTTTATATTCCACACACACTGACCTATTTGCCATTCCCCATAGAGGATAGATACAGCATGGCCTCTCTGTCTTCATTCCAGCTGTATCCCATGCCTGGGATGCTCTCCTTACTGTCCCACGGAGTCTCAGCTGGAGTGCCACTTCTTACTCAGGACATTCTTGACTTCACCAGTTCTTAATGGTCTCCCCTTATTCCCTCACTTTGTAATTATTATTATTTTTTTATTAATTCATCTATGTACATGTTACTTTCTCCTGGTAGAATGTAAGCTTCTTGAGAAGAGTGCCTTCATTTGTCTTTTTATATCCAGAGCCTAGCTTGGTACCTGGTATATCATATATACTTAAGAAATGTGTGTTCGATTGAATTGACCACGGTAACATCTTTAAAAACTGCCTCAAATCTCAGTATCTTTTCTTGGAGAGAGTGAGGAGTGATACCATTACTGAAACGCCTAACATTGATTTGGAATCCACTGTCAAGCAATGCCTGGGATTGTTTCTTGCTGCAAGAAAACCTTCCTTTATTTAACCTCTGGAGGCATTGGCAAATACCAGTTTCCTGGGCATGGTGGCATAACCTCCTCTCTTTATATTTCTTGGATGAATTGTTTGTTTTTCTTGCCACCTTCCTGAAAATATGGAGTTCATTTTCAATGTTGATCTTTGAATGACCTTGTCTTGAGAATTTCTTGTGACTATATATAAACAAAGTTTAGTTGGCAGGATATTTAGGTGTTTTTCATGAATTCCATCATTCCTAGTAAGCAGTGAATTTCCCAGGATCCCCCCTGCCCCTTTTCTCTGAAATGTCTTGATGAGAAGCCAAATGCCAGTATCTTCTGAAAGAATCAGAATAAAGGACACCAGCAGGTTGGTTGGCTCTGCTTTGGAGGACATACAGAAAGGCAGAGACAAGAATCTCCCATGATCAGAAGGTATGCAGGAAGGTTTACTTGGAGAGGTTGTCATAGATTGAAGAGATCACCAATCCATTGAAGTATTTACCACTCTAAGCTCATGTCAGGCTGACTGTAGTGCCTGACCTGAGTGATCAGTATTAAGATAGATGTTGTAAATCAGTTACTTGTCAACTACAGTAACTATCCTCTTCAGGAATTCAACTATCCAGTAATCTCACCTATCTGGAACATAGCCCAGAATAGGAAAGGAAGCAAAAAAGTTTTCTTTATATGCAAGTAATATCACATCGTCCATGTACTTAAAGCTTATGCATCTTGTCTAGGGGATAATATTAGGTCTTCACTCAGATCCTATTTACTTGACTTTATCCACAATAGTAATAAGCTATGTTTTCTAGTTTCCCAGCTCACTGTAGGTTAGAAATAGTAGGTAGATTCTAACAGTCAGGCTCTCTCTGACAGTAATACAAAGTGATAGCAGCCATCAGGGGGAGATAGGGATACTTACAAAGAATGGGCTTAAAATTACAAAAAAAAATTATAAAAGTATAGAAGTGGGGAGCCCGTGAGTATAATAGTAAACATCCCTGCCTGCCTGCACAGATCCCGTGAGCATTGCCATCTCCTAATCTAATGAAATAGCTTCTTCAAGAAGCCAATGTTAATGCACTTTGTTTGACAAGACAAAGAAATATGTAATATATTTTAGAAATGATTTCTATGCAAACTGCTTAAATACTCAAAGATTTGGTATTGTGAGGGGAAGGGAAGGGTTGTGCAAATCCTCAGCAGTCCTGAATGATTGGATCCAAAACAATACATTTCACCTGCATTCCTACCACATTAGTGTACTTGCTATTTTCTACACAAAACATTGCATTTCCCATTTCCCCTTTCTATACTTTTGCACAATCTGTACCTTCTACCCATGGTGCTCTGCTTCCTTACTCCTGAATCTTGAAACCCTGAGGTTCATTCAAGACTCAACTCAGGTGTTGCCTTTTACCTTCTTATTTCACCAGTCATTAGAGTTCTCCCCCTAAATCACTTTGTGTTTACTCTGTGTATAATTTGATTTTACTTCTCTGTGTACTTGTACCGGTCCTCCCAATTAGAAGGCAGCTAGTCAATAAGAAACCATTCCTTGAGCTCTTACTACATGGCAAAAGGCACAAATATAGTCCCTTCTGTCGAGGAGCTGACATTCCAATGGGCTCCTTTAAAGGCAGGGATTGCTTTTATCTTTCTCTTTATATCTCTAGTGCAATAGCCCAGTGCCTGGCGCATAGTAGGTGCTTAATAATGCTTGCTAAATGGAATTTAACTTTCCCAGGGGCTCAAGGTGGATGTGGTTTAAACCTTTCAGTAGGTATTTAAGTCTGTTCTTTTCTCTTGATCATTTTGTTTTTAATATTCAAGTGGTAGTGGTGTATGCATGTAATCACAAGACTTTCAAATGCATCTTTCTGTAGTGGTTTGCAGACAATACTTCAGAGACAGATTCTTTTTTCCTACCACACCAACTGTTTGATTCAATTTAGTTCTCATAAATAGTTAGGTTTGTTTCAGTAACAATGTCAAAACACTGGGCTGTGAGGCTTCTGCACACATAGGCACCATATTGCCACCTTCCTCTGGTTTGCTTTGCCAATTCAGGGCAATTTCTGCCAACTTTGAGTAAAGGATAAATAAAGATGCATGGACTAGGGTGGCCATTCACAGAATCTGAGTAGGCTGTTGAAGAAACAACCCCTTTTCTGTGGCAGACTGTCAGAGTCCTGAGGATCATCTTTTTGTTTTGTTTTTACCTCGGATATAGCTCTCTAGAGGACAAATATAGCTGGTAGGATAATTAAGGATAGGGTATTGCTCTGATATTCTAGGGACACATATGGTTCCATGGGGCCCACAGCTCCCTGGGTCCTATTGGAACTCCTTTTGATTAATAGAATTGACCTTTTCAATAATTTTTCACATTTCAACTTTAAGGACCTGTAATTTCACCAGTATGTGTTTTTCCTCCAAAGCTCCAGTGGATCAGGACTCCTTTAGAAGTTTGTAGACAATCTTTGGGAATGGCTATAGCTACTCCTGGACTGTCTTGTTCTTTTCTAGGAACGTTATCTTAGGAAGGGCATTGATAAATTTGGAGAGCACCCAGAGGAGAGTAATTTGAAAGGTAAAGGATCTGGAATTCATGTCATATGGGGAGGCAACTAAGTGGCCTAGTTTTTACAGTAATGAATCTGGGGTTGGTTAGACCCAAGTTCAAATCCAGCCTCTCACTCTTGCTGGCTGTGCGATCTTGGACAAATCACTTAACCTCAATCTTCCTCAGTTTCCTCATTCCTCAATGAGTCAGACAATAAACATTTATTAAGGACCATTATGTGTAAGGCGCTACACTAAGCGCCAAGGATACAAAGAGAGGCCAAAGATAGACCTGCCCTCAAGGAGCTCATGTTCTAACAGAATTTTTCTCCTCCTCCTCCTTCCCCTCTTCTTCCTCCTCTTCCTCCTTCCCTTCTTCCTCCTCTTTTTCTTCCTCCTCCTCCTTCCTCTCTTCTTCTTCTTCCTTCTCCTTCTCCTTCTCCTCTTCCTCTTCTTCTTCTTCCTTTTCCTCCTCCCTCTCCTTTACCTCTTCTTTCCCCTCTTCTTCCTCCTCCTCCTTTCCCTCTTCTTTCTCCTCCTTCTCCTTTCTCCTCCTCCTTCACCCCTTCATCCTCCTCCTCCTTTCCCTCTTCTTCTTCCTCCTTTCTCTCTTCCTCCTCCTTCCTCTTTCTCCTCCTCTTCTTCCTCTTCCTTCTTCCCCTCTTCTTCCTTTTCTTCTTGCTCCTTTTCTTCTTCCTCTTCCTCCTTCTATTATTATTATTATTATTATTAGGATCAAAGAGCTCAAGTCAGGAAGACCTGAATTAGAATCCTGCCAGAGTTGGGGTAAATGCCTTAACCACTCTCAGCTTCAGGTTCTTCTGTGAAATAGGGATGATAATCACAATGATTGGAGGGTTGTTGTGAGTATGAAATGATATGATAGAAGAAAAGTCTTTTCAGACCCTAAACAGCTGGATAAAGGTTACCTGTTGTTGTTATTACTGTAATATCATCAGTATTACCAATATTTGAAGAATTGGAGGTTTTAAGCCTAGAGAGAAGAGTCAGGGGTGAGGACCAGGAGGGAGGGCACAATACCTGTCACCATCTTTATACAGCTATCATGTGGAAGAGGGAGTAGACTTATTTTCTTTGGCCTCAGAGGGCATAACCAGGAGAAGTAAGTAGAAATAGAAAAGCCAAATATAGGATTAATATAAGGAAATCTTTCTAACAATTAGAGATATCCAGAAAGTAGAATGGGTTTCTGTGGCAGCTAGTGCTTTCCCTATCATTGAAAGTCTTTATCAAAAGGCTTCATGTCCCCTTGTTGTATGTGTGTGTGTGGGAGGGGAGGCACAGGTGATAATTTTTCAGATTGGACTAGGTGCCCCCTCCCACCTTTCAAAGATTATGACCAAAAAATTACTCCCTAGGTATTCCATTTGGTGATGAACTTTTCAGAAATTAGCTAGACTGGTCCTTGGACCAAAGCTAGACCCATATTGGAAGTGCTTCCAACTTGCTATCTAAATTGCTGGAGTTTGTGCTCTGGAATCACCTTCAAGGACACAGGGTCACCTTGTTGCCACAACAAGGCACTGAAGTCACACTCGTATCTTCCATCGTGCCATACATTAGATATTTAGTAAGTATCTACTATGCTCGCTCCACTAGATTAGGTGCTTTGGGTCCTACAAAGATGAGTAAGACCTGATCCTGATCCTAATCCATTTAAGTGGGAGGGAGTTGTGAAGATAACTGTAGTACATTTTTAAAATGTACTGAACAGAACTGAAGAAGTTCAAAAAGAAGCATAAACAGGAGTGGCTAGGCGGCACAGTAAATAGAGCACTGGCCCTGGAGTTAGGAGGTCCTGAGTTCAAATCCAGCCTCAGCCACTTAACACTTGCTAGCTGTGTGACCCTGGGCAAGTCACTTAACCCCAATTGCCCTGCCTTCCCCCCTCCAAAAGCAACCAAAAAAAAAAAAAGCATAAACAGATCAGCTTTGAAAGTAATGCATATTTATTGTATGTTTTTTTTTAAAAGCAAGCTGTGTGTAATAAAGATCCTCCTTATCTGTTTTACTTCCTATGTGGGAATGTTCCTTTTTTGGTGTTTGTTAAACTCAGAATCATTTTTTTAAAATCCTATAATACAGAAGAGTAGAATACCTTCGAACAGTCCCTTTGGGGAAGTGCTGTAGGAGGATGATAAGGAATTAGTAAAAAGTCTGCTAAGTAGCACTCATGATCCAGTTGAGATTAGACTGCATAAATTTGTTGGGACCCTAGTCAGTAGTTTTTACTTTTTCCAGAAAGGCTTGACGATTTAGGATTGTACAAGTTGTCAAGTGTTGGGGATCTGGCAAAATGGGAAAAGTAGAAGAAGATCAAGGTCAAGGGTCAATGAGTGAGGTGAGGGATTCTACTTAACCATGGGGTCCAGACTGGGTAGAATGGCAAGTAAAGTTGGAATGAGGGTAATAGAAATTAAAAAAATAAAAGCATCTGCAGTATCTAAGAATGTCATCATTTGGGGAAAGTAATACTTTATGGTGTCTGTTCAACCTGTTCTATTTTATGGATTAATATGGAGGCTATTTAAAATACTTCATAGAGGGAGCAGAGAGGAATTGTGCCTTAGACATAAGCAAGACTCTTAATTATCCTTCTGTTGGAGTACAGGCTCTGAAACAGATTTCTTATATACTCCTTGTGACTGAAATTATATATATATATATATTTATATATATATATATATATATACACACACACACACACACACACACACACACACACACACACACACACACACACACACACACATACTGATCTAATGCTCTCTCCTAAAGGAAATCATCACCACATAGCCTTGGACTTGCACATCTGCCATTTTGTTTCAGTGACATACTTTGTCAGTGGAGACCACCACATCTGTAGGGTATTGAGTTACGTGAAGTGGAATTAGCCCCATCTTGACTCAGAGCCTTGGTTTCCCCTGTAGGACAGCACAGATGAGATCTGTGACTTCAGATTTCTCCATTGCAGTTTCTTTTTGAGACCATTGCCCAGCTGAGATCTAAGGCACGTTGGACCAGATTGCCATGACTTAAAGCAAGAGCTTTGTGCAGCTCCCTCCTGCTGAAGATCTCTGAGTCCCGAGCTTAGGAAAGATATTATTGTCTTCAAATTTTATCTCCTTTCTTTTGGTGCCTCATGGCTGTTTCTGATTGAAAGCCCAGAGTGTTGAGAATAATCTTTTATACAAATGATTTTTTTTCAATTAAAAAATCAAATTTCTCTCCCTCTCACCTTTCCCCCATTAAAAATAAAAACAAAACCCTTGTAATTCATATATGCAGTCTGGAAAAACAATTTCTACACTGGTCATGTCCAAAAAATATATATTGTCTTCTCTGCCCTTGGATCCATCACCTCCGTTTCAGGAAGTGGGTAGCAGCAGTCCTCTGTAATTGTGGCAAGTCATCATATTAATGTAAGTTTATAAGTCTCACAAAGTTGTTTGTTTTTTTAACAATGCTGATGTTATTGTATAAATTGTTCTCCTTCTGTTCACTTCCGTCTATATCAGTTCATAAAAGTCTTCCCTGACTTCTCTGAAAAAACATCCCTTTCATAATTTCTGTAGGGTCCCTCTTCAGTGGATGTTTAGTCCATTCTAGGATTATCACAATAGCCTGAATACAAATATATCTTCTTGATGCAATCTCTTGCCCTAGTTTTTAGCTCTTAAACAAAGCCTTGTAACCACACAATTCAGTGTGGTTACACAGGCTTTACTACATAGAGATATAGTTTCTTTAGTGATGTACTAAGGGCATGCTGGTTAATGGAATTGGATTCTATATTGTTTTTGAATCAGATTCCATCATCTCCTTCTAGCCTGCCAACCATCTAGTCATTTCTCCTTTTTAGTCTGTGCTATGGAGGAATACTCTTTTGAGACAAGGGGGTTTTTTCCCCATGTTTTTCCCTTCAAATATTAAAAACAGTAAGCATTTATGGAATGCTTGCTGTGTGCTAGGGACCATGCTTAGATAATTGTGTGTGTGTGTGTGTGTGTATGTGTGTGTGTGTGTGTGTGTATGCATGTATTTATGTATAATGGTGACTTAGATAAACAGATTAGCAAGTGATAAAAACTGTCAGGGCATTTTTTTTAACCCTTTGGCCTAAATCTCTGATAAGGAAAGTTTTGTATTTTCTATCATTTACCCATTTTCCTTAGCTTGTTTTTCATTAAAAAGTGTTCCCAAAAGAGCTGCAAGTTAAAGGAATGTGGAAAGCTTGCCTCTCACAATTATGCTGTAAGACAGGGAGCGAACCTCCCATTTCAATCGTAGAGGGATTCTCCCAGTGAGGAAATTTCCTCTAACGATGCAGGTCAGCACTGTTTCTGAATCTTGTAATTAGAGAGTTCCTGAGAGAACTTAGTTGAGTAATTTGACCAATGTTCTTGAGCCACTATGTTTTAGAGGCCGTACCAGAACCTGTCTTCCTGGCTTCAAGATCAGCTCTGTCTAGCGCCTCTCGCTGTGAATACAGACCTTGAAAGCAGGGCCCCACAATTCTTTCTGACCTTGAACTTTTGAGCAAAAAATGTCAGAATTATGCTTTATTGCAGAGAAAAATGATCCAGTTAAGGGAAAAAATACTCCTTTTCATCTTACCTATCCTAGATCTTTTGATAATGCAATTATATATAGAGGTAAGATATAACGTTTGTTTAGACCAGGGTCTCTCAGGTCCATGAACGTTGATGGGGGAAAATGCATCTTTATTTCAATACAATTAGTTCCTTTTCTAATCCTTTGTATTTCATTTTATGCATTTAGTTAATTACTGATAACAATTAGTTAATAATAAAACTTTATTCTGAGAAGAGTTCCATAGACTTCACCAGATTGCCAGGGTCCATGACTCATGAAAAAAGGTTAAGAGTTCTTGGTTTAGAATCACAGTGAAGTCCATATAAACTTTTTGTTGTTGTTGTTGCTTTTTTGGAGGGGGGAATGCAGGGCAATTGGGGTTAAGTGACTTGCCCAAGGTCACACGCCTAGTGTTTTAAGGTCTGAGGCTGAATTTGAACTCAGGTCCTCCTGACTTCAGGGCCAGTGCTCTATTCACTGCGCCACCTACCCGTCCTCATATAAACTTTTAAACATAAAATTAAACTCTAATAAAGAAAGACTGCAGTTGCTGCAAGGACTCTGTAGTTAAATCTTGGTTATTTAGAACACTTAAACTATATGTAAAATCACAGTTTAAAAAATTGTAATTTTTGACAGACATGCCTCTTCAGCATATGCAGATGGAAGGATCAGATTATTAACATCAGATATACACATATTGGTCTGCCTTTTTAGGGGAAGCATATACATGAAAGACACTAAAGAAGTCTGCCCCTATTTCTGATTGATTTACATTGCACCTATCGGTTTTGTTCCTTCCTGTTCTCTTTTTTTCTCCTGTATCTTCTCTACCATTTTGTCCCTCCCTCCCTACTACCCCTATACAATTTCATTTGTTCTGCTTGCCCCCAACAATGCGTCTATTTATCCTTACCCCACAAAAGAACATGCAGTTTCTGGAAATGATACCTAATAGTTACTAGAAAAACCATAAATCACAGAAGGGGGAGAAGAGAATGGGATAGAGAGAGGCTCAATTTGCCAAATATATTTGTCCCTTTGGATTTTCCATTGAACATGATTCCACATCCTATTACTGGGGCTTCTGACTTGAAACTCAGCCTCTGAATCTTTATTTATGACTCTGCTGAATTCTTACCCTTTTTTTAAAATCCTCAAACTAGTTAGTTTTCAAGGTCCAGGTTGAATGCCGTCTCCTCCACAAATCCTTCCCTTATTCCTGCAAATCCCTGGACAAGATGTGATATCTCTTTTCTGACACCCCTGCTCTCTCTTCCCTCCCCCATGGCACTTTTTTTTTGGATCTCTTATCTCTTCCTACCTTGACTTACAGTACAACCCCTTAGTAGAGTAGGAGTTCCCCAAGGACAGTGAATGTTCTGTTTTTTTGTTTATGTCCCTAAAATCTAACACAGTGCTTCACACATAGTAGGGAAAATATTTGTTGAATTTGCATAGTTCATTTTATCTTCCACACTAGGAGAGTATAATCTCCTTGAGAACAGGAACAATGTTGATTTATTTTTATTTCTTCATAGTGCTTGGCACAATGACTTTCATAATAATAGATATTCAATAAAAATCTATTAAATTGTTTTTAAATTGGAAGGCAGGGACCAATCTAACTAGAATTGAGTGTTGGATAAGTTGAGTCAGAACAAATTATGAAGGACTGTGAAAATTAGGCAGAGGTCTTTAGTTTTCATGTGGTAGATAATAGGGAGCTTCAAGAGGTTGAATTGGAAGAGCTTGGAATCAGGAACATTGGCTTTTGTAGTAATTCAGGCATAAGGGGATGAGGTTCTGGACTGGGGTAGTAAGTGGGAGAAATAGAGAAGGCTGGACCAATAGAAGGCATTTCAATAGAAGAATCTTTGTACTCAAGTGAACAGGACCAAACATGATGACTTTGATTTTAAAGGCTGAGTGACTGGATAGTGTGATGAACAGATAAAGGAAATTGTGTATGTGTATATTTTGGGGAAAAGTAAATTCCACTTTGGCCACGTCAAATTGAAAGTGCTCTATTCAATATCAGTTGCCAATAAAGGCCCTTTCCAATGTCTCATCACAGGTGACCTGTGATTCTCAAAGACAGTGAGAATTCTTTCCACCTGTGATTGATTGTGGGCCTGTGATCAAACTTTGAGTTTGAGACCAATTAGGTGCTATGTATATGTATTGTCTGAGGAACAACCTAGTTAAATGTGACAAGGTTATTAAATTGTTTTTAGATTGGCAGGAAGGGACTGTCTTGACTAGAACCGGAAGTTGGATAAATAGGATTAGCAGCACATGTGCCACCAACTGATGATCTTTTCAGCCATGTTAAGTCATGAAATGTGAGTAGCTGTGATCTCTGTTGGTGGAAGGAATGCCCACACTGGAACTGGATCTTTCAAAGTATCCAAGCATCCAACTTAAACCCCAATTTCTTGTTAATGTTCAACATAAACTAAAATCTCTGGTTGGGGTGTAACCATGCCTTTGATACTGAGATTATATCTTTTAGGATTAATGTCATTAATTAAATTAGTCCCATTTGAAGGGGAGAGATTTCCTTATGTTTTGGTTATGTTCATTTTTAATATGTTGGGTATTAACCCATTGTTGAATGTTAAAACTCTGTCTCATACACATATGTGCACATGCATGAACACATAGATACAAAGGAACATGCCTTCACTACATATGAGAGTGAGACTAGACAGTAAACCTGATTTTCCCTCATACTCATTCCCTATCAGCTAAAAACAGATGTGACTTTTAGAACCCCTTTTTAGTCAAGGAGACCTTCTGAGACAGAGATACGTTGGAGATTTGGAGGGACACTTGAAGATGATTTTTCTTCCCTCTTTCAACTGCTAAACAAGTTATCTCAAAATCATGTGGAACAGTGGTAAAAGGAACAAAAAAGTTTCCTGATTCTTCTGCTAATTAAATTTTTCATGGGGCTATCCCATAGTGGCTCCACCTTGTGGAACTCTTCTGTTTAGGCAGAGCTGTGAAAGATCCATTCTCTTTGGAATATCTTCTCCTTTGATGTATTTTTATATTAGAGTGCTAGGGAAGTACGTAGGGGGAACAGTTATGTTTTAATTAAATTTTGTTGAAGTTTCTTAACATCCTCCTTCCAGTCCAGATGCCCATGTATAGACATTTGCTTTAAAATTTTTAAATGCAAAAGCAGTAACTAGGAAGAAATGATGAAGCAGGATGACTAACATCCCCGTACCTCAATGGTGGGTCCATGATAGAAAGTTTGATATGTTTAGAACTGGAATAAACCTTAATTGCCTTCTCATTTTACAGATTAGGAAACTTAAGGCCAGAGAATTTAAGTGACTTGAGTTCACAGAGCTGGGATTTGAACCTAGGTCTTCTGATTTCAAAATCCAGGACTCTTTTCCAACACCCAAAGAAACAACAGATATGAAAACAGCAACAGCAAAAAATAATGGTGAGGGAATGGGAAAAAATTCATTTTGCATATAAGACATTATTCTTAGCAGATGGAGGAGGTAATCTAAACAATGTATGCTATGAAGCTCTCTATAGTCTTTGATTAAGAAAGACTGTGAACTAATCAATAGAGAAGCCAGGGGTGCCAGAAGAGGAGCCTTCCTAGCTTAGCCAATGTCTTACTGTGTGACTTTGAGTATACTGCTTAACCTCTCTAAATTTTTTTGGTAAATGGGAATAAGATTCTTTTTCATTTATTTATCTCAAGAGTAAGTGATGGTGGGATAAATGGAAAGATATTTATAAAATACCTGACTGATCTTGGGAGAAAGCTGCTCAATGAATGCTTAACATCACTGACATTCTGTTCTGTGTGTACTTATCTCAGTGAAGGCCCAGTTCTATATCCCAGATGAAACAAACTGTACCCCCTGCCCCATTAACTTCGTGACCAGACTGACTTACTGTTCCCAGAATCTTAATTCTCATTTTAACCTTTATATTCTTCTTATTTTGGAAAGCTGCATATTTTGTAGGCCATAATTTCCTCAGCCTGTTATAGGGGAGAGTCTCATGCCTGCAATATGCCACATGATCCTTATTTTTAAGAAAATGTAGATTTGATTTCATTAATTCAATGTGTTATTCTTGGCATGAAGGAATCACAGTATCTCAGAATTGGAAGGGATCTCAGCTGCCATCAAGGCCAACCTTTATCCAAAAATGTATCTCCGTTACAATACACCCAATAAGGAGTCATGTAGCTTATTTTCCTTTTCTCTTCTGTGGCCACTTCTGGGATCCGAATAAACTCATAAATAGCACTTCTTCATCCACCATTATCGACTTTAAAAATTTATTTGCTCAAATACCATTAAATTGGTGAAGGATGCAGAGGTGGCAGGTGGGGATGACAAAACTGAACAGGTCTTTCTTTAACCTGTGGATATGGAATTTTTAAATGTCTTTATTTGCCAGATAAAGGTAAGTCAATAAGACTTTACACTTAATGCAGTTCTCTGTATAATATGATTCCATATTAGACACAAGGAGGAATTTACATGGTACCAAAAGGGGCTTTGGTTACGATGTGACTTCGTGGAAAAAGATGATTCCCACAGAGGACCTGAGGCTAGGCTACCATGGAGTGAGTGCTTTGTTCCCTAACTCACTAGTGATTCTGGAATAATTACTTTATGACTTAAAATGAATAGCAGAAGACTTGTTCCTAAATATCTCTGAGGTAACAGGAGGTTGTACAGCTGTGCCCTGAGCTGTAGATGTCACCCTAGTCAGTGGCATTTTCTACTCAGAGCTGAAGGGGTTAATTGGATCTAACTCTGAAGGGGAGACAGGGATCCATGCCTGTCCTTGGGTGTCTATGAGTATGTCTCCACAACTCCCAGTGACTTTTGGGAAAGTCCTAAATCTTTACCCAATGGTACCATTTGACTGTAATAGGGGAGATGTTTTCCTCCCTCTGTTTTTTAAAGGAGCCTAGGCATTTTGATTCTCCTTTTTAAAAAAGATGTTTGAGAGGAAGTAAGAGAAAAAATGGATTGTGTATTCCTAAAAAAGCTTGGAGGAATAGGAGAAGAGAGGAGGCAAAGAGAGACATGCCACTTGGACAGAATAAAAAGGTAAGCAGTGGAAACAGCAGTTTCCATATTGTTTCAACTCCAAACCCTCATTATCTAGGCATTATCTATCCACACCACACATTTGGTTTGCTGAAGCTGAAATGGATTCTAGGTTTTTTAGGCCTAGCCACTAGTTTCCTTTAAAAGCCTGAGTGATGCTGGGTCAACTGTTTATTTGAAGTGATCCATTTTTACCTTTTTCTTTGCTTGGATAACACGATAGACCAAAAACAAAATGGAATGCAGTCAACTGGATGTTGCGTTTTGTGTGAATCCTTCTTCTTCATTTTCACCCATTCTTAACCTGATAATCATTGTTTTTGCTTTCCCTTTATGCAATACAATGTACTTCCATCCTTATTTTATATGCTGACAAAAATAAATATCTATATTGTTATATAGCTATCATTTTGGATGAGAAAGATACATTCGTATTTAGATAATTTGTACACAAAGGAGAAATATTCTATAATTTAGGTCAATTTATATGCAGAAGAGAAATAGAAATTTTATAATATTAAAGATGTTAGTTTATATACAGAAGAGGAATATGTACACATATGTTTATTAAAAGGACTTAGTCATAGTGACTCTTGAAAAACAATTCTTGTCTACTCTCTATTCTTCCACATCACCTTGAGTTGGCTATTAAAATGTTGGTTAAATCCTGCTCTTAACAGTGTGATGTGTTAAGCTTAGATTGTGTACTCTCTCTGTCTCCCCCATCTCTCTCTCTCTCTCTCTCTCTCTCTCTCTCTTTCTCTCTTTCTCTCTCTCCCCCCATCTCCATCTCTCTCTCTCCATATCTCTCTCTCTGTCTCTCTCTGTTTCTGTCTCTGTCCATCTCTGTCTCTCCCCATCTCTCTCTCTCTCTCTCTCTCTCTCTCTCTCTCTCTCTCTCTCTCTCTCTCCCTCCTCTGTCTCTCTCTCCCCATCTGTCTCTCTCTTTCTGTCTCTGGCCCTCCCTCCATCTCTCTTTCTCTCTCCCCTTCTCTCCCCCCATCTCTGCCTCCATCAGTGTCTGTCTGTCTCTTTCTTCCTGACTTGATGTGTGTGAATGGCTCATTTTAAGCCCTCCCATGTTCCCTGAGCCAGGTGGCGTTGCTGAACACTCCTCCTTCTAGCTGTTGCTAAGTGAGCGGTGCAGTGTCTCAGATGAAGCTGCACCAATAGCATCCTGACCCCCCAAAGGCTAGTAAAAGCCAAAGAAAGAGAATCCCACAGCGCTGTCTGTAGTACCATGGTTTTTTGGGTTTTTTTTCCCTCCTCCCTCTCCCGCACTCTTTTCTTTTCCTGCAGGAAGGGGAGGAGGGCAGGGGGAGATGGTAGGAGGAAGAGGAAAGAAAGAGAACGGGGGAGGTGACTCATAATAGGCCTTGGTGTGCTTGAGATAAATGCCATTTTTTTTCCTTTGTGGAGAGTAGAGCGAGCATGCTTCTCTGAGGCATTCACCAACTGGCAGAGGGGCTTTTTCTTGACCCCAGCCTTGGCTGTATTTTGAAAGCATGAGCTTGATGAAGAAATCTGTTGAACTGTAGACTTTCTTTACTTTGTTTTGTTTGGTGATAAAATTCTCTCTTGGGGAGGTGTGGGGGGATAGATTGTGAGAGTTTGGATCTTTTTAATAGTCCTGAGCAAGGAGATTTTGATTCCCATATTAGTTCTTCCTCTTTTTCACTCTGCTCTCCCCATCACTGTGTTTCTCTGCTAACCTATAATATGTAACCTTCATCCAAAAATGGAATTCTTTTGAATATCAAAATTGGCTTGGTTATATTTTTATGTCTTTCTTTTATTGTGAGGAATTTACTAAAACTAACCTAAAGGACTGGGGGCAGTGGGCTTAGAAACATGTTCAGGTAAGAATTTTTTTTTTAAACCTACCATTAAGCATTTCATCAGTCTCCTGCCTTTTGCTAGAGCCTTAAAGCCTAAAGGGAATTGGCATGCTGCCACTTGACTGGATAATTGCCAGTGTAGACAGCCAATTGGAATAATTTAGATGATGCAGTGAAAAGTGTCATGGCTCCATGCCTCATGATGGCACAGAGGTGAGCCTGGGTTCATGGAGGCTATGCCAGAAGAGTACAAATTCTGGTAGGCCCTGCCCAGCTACAGTGGCTTCAAGTATTGAACCAGTAAAGATTGGGCATCTGTCCCCTGACTACTAGTCAGTCAGTCAGTAAAATTATTTATTAAAAATAAAATTATTATTAAGTATCTACTGTGTTCCAGGCACCATGCTAAGAGCCTGGGATTAAAAAATAAAAGAAAGACAAAAGATAGTCCCTGCTCTCACGGAGCTCATAGTCTAAAGGATCAGCCCATATTCTCATCAAGACAATGATCCAAGACAATTCCAAAGGATCCATGATGAAAAATGCTATTCACCTCCACAGAGAGAACTGACAAACTCTGCATGTAGTTTGAAGCATACTTTTTTCACTTTTTTTCCCTGCTTTATATGTGTGTGTTTGTGTGTGAGTGTTTGCAGCATGGCTAATATGAAATTGTATGTTGCATGACTTGACATGTATATACTTGCCTCCTCAGTGAGTAGGGGAGGGAGAGAATTTTGGACACAAAATTTTTAAAAAATGAATGTTTAAAACTTTTAAATGTAATTTGGAAATATTTGGTGAAATAAAAATATAATATAAAAATGATCAATCTAGCTGAATTCAGAGAAGTTCATTACCAGTTGGCCATAGGTAATGATTCAAGCTGGTTTGGGTCCATGAAACTCCCAAAGATGAATAATTAAGACTGTTTGGAAGAAGAGCCTACAGCAAGGAAATCACATATCCTTGAAGTCTGGGAGTATGATTATAGTCAAAATGTACTGTTTCCTATGATTTCTATCAATGTTAGACTTGAGTTTTTCAGATACAATTTTTGTAAATATGACCTGAAGTGGAGCAGATTCTTAGTTATCCCCTTGAAAGATGCTCACTGTGTATTAGAATGTTGTTGGTTAGTTGGCTGGCTATTGCATCTGAAGCCTAGTTGAGAATAGAATTCCCATCCCCTTTCCATAAGTAAGGGTTCAGTGAACTCCTAAAGAGTTTTAGGGATGCCTCTTGTTTTCATATAACAATAATTTCCTAGCATACCTTTTCTCTGTTGTACCCTCTCATAACAATAAAGAAGAACAGTTAAGCAAAATCACCTGATTCAGAGACTGCATCGGAGGAAGTTCACAACATTCTGTACCCATAGTCCCTTACTTTTCTACTCAGAGGACAGAGGTCTGTTTCATCACAGTAAATGCTTCTTAACTGACTTCAGCAGCTTACTGGAGTTGGGATCAGTAGTTGGTCATGTACCCTTGGCAAAAGGCCTGTATACATTTCTGAGTCAGAATATTACTGTGGCTTCTAGTGGGTGTGTGGGTGGGTGTGTGTGTGAGAGAGAGAGAGAGAAAGAGAGGGAGAGAAAATGTGAACTATCACAGAAGGGGTTTGATTTCAAAATAATGGTACCTTTTCTTGCATAATCTATTTGACTCAATGAATTTTCCTTTAGTCTTGAAAGCAATTTTCTATTTGGGGGAGCCACGACCCAGGAAGGTTAGCCAGTTAACTCAGGATTACCCAGGAAATTTGGTCAATCCCTTCTCTCGTCCCTACTCTTTGTAATAATTCTCAAGCTTCAGACTTCAAACTTCAAGCATGGATCACTTGAGGTTCACACAAAGAATGCCAAGAAGGATCAAATGAACCAAAATAAAATGATTGGAGCAGCAGAGGGGGAAATTTCCTGCATATTGGGAAGCTGTAGTGTGTTTTGATTTGTCTGTTTTTAAACTTTTTTTTAGCCAGCTTGCCTTTATTACATTGCAATCATGAAAAGAGCATTGTCAACACTGCCAGCCCTTGCTTACTCATGGGACTCTGTAGCGTGGATAACTGAAATCCACAGATAATCCCCAGGCCTCACTTTACTTCATTCTTCTCACTTCTTCTCAGTTTAAATCTATTCCCAGAGCTATTAATCAGTAGCCAGATGGACTGATGTGAGCTGTACTTCCTCTCTTTGCCTTATCCACCTTTCTGCAGGGGAGTCTGAGAGAGAATCAGCACAAAAACATGGCAAGATGGAGGAAGATGAATGAGTGTTGTTGCTGTTCTCTCATTTCAGTCATATCCAACTCTTTATGATCCCATTTGGGGTTTCGTTGGCAGAGATACTGGAGTGGTTTGCCATTTCCTTCTCTAGTTCATTTGACAGATGAGGAAACTGAGGCAAATGGGGCTAAGTGACTTACCCAGGGCCACACAGCTAGCGAATGTCAGAGGTCGGATTTGAACTCATGATTCCTTCTGCCCCAAGACAAATGAGTAGAATAACAAAAATCCCCAGCCTGGATACTTAGACAGCAATATTGTCCGTCCCTATACTGTGCAAAGCATCCATGATTTTCTCATCAGCATCTGCTAACATACAACTAAGATAGCTAGAGTTGGAGGGGAGCCGGCTTGGAGGATACCTAGTCCATTGTCCTCAGTGTACAGAGGAGGAAACTTGCCCCAAGTCACCCTGGTACAAAACATAAGTAGTGGGATTATAAAATCGTAGACTGAAAACCAGAAGAGGCCTCAAAGGGGAGCCAGCATGGCTCTCATTGTGCTGATGGTGGATTGGATACCTATGAAAGTGAAGTGACTTGCCCATTGCCCATCAGAAGTGGAATTGGAATCAAGGTATCTTGTACCATCCTTTCCTTCCACTTAGGACGATAGCCAGCATAGCAAATGCTTGATAGAGGAATGTAGATTACTTTCTGTAGAAAACACACACACATAAACATACTCTTCTGCTTGCAACTAATTTACTATTTCTATGGAACCTTTCATCTGAGGCCCTCCAATTACTTGAAAAATTACCGCTTCCCAGTTTTTGAATTGCCTAGTGGTAAGGGGAAACAATTATAACTAGATTATTGCACTGATTTTTCTTGTATATACATGGCAAAGTATTGTTGTTAAGTTGTTCAGTCACTTCAGACTCTTTGTGACCCAGCCCCTGCCATAGACCGTAGTGTCCATGAGGTTTTCTTGGCAAAAATCCCAGAGTAGTTTGCCATTTCCTTTTCCAGTGGCTTAAAGCAAACAGGGTTAAGTGACTTGCCCAGGGTCACACAGCTAGTACTGTTCGGAATCAGGATTTGAACTCAGATCTTCCTGTATCTAGGCCCAGCACCCTATCCACTGTACCATCTAGCTTCCCCTACACGGTAAGGTAGCATAGTACAAATGATAATAGATTTTAAGTCAGAAGACCTAGGTTCAAACCTTCCCTCTGCTACTTAATCCTTCATCATTCTGTGCCTTTTTTCTCGTCATTAAAATGTGTAAGTCTTGAATTAGGTGATTTCAAAAATCCTCTCTGGCTCTAGATCCAGTGGTAGGGTCCTATGGGCAGAGCAGTTCCTGGTCATACAGTGGCTCATAGGAAAACTTCTAAAAAGTAGTTATTCTTGTAAGCTACTGGGATAATCTTTATTGCTTGCAAAGAGAAGAATGCAGCTTTGTTGAATTCGTTCAGTTGGCCCATAAGACCCAAGACTGGTGTCATTTAAACTTCATAATAGTCTAAGACTCAGAATATTTAGAAGCTTTTTTCACATCTTTGATATAGTGAAAATTATATTTTCTTATAATTTTTCTTCCTTTATATGGCGAAGGAAAAATTACTGTGATTTCTCTGCACCGTCCCCTCCCCCCCACTTCACGCACACACACGTTATTTACTTCTCACGTTCCACTTTATTAGCAACAACTATTCCTCTGAAGACTTGGTCAAAGCACTTGTACACCTATGAACAATTCTGTTTGCTAAGAGTAAAGTGAAGAGTGCCAGCATAGAGTTAAAATCTCCTCTTCTTATAAAGACTTCAGAAACTCCTCCATGAGAGAAATTCTACTCTTTAATGAAATGCACAGGGCCCAATAGTCTCCCCCAGGATGTTTATGTTACATGGTATCCACAGGAGAATGTATTGCCTTAATCTCTCTTCACCTCTCTGTCTCTCTGCCTCTGCCTGCCTCTCTGTCTATCTGTCGGTTTTTCTCAAGTGTTCAGGCCTAGGAGATTATGTCATGGCCTATAGTAGACGACCAAAGTTTTTATAGTCTAATGTGACTTTATAGGGTGGGGTATACAGTTAGATGGAAAGAGCGCTGGATCTGGAATCAGGAAGACTCATCTTCATGAATTCAGATATGACCTCAGACTTACTAGCTGTACGACCCTGGGTAAGTCACTTAACCCTGTTTGCCTCAGTTTCCTCATCTGTCAAATGAGCTGGAGAAGGACATGGCAAACCACTCCAGTATCTCTGCCAAGAAAACCCCAAAAAGGGATCATGAAGAGTCAGACGTGACTGAAAAATGACTAAACAACAATAAATGATATTTTTAAAAATTAATTGTTGGATTATGCAATCAGAAATTTAGGGCTAGAAGAAACACTCGTGGTTAATGTACCTCGCCACTGGTTCATAGTAGTAGTCCATGTAGTTTGAGGATACTTAAGTCATTGTAACTGTAAAACAAAACTGAAGCCAGATTTAAGAGAACTAAAGAAAGGTGGACTGGAGGAGCATGGTGGAGAACAGGTATAGTGTCAGGTCTTTGATGCCCATTGGTATGCCAAGCTCAGGGCAGCCTCACGATGTACAGCTCCACTTTGTGCACATCTCCCTTGCCCATCGTGGACTCTTTCCTTCACTCAGTCGCTGTTGCAATCTCACTAAGCAGGGATGTGACACTGGCATGCTCCAGGCCACCAGAAGCATGTCTGTTTGTAAATAGATGTTAAATGAACTGACACATAGGGGGACGAAACAAAACCTGAGTATTCTGTTTACTTCTGGATTGGGCAAATGGTTGCAAAACCAGAGCAGATTCTGGGAGAACTTGCAACACCCTTTTTTTGGTCTGTGCTTATGCTGTGCCCTGCACCATAATGCCACAGCTGTCATCTCCTTTCAATGAACAATTGTCATATTGTCAATCCACAATAATGTAGAACAATTTTCCTTCCCTGTTGTGGAAGCCCTCCCATTGTAATATCATTCAGTTCCTATTAGCCATGTTTTGATGGCAGTTCTTTTGACTGCACCTTCCCTAACTGCTGAGGCTCCCACCCCCTCCCGACCTCTTCCCACCACCTCCCCCATTTGTTAAAAGGAGGAAAGGAAATTTTAACAATCCCTTTGCTAGTAACATTTGTGTGGTTACTTTATAGGTGGGGGGCTCTCAGTGGCTTTGGATAGACTAGTCCAACCTGTTTTCCTCTTTAGCAGAAACTTTGAGATTTTTCCTCTTGGAAGAGTCAGAGTGCTTTCCAATGTTTAAATGTGGATATGGTTGAATGAATTCCCCATCATTCATCAGTTTGAATATTTCCTCCAACAATGCGGATCACAGCCCTTCCTGAGGGACTTTGCCCATGGCCACCCCAGGTTGTCCACTCGGTGTTCAGGGAAGTGGGAAGAGAGCTTTCTTTATCTCTCTTGATATCATCAGGATAACACAGGCCTCCTTCACTCTCATTGCATGATGAGTTCATCTTTTTTCATCATCCATCTCTTCTGATGGCATCCTTTACCCCACTTCTTCTTACTTCCTTTTTTGGGAATGTGTTGCAGTTGGCTCTTTCCCACCATGCACATCTCCATTGCCTTTTGAATGATACTCATTTTTAATTCTTCAGAAACTTGAATATTCCATGACTCAAAGACAGTTAAAAGCACACAAGAAAGGTGGAAAGAGATCTAAAAAGATTTTCAAGTGTTTGTTATAATATATTCATGACATCTTTGTTTTTAAAAAAAAATGATAGAACTAGAACTCAGTCCTTCTCCTTCTTTGTCTTGCCTTCTGTTTATTAGAACAGACTACTTATTTTCCCCAGGAACAGGGGTTGTTTCCATAGAGAGGGTTAACTCTATTATAGCCATTATTTTCCCTAGAGGAAGAGTGGGTCCCATATTTGCACCTCCATGGATTTTCAAGGGACTCGTCTGTCACAAAAGACTATTTTTAACTGATTGAGATAGGCTTTGTTAGACTTTTCCCAAGAGTAAGATTTAGGTATATGCAGTGGATAGGAGTGTGTTTGTCTCTGAATTTGAATGCATATGCCTTCAGAAGATGTTCAGTAAGCTAGCTAACAAGTGTTCAAATTAAAATCTTCTTGTAGCTGTTGTGAATGTGCACATTCCTGGATTTGTTTCATTTTATATTTTCCACTCACTATCTCACCTAGACCCAGTAGACCCAAAGAGAACAACGGAAAGAGGCCTACCCTATAAAGGCAAGAAGGAGGCTCCCAGTGTATGCTCCAGACTGATAATGGCTCCAGAATCTTTGTGTGGTGGAAAGTTTAATTTATTAGTCTACAATTTTTAAGCACTTACACTGAGCTAAAAGCTTGTGTTACCAAGAAAGCCCCCGTTTTCAAGGAGTGTATATTCTAAAGGGGGAGACAACTTGTATATGCCAGAGATATACAACATACATACAGAGTGGAGAGATCGAAGGTAACCTTACGGAAAGGAAACCTGAGCTGAGAGAACCAGCAAAGGTGGAAGGAAGGTACAAAAATTTTGGGGGAAAACTGTTATAATCGGTTTGGATTCCAGCCTTGCCATTTATTGCCTGTGTAACATTGGATGAGAGGCTTAACTATTCAGTGCCTCTGTTTCCCCACCTGTAAAATGAGAGAGTTGGCCTAGATGTCCCTTCAGGTTCCTTCCAGCTCTCCATCCATGATCCTAATTCAGTAGATGTTGTGCCGAGATGACTTTTTCTACAAAAATTCTTCCTGTTGCGTCTTTGGCTGTCTTGAACATCATTCACCGCAGGATCAAATATACAAAATCTTCTGTTTGGTTTTTAAAGCTCTTCCCAATCTGGCTCCTCCCTCCCTTTCCAGTTTCCTTCAGCTTTACACACTTCCATGCACTCTATGAGCTAGCTATACTTCTTTGAGTTCGTCTCAAATGACTCTGTGCCATTTCACTGACTTTCACTCAAACATGGAATGCTCTCTCTTCTAATCTTCACGGTCTGGCCTTCTTGGTTTCTTTGAAGACTCATTTCCGATCTCTCCTCCTAGGAGAGGCCAGTCCTGATCTTCCTCCAACATCACCACTTGCTAGTACTTCCCTGCTGAGATTATTGCCTCCTGCTTACATTATATATAGGGTGTCCCAAAAGTCTTAGTGCTGTTTTAAGCTTTAATGGCTTTAATAACACAAACCAACACTAAGACCTTTGACACTCCATATATCCTGTACACACCTAGTTCTTTTGCATGTTGTCTCTCCCATTAGAGTGGCAAATTCTTTGAGGACAGAGGCTTTGTTTTTCTTTCTTTGTATTTCTTTTAACACAGTACCTGGCAAATAGTAAGCATTTGATGAGTGCTTGTTGAATGTGTAATTTTTTCCCCCCAAAATTAGAGAAACTGGGTAAAAACAGGGATGAGGAAAACGAGAATCCACATGGTGTGTAGAAAAGAGCCGTGGTCTTGGAGTGAGAAGACGTGGCAGCATAATGGAGAGTAAGCTAGCCCTGGAGTTGGCAAGGTCTGGGTTCAGATTCCTCCTCTGATACATACTAGTTACATGACTGAGTGAATCAGTGCTACAGGCAACTTTCTCTGAGATTCAAGTTGCAGAGAAGGTTTTCACCTACTTTGGTAGAGGAAGTTTCCTCACTTGGAAGTGCCCTACATTGGTAAAATCACAGGTTTTATCCCTATCCCCTATCCTCAGATGGGAGAGGAAATAATGCCTGTAATAATTCTGTGAAGTCACTATAGTGAGGATGCCACTTTGCAAGTGGCAAAATGGATAGATATGAAATTAGGATAGTTTTTTTTCAGCCACCTGAAAATAGATTGTTGTTCATTTGTTTCATTCATGTCTGAGTATTTGTGACCCCATTTGGGGTTTTCTTGGCAAAGATACTGGAGTGCTTTGCCATTTCTTTCTCCAGCTCATTTTATGGATGAAGAAACTGAGGTAAAAAGGGTTAAGTGACTTGTCCAGGGTCACACAGCTAGTAAGTATCTGAGGTCAGCTTTGAACTTAGGAAGATGCCTTCCTGAGTCTAAGTCAAATACTCTGACCACTGAACCACCTAACTTCCCTACCTACCTGAAAGTAGGAAGTTTTAAATGAATAAGTTTGCCTTTCTTTAGCTACAACTGTATTCAGATAATAGGATCATAGATTTACAGCTCGAAAGTAATTGAGAAACTCTGTGTTCTAACCCTTTCATTGTACAGATCAGCAGAGACCAGAGAGAGGTGAATCAACTTAAGGTCACAACAGGTCATGTCAAAGTTAAAATGGGAACCCTAGAGTCCTCTGACTGTTTCCACTATAGATGATGGAGCCATTTTATTAAATGCTGCTTCAAGGGGGGACTGGGTGAGAATCAGTGCAGTCTAGCCTCTTCATTTTACAGATTAAAAAACCCAAGACCAAGAGAGGCCACACAGCAAGCAGTGGTCAAGCTGAAACTTGAACTCCAGTCCCTTGGTGCCTGTTCCAACATTTTATTGTACGGTCCCAAAGTTTCTCCTGCTACTTCTCGTTGCCACCCTTACCATTCTTATCCATGGCATCTTCCTCACTCTCCCAATTGGAATTTTTTCCCACCCTTTCAACTCTGAGCATGGCCTGGCTTCCTTCTAGGCCTCAGGTCCCTCCTGCCTCCCCATCTAGTGGTCATCTTGGACTCTGGGATTTTTTTGTGGAGAGCCAGGAAGAAAAGGCAAAGCAAGAGAAGGTGACTGTTGGAGGGAAGGGAATTGCCTTCTCGCCTTGTTTTGTTTTGTTTTAGAATGTGAGTTAAAAATAGAGCCTGTTTGGGATACACTGACTTCCCTCTGGCCCCAAGTGCCCTCCCACCCTCTTCCTTTCTGCCCTATCCTGTCCTTTCCCTTTCTCTTCTGCTCCTTTCTTCCTGTCTTCCTACAAAACAAGCCCGTCTCCCAGCTACTGGAGGATAAGGGAGGAGGGGCCTGAGACCAGGGGAAGGTCTGTGGTCAGAGTTGAAGGGCAGAGGAAATCATCCCCGTTCCTTTCCTCTTGCCTCCAGGCCCAGCCATCCAGCAGACTCATTCATTTCAATAAAATTGGGGGGAGGGGGAGCATCTAGACAAGGCTGTACGGTACAGGATGTTAGACAAAACCTATTGTGTTTAAAAGGAGCTAAAGGCGTGTTTTAAATGTCAGAAATAAAAGTGAGCAGATTATTCATAAACCACAATACAACTGGGTTTTCTGTGGTGTCCTCTCTGTAAAGTTTCACAGAATGCTCCTCAGTGACAATGGGTCTGGTAATTGCTGTGTACTCGTTGCTGGTTCTCTCTTTGAGAGACTTTGCTGATAGCGTTTCTATTAGTCTCCATGTGTCATAATGCCTTGTGAATGCTGGGAGTGTAATATTTTATGTTTCTATAATAGATGTTTTTAAGGAGCCTATTATTATGCATATTATGTATATTTGAAGCCTATTTAAATCAATGGAGGCCTCAGTCCTGCCATTGATCCTCATACAATTGGTGGGACCAGGTCAGTCTGAAAGACATAAATATGACAATTACTCCAGTGTGTAATTTAGCATGTGCATTTTTCACAAATTATAATTGTGATGTTCTTTTGTTAACTGCTCTGCCCTGCCTGACGTACTTTGTTAGGGATTCTGCTGATTTAGGGCCTGCTTTTGGAGTGTCTAGAGAGTTTAAATGGGAGTTTTGGGGGAGGAGGAAGCCCTACAAGGGACAGACAGACAGACAATGTTCTGTTCTCTTTGCTGGAACAGTGTACAAAGGAAGGAGTCAGGCTACCCTAGTGGCCAAGGCAGTGTTTTGCAGTAATTTGTATTGCAGACAATCGCAAAGAATCCACCCAGGAAATTAATTCTGCTTTTGGATTCAGGGAGTTCATCTGAATGCCCAATGAGCCACAAAACACCATGGTAACTCACTTGGCCACATTTGGAAAGAGGAAGAGTGTGGCTTCTGTCCTGAGGAGATAAAAAATCCACAGAATTCTTTCATCCATCTATGTGTAAGTACCTCCAAGAAGAGAGGCAGAGGACATACGAGTAAGGATGGTCTCTGGAGTCAGGAAGACCTGAGTCTGAGCCTGGCCTCTGACACTTGCCAGTTAGTTGTGTGATCCTGGGCAGGTCCCCTGGTATCCCAGCCAACTCTCCCTAAGACAAATTGCAGGCAGTTTCTACACTGGGAGTTCTCTAAACTAATGAAAACCAGGTTCTAGATTTTTTTTTTAAGGGCATGGAACTATGCTAAATGCTAGGGTCTTCAGTACAGCACATACAGAGCAATGCCAAACATGGTGCTGCCCTCAAGGAGACTATGTCCTAATTGGAATTCAGTTCAGCAAAGGTTTTTAAAGTGCCTGCTAAGAGTAAAGCTTTGTTCAGCTCTAACTGTCACAGAATCTCAGAGCTAGAAGGTGCTAGTTCAATCTAGTTCAATGCTCAGTTTTCTTTATATGAAAGACAGAGATTATAATACCTTTAGGCCTTCTAGTGTTATTGGGAAGAGTAAATTAAATGATAGCAAACTTGAAGCATAATTGAAATGTTAGCTATTAGTAAGAGATAGCTATAGGTGGTACAGTGGGGTACTGGACCTGGAGTCAGGAAGACCTGAGTTCAAATGTAACAGACACTTACTAACTGTATTGCCCTGGGAAAATCACTTAACCTCTTGTGCCAAGGTTTCCTCAACTTAAAACCTACCTTGATAGGTTGTTTTGAGGATTGAATGAGAAGTTTTTGCAAAGTACTTAAGTAGCACAGTGGCAGGCATATAATACATGCTTAGTAAATTCTTCTTCCCTTCCTTCCTTCTTTTCTTCCTTCCTTTCTCCCCCCTCCCTCCCTCCCTTCCTTCCTCCTGTCCTCCTTCCTTCATCTGTCTGCCTCAGTTTCCTCACCTGTAAAATGCAACTTCTTCCCAGTGTTGTTGTGAGAATAAAATGAGGTAATATTTGTAAAGTGCTTTGCAAACCTTAAATGCTAGTTAGTAGTAATAGTAATACTGGTGAAGACACTGAAGCCCAGAAGGGTACAGTGAAATGGCCAAAGTGTCACAGCGGTTAAGTAGGAAATTTGAGACTTGAACTCAGGTACTCTGACTTGGGATGTTCTATGCTATTTCTTGAATTCTGGGTATGCATCTTTATTTTGGTTTTCTTTTTTCTGCATGCTCCAGTATTCATCAGTCATTCCATTAAGCATTTATTGGGCACAGAGCTCTTACAGAGCATCTGTAAGAAAATGAAATGAGAGTTCTTGCCCTAAAGAACCTTACAAAAATGTGATACTCTCTCTCTCTCTCTCTCTCTCTCTCTCTCTCTCTCTCTCTCTCTTCTTTCTCTCTCTCTGTCTCTCAGATTTGCAGAAGAAAAGGACTCATGGCCATGCTCCCTGCCTTTAACCTTTTCTAGCTTTATCTTTGGGTTCCTCTGTATACATCCTGGACACAAATACTTTTAGCCATAGTTTAGTGAGTTCTCTATATTGGACAAGGGGAGACAGAGACAGAGGAATAGCCTTGTCCTTTCCTATGGAAGTTGGCTTACTGTAATTATAAGGGAAGTCCAATAAGGAAAGCAGTAAGGCTAATAAGAAATTAATAAATGGAATAAAAATCAGAATTTTAGCAGAGAAACTTGCTATAAAGTGGAATGGAGCTAGATATGGGAAGCCTAAGGCTGTCAACCAACAATTTGCTGATCAGTCTTTAATCTGTTAATCAATATGTGTTGAATACAGTGCTTAGCAATGCACTAAGCACTGTGGAGAGATACAGAAGAACTCTGGTGCCTACCTTAAGAAACCTTAGAGTCTAGTTGGGGATATTAAACTAGCTGGAGACACCACTAAGGTGGGGCAAATTGAGCTTTGCCCCAAGGCACTGAATTTAGCACTGACACTCATTTAGCTGGTAGAAGAAAAAAAAAAACACCACCAGAGTTTAGTAGCTAATTAGTAAAAATCATTAGTTAAAATAAGAAGCTACCATCTGGCTAACTGAGGTAAGTTCCCCACTCCCCAACCAAGAGCTGCTTGCTGAGAGTGTGATTTGTGGTACTTACCCTGAGTTTAAAGTTTTCTAATTATAGATCTGAAGCCAGAACACAGGAAACAACTATTTAATAAGATACTTACTTTGTATGGGTAGAGCCAATGAGTGCTGTGGGAAATAAATGAAATGAAAGAACAGTGAGGTTTAGAATCGTGTAGGATCCCTTCATAGAGGAAAGAAGGCAGTGAGCATTAATTTTGTACCTGCTATGTGCTAGGCACTGTTCTGTGCCCACAAATAGTATCTCAGTTGACTCAAAAGAGTTGGGGGAGCATTATCTCCATTTTACAGATGAGGAAACTAAGGTAGATAGAGATCAAGTAACATGTCTAGGGTCACACAGCTAATAAGTGTCTGAAGATAAATTTGAATTCAGGTCTGCCTGACTGTAGAGGTTAGGTTTGAATTAAACTTTGCAGGATTATTCAGATTTGGATTTGTCAGAGGGGGAAAAATTCATACTGGGGAACAGAATGAAAAAAATGCATAGAAATAGGACTAAGCCTATTATGTGTATGTATTAGGGGATAGTGATTGGTTGGGAGGTGTAGTATTAAGGAATGATAGAAAATATAATTGTATTGCTAGAATTTAATGAACTTAAGGGGGAAATCTTGCTAAAACCAAGAAGATTTTGGACATGAGGGAGTCATTTAGCATTATTTGGGAGTGGTAGACAGTGTGAATTAGAGGGGCATGGGGGAGAGTTAGGAATTGGGGAGAATAGAAGGCATACATTGCTGTTGTATAATAATATATTATCCTATATTGTATAGAATATATTATGTTATTATAATATATAGCTATGGATGAGAATGAGAAATACAGCTCATATTCTTTTTTAATCTTTTTGGAGGGGGAAGGCAGGGCAATTGGGGTTAAGTGACTTGCCCAAGGTTATACAGCTAGTAAGTGAGTATTAAGTGTCTGAGGCTGGATTTGAACTCAAGTCCTCCTTACTCCAGAGTTGGTGCTCTCTTCACTAACATAGCTCATATTGACATTGTACTTTCCAGTTTGCAAGGTCCAGTATCACATTTTACCCTCAAGTATCTTGTCAGGTAGGTGTCATTATTATTCCCATTTTGCAAATGAGGAAACCACAGTTTAGAGAGATTGTAACTTGCCCAGGGTTGCACTGCTATTAAATTTCTGTGGTAGAATTAGAACCCAGGTCTTTTTGATTACTTGTAGTTTAATTATTCATTGGTAAGGATCTGAAGTAGTAGGTATGCACAAGGAATAGAGAGGAAGAGCCCTACAATGCAGGTATTCTAAATCATTCAGCAAGTATGTAGAAAGTACCTGCTGTGGTTCCAGGTGCTGAGAAAGACCCAACATGAGGATAGAAAGACAAAAAAGGAGACAGTCTCTGGTCTCAAGGAACTGAATTTTTTGGAGATATGGCTGGAAGAGTCAAAGAGTGGTCATGGTGCTGTTGAATTGACTGGTGTCCCTTTGCATGAAGGATATTCATGTGTGGATAATGGGAGAGCAGTCATCTGGCATGCACCAAGCCTTGTTCTGGGGCTCAGAGTGGGAAGCACACAGCCACCCGATACTATATAAATAGGCAGATCTCAGACATGGCCATCAATACCCTGGAAAATGTGTCATGGGCTTTCTATAAGAGTCTCAGGACTACTTTTGAGAATTTCTTGGACTGCCATTTCTTTTCTTGGTCATGTATCACTTTGGGGGGAATTCACTTCTTTTTTATTTTTCTAATCTATTTTCTTGAAGTCTTATCTGAGGGAAAGAATCCATGATTATTAGAAAAGTTCTGTGTAATTTGGTCTAATTTAACTAATATCTAGAAATAATCATCCTGTGAAAAGCTTTATTGGGTGCGTACAAGGTACCATGTATTTGAGATAGTTAAAAGACAAATTAAAAACTAAGAATCTAAATGAGAAGATATAGACATAAAAAGATAAAAAGCCATCATTTCTAGCCTTAATAATATGTGTATACACAAAGGATCTGTCATTTAGTATGGCAGAAAGAGAGCTAGATTTTGACTAAGGGGGCATGGGGTTCAGATTTAAGCTCTGCCAGTTACTACCTGTGTGACTTTGACAAATTTTTTTTAAACAATTTGGGTCTCAGTTTCCTCATCTGCAAAATGAAGGATCATTATATTAGATGATCCCTGAGGTCCGTTTGAGTTCTAAAGCTATGATGCTATGATTTAAACCATCTTTGGAAGTCATTGTATGAAATTTTCTCCAGCAATGCAGATTGTAACTTGTTTATGATTTCCTTGATCAGAAGAAAATAGATTCAGAACTAGAAAAGAGGTTGTCTAGTCAACTTCTTCTTTTTACAGTTGAGGAAAGTGAAGCCAGGAGGGGAGATGAGGGATTTGATCAGAGTCATTCAGCTAGTGAGTGTTAGAAGTGGGATTTGAGGATGAATTTTCTGGGCTGTAGGTCCAGCTCTCTGTCCAATGCTGTGCTGCCTCTAAATGCTACTGAAAGCTGGATGTTACCCTTCTGTCAAATTTTACCCAGATGTATGTGAGAGACTTCATATCAAAATATATTGGTAAATTATCCCACTATGAGACTTTGAACAAATTCTTCAGTCAGAGAAAGAGAGAGAGAGAGAGAGAGAGAGAGAGAGAGAGAGAGAAACAGAAAGTGCCTCTGCTCATCTGTAAAATGTGAAGGGTGGGATTAGAGGGTGTCAAGTCCCCTTCCCACTGCAGAATTTTATAATTCTTTGAGGTTGGGTCGACTGAAGACCAGAGGGAACATGGATTTGGTTCTACCACAAAGGATAACCAATGGGACTGAAAGCATGGCGTCATACAGGAGTGTGCTGGTAAAAAAATAATTGCATGCATGACACACTTTCAAGTTTACTCTGTTTTATTAACATT
This sequence comes from Pseudochirops corinnae, assembly GCA_028646515.1. Taxonomy (NCBI): domain Eukaryota; kingdom Metazoa; phylum Chordata; class Mammalia; order Diprotodontia; family Pseudocheiridae; genus Pseudochirops; species Pseudochirops corinnae. The sequence goes on along the minus strand of CM053592.1, from coordinate 69,835,963 downwards.
TTTGCCATCATGTTTTAAAATCTAGACAGTTAACAAAATGATAAATCAAGATCTGATTTGTAGCATTTGGAAATTTCTGAGATGTAAATACTCATACTGAAAATTTCACAGCTCATTTGGTTCCAGCTAACTCTAGCACTCTCCTGGATTGTCATGTCAAGACTACTAGACTTGGAATCAGATGTGGTTTTGAGTCCACTTCTGCTACTTCCTCAGAAAAGTCATTCCGCTTCTCTTGACCTAGTTTACTCTCCTCTACAATAAGGGTGTTGGATTAGATGTTCTCTTGGGTCCATCCCAGGATTCTGTGAGATATTTCATGCTGCTCTGTGAATTTCTTACCCAGCTTCTCTCAGCAAGGGTTGAATTCCTATAGTACCCTATGATCTTTATTAATCACATTGAGAACTGTCATCTTCTCAGACTCTCATTCAATGGCTAAGGTGCCCTCTGCAGAAGATATCGTGGCTAATGTTCTCATTACCGACTAATTGGCTAAAGAGACTTCTCTCACATTGCATTTAGCCTGATTGATAGTTTTCTATCACCTGATGGGTGGAGTGGACGGCCAAACCAATTATCCCTGCAAAGAGTGCTCTATGGGCGCAGGAATGTAGGCAGAGACAAAAGCCGCTTACAGATTGTGTCTAGACCCAGTGCCAGCAGAATGAGTATTTGTCAGGCTAAATGGTTTTCTGAAAAGTGTAAGTTGAAAAGACTTAATGTGAAACTTGGGATACCCTAAAGGTTGCCCCTTTCAATGGACAAGGCCTGTTACTGGCTCTGTCCAAGGGTTTGGTTGTATTTTAAACAAGGATAGAGAGCTAGGGTTGAGCTGGATGAAGAAATTAACCAGGTTCTTGAATCTCGGGCCTCAACGGAACTGTGTTTCATATGACACTTAGCTGGAAATCTATGGATATTAGGTGTTATCCAGATTCTTTTTGGTATCAAGTTTTTTTTAAAGTTACTCTGCTTATATTTCTTGTATAGTTATATCTTCTAACTCATTTCATCACAGTTAATACATTGACTTCTTGAAACTTCTCTCCCTTAAAGTATAAATCCAAGTTTTCAGGGGCAAAGATAAGAATGTATTACTAGGTGTATGTGTGACCTTCAGTTACACATGGTACTTCAGTTGTGTGGTATGGTGGTAGAAGACCCAGGTTTGAATCTGATCTCAGATACTTACTAACTGTATGACCCCCAGTAAATCTCTAAACTAACCCTCTCCAGGCCTCAGTTTCCTCATCTGTAAGATGGAGGAGGGAGGTGGTTGGACTAGGTAACTTTTGAGATTCCTTCTAACTGTAGATCAAATGATCCTTCTAGCTCTTTCATTTTGCCATTCATTTATAAAACTAACTCTGAGAACTTGAAAATTGGTCAGTTGCCATTTATCTGAAAATGGCCAGCCAGAAATCATTTATGGTATTTCCCCTCCAAGTACCTTTGATTTTTTTTTTAAACTACTCAGGAACATAAGATACCCAGTACTTGACGTTCTCATGAACTGATCAGTTAATGTTTCCGAATCAACAGTATAATTTGGCACGTTCAGATTAATATAAAACTCCATCTTCTTCTACTAAAGCTGTTCATTCTCCAAGAAGGCCACAGTGTTGTGTGTCCATCCTTGGGGGCTTTGAGACCTGACCCCCAAATCAGTGAGTTACAAATTCTGAACCCTGTATCACCTTTCATTAAGGCAAGGCAAGCCAGGTTAGAGGCATCACCTAAGCCAGGCTCATATTTGTAAATGTTGTCATCCTCGAGTGTCTTTCACAAAAAAAAATTTACACACCCAGAGATTTGATTGTGAAGATCACCCCCAGGAGAGCAGCTGTTGAGAGAGAGAGAAAGAGGGACAGACAGACAGAGAAAGAGCTTTTTAAAAAAAAAATGATAACCTAATGACTTTCATTTTTTAAAAAATCTTTCACTTTATTTCACAGTGGGCAAACATTTTCTCTTACTCCCACCTCCAATTTAAAAGAAAAAAAATTAAGTTCTTTTAACGGTGTAGACAGTGAAAGAATGGGGTGGGGGTGGGGGGGAAGAGGTGTCTTCTTTCCAAGGCAGAGTGATGCTGGGAAATGATGTAGGTTTCCTTTTGAGACAGAGAATGGGGCGGGGGAATGCTACTCCTCCTTGCCTGTCATTCCCCTGCTTCTTCCTCCAAGCAGTTTGCTTCTGGAGGCTTGTTTGGAGCTTCTAGTGGGCTGTACAGACTGCATCTGGCCATCAAAGAAGCAGAGGCCACGGCTGAGGTGCAGTGACTTCTCAGCGTGGGACCCAAGAGGGTCATTGTGGGCCGCAGCAGACGTCTAACCAGTTTTTCTGAGGGACAGATTTCGAAACCAAGCAGTCTTTTCATCCTCCCTGTCTGCCTTTCACAGACAGATGATGGAGGCTGTCAGTGCTCCCAGCCTGGCTTGTTGGGTGAAAGGGGTCTCCCTCCCCTGCCGATGCTTCCACCTGCCAGAAGAGAAAGGAGAGAAATACAGTCCTGGTGGCTGGAGTACATTCATTGGGTGATTGTGGCTTTTCCCCTTGCCTGCTCTTGCAAAATGTATCTTGTCACATTAGCACATACTGGGTCTGAATTGGTCCAGGGCCTCAGAGGCATCCTGAAAACACATACTCTATTATTTAATGAGCACCAGGAAAAGAAAGCCTGACCAAGTGGAGAGTGGGAGGGAAGAGGGGAGAGGGAAAGACAGCAGAAGCAAGTCCTTAGCACCACCACCAGGGTCCCACTGTAGCACAGGGATGAGGCCTTTAGAAAAGCAGAGAGCATCACCCCTTAATTTTCTATGCAGGTCATTTACTGGCATAGACCCCCTTTGTTTCTTGTTGGAGTTCATCTCAGTTCATTCTCCAAGAAAATTCTGTTCTTCATGGGCTCCCTCAATAATAAATACATCAGGACAGAACTTTACCAAAGAAAGTAGACAGTGTTCTAGAAGGAATTAGACCGAATCTTTTCCTCCCCAACCTGGGGATGGAGAAATTTGGTGTTAAACTTTATTGTTCTATTAGCATTTTAATGAAAAGACTCCCCTTCCATGTGTTCCCTGGAGGTAAAAAACGTGGTCTGTCTCTTAAAAGCTGTATTTTTATTAAGTGAGGATTCCAGAATCCTGTAATTACACTCCTAGGGGGAAAAAAGGGAGGAAAAATTGAGGTCCAGTCTTAAAATATCAGCCCAAGAAAGGACTCTGTGGGTGTTCCATTCATTTACTTAAGATTAATAGACCATTCCAGACATGTGTGTTTAACACTAGAGCCTTATGGACTCATATCACTGGGCTGCTTTCAAGTTTCTGACCTGTATTTGGTAGTTTTCCAGTGTGGCTTGTATATTGGACTTCTGCTTATACTTACTCTTAGGGTAGATAGAATAGTGCTAGAAAATTTAGTTTGGTAGCCTCTCTCTAACCTATGGAATAAGGGGGTGATAGTATAGTCTGAATCCGGTCTTTCCAGCTGCTAGTAACTTTCATCACAAGGTTTTTGTTATTCAGTTGTTTTAGTCATTTGTGACTTTGTGACTCCATTTGGGATTTTCTTGGTAGAGATACTAGAGTGGTTTGCCATTTTCTTCTCCAGCTCATTTTGCAGATGAGGAAACTGAGGCAAACAGGGTTAAGTGACTTGCCCAGGGTCATACAGCTAGGAAGTGTCTGAGGTCAGATTTGGACTCAGGAAGATGAATCTTCCTGCCTGCAGGCCAGGAGCTCTATCCACCATGCCACCCACCTGCTCTCGTCACAAGGTGACTTTCTGTCAACTCACCATGTATCTTGTGTGTACCTGCTTATGTTCAGGTTGTCTCTTTCACAAGAATGTAAGCTGCTTGAGGTCCAGGATGATTTTTCCCTTTTTTTTTTTTTAATCTGCAATGCTTAGCACAGTTCCTAGAACATAGTTGTTTCTTAATAAAAGTTTGCTGATTGATTGATCTGTTGTACTTGTATGAGTACAGGGGGTGGTAAAGTTTCAATGATCTGAAATGCAGCAAATCAGAATGTCACGTAATCAGATTTCATAGGCTTTTATCAGGCAGAGTCATGGCATCACAGTCAGGACCCAAGAGATGATCTAATAAGGAAATATAAAGGAAAATTTTCTTTACATTAAAGCTGTTCAAGTGACTTGCCCAAGGTCACACAACTAATACGTATCTAAGGCTGGATTTGAACTTAGATCTTCCTGATCCCAAGATTGGCATTTTATCAACTGCACCACCTCACTGTCCCTTTCCTTATAAATGGGAGTCTTTAAATAAAGATTGTGTTACTACTTGTCAGGAATGTTGTAGGGATGTTTCCTGATCATGTATGGCTTGTCCTAGGTGGCTGTTCTTAGATCCTGTGATTCCCTATTAGTAGTCCATTCCTTTTATCCCATGGGTGAGATACCTGAGGTCCAAATGTCTCTGGGCTTCAGTTTACTCCTCTGTAATAAGAGAGAGTTGGACTGGATTCTTTCTAAGGCCACTTTTAAACCTATGATTTGCTCAATCACTCATGTCATTAAGTAACAGTCTCCAAGCATCTATGAAATACTTACTCTGTGTAAGGTGCTAGGGTAGCTCTGGGGATCCAAAAAGATAAAAAAGCAATCTCTGCCCTTAAGAGCTCCCAATCTAATGGGAGAGAAGACATGTAAAAAGCCAGGTATGGAAAAGAGATAAGCAGGCGTGATAGAAAATTATCTCAGAAGGAAACACTGTAGCAGCTGGGAGAACACAGGTCTCCCAGAGGTTCTCCTGAACAAGGTGTGGTTTAAGCAGAGTCTTAAAGGAAGACAAGGAAAGGAGGTCAGGGGGCAGAGGATTCTGTCTGATTGTGTCTGATCATCTCAGTGTGGAGACAAAGGATGTGAGAGAGGAAGAGGAACAGCAAATTGGCCAGCGTCACTGGCTTTTGGAGTATGTAGGGAAACAAGAGATAGAAGACTGGAAACTTAAGAGGAGACCAAGTAATGAAGAATTTTAAATTTCAAACAGAGGGCTTTATATTTGATATTGGCAGTGATGAGGAGCCACTGGAATTCCTTGAGCAGAGATTGACATAGTCAGAACTACACTTTAAAAATTAACCTTGGTGGTCAAATAAAGGATGGATTGGAGTGGGGAGAGACCTGAGGCAGGGGACCAGTTGAAGGCTATTGCAGTAGTCTGGGTTTGAGGTGATGAAGGCTTGAGCTAGTATTGGGGTTGTAGGAATGAAGAGGAGGAACATATAGGAAAGATGCTCCAAAGACAGAAATGAGAAGTTATAATAACAGACTGAATATGTAAGGTGAGTGAGAGTGAGGAGGCAAGGGAGATACCCAGATTGCAGGCCTGGGTAACCTGGGAGGATGGTGATGCCCTGGACGATATTAGGGAAATTCAGAAGATGAGAGATTTTGTGGGGAAAGATAATGAGTTCTCTTTTGGACATGTGAAGTTTGAGAGTTTGAGAAGCCTGTGGCACATCCAGTTGGATATGTACAAAAAGCAGTTGGTGGTATGTGACTAACTCAGGGGAGAAACTACAACTAGATATATAGATCTGGGAGTCATGTGCATAGAAATGATAATTGGACCCATGGGACCTAATGAGATTACCTTAAGGTAATATAGAGCAGAGGTGTTAAACTCACTGGCCAAATGCACCAGCAAAACTCTGGAGTCCAGCCGGAATCAGATTAAAATATACTTGGGATATGTAAAAATACAGTACCACATAGATAATGTTAATTTGTGGTTTTCTAAGTCAATATGCAGCCACAGGGACCTGTTTCTATTTCAGTTTGACTACTACTGGTATAGAATGAGAAAAACATTCAGGACAGAACCATTTCCTGGGAGTTAGGGTCATCAGGTCAGTGAATAAAATACCAGAAAAGGAAACGAAGAAGGAATAATTAGATAGTTGGTGAACCAGGAGAGAGAGTGTCATGAAAACCTAGATGTGCCATATGGGATGAGACATGTATATGCATTCCAGAAAAGCTGATGTAGGGCCCAAACCCAGTTTTGTCCAATATTTTCTCCACTTTAGCGGCTGATGTAGGTTGGTGCAGCCATAGAGATTAGGAGTAATTATGAATATGTCTGAAATAACTGGATTTACCACACTTTCTGGTTCATTGGCTGCATGTGAGTATGTACTGAGTTGGAACACTATGCCCCTTCTTGTAAATTTAGATTTATTTTTTTTTTAGCTCAGCACAGATCATAGATTTTTAGAGCTGAAAGGGATCTTTTTATTAATTTTATCCAACCCCCTTACTTTTGCAGATGAGGAAACTGAGACCCAGAGATACAACGTGACTGACCAGGATTAAACAGCAAGTTAGTTGAAGACTTGAGATTCAAATTCAGGTTATAGAATCGTAGATCCAGAGCCCGAAGGGACTGACGGCTCTAATTAAACCCCCTTATGTTATAGTTGAGGAAACTGAGGCCCACAGACATAAAATGAGATACCTAGTCACATAGATAGTCAAGGCAGAGTCAGAATATGAACTCAGGTCCTGTGACTCCCAAGTTCAGCAGTCTTGGAATTCATCTTATCACAGCTGCCCTTCATGCATTTACTTCCATAAATGGCTCCTTCTGCTTATGAGACAAAGTCCCAGCTCCTTATGTTGTCTTTCAGGGCACCATGGTCCTTATTAATGACAACTGATTCATATAGCACTTTAATGTCTGAAAGATCTTTCCTTACAACAACCTTATGTGATGTCAGTAATTTGAACATTCCTATCATGTCTTATAGATAAGGAACCTTGTTCTCAGAGAAGAGTTTGCCTGAGCTCACATAAGTAGTAAGTTTCAGAATTAAGATTTGAATTCAGCCCTGCTGATTCCAAGTTCAAAACTCTTTCTCATATACCAATGCTGACTCTACAAATTTTTAATCCTTCCCAGGCCTTCCCAGTTGAGAGTGCACTCTCATCCTATTGTTGGTACCACTTTTATAATTCTACTGTCTTTTTTCAAGTCCTTGAAGATAAGCGATAAGTAAGTCCTTATGGTTTCTTCCTACTATGCAACTTTGCACCTGATAGGTCTTTACTTGATATTAACCAGAAATATGGTTAATCCCTGTGTGTTGGCAGAAATCATTTCATCTGGAGACCCTACTATAAATTCTAGAGTGTTTACAAAGCCTTTAGAAAAGTCAACTACTTCCAAAGATCTCTTCAAATTGCCACAACTTAATGGACATTATCTGGGATTTTTCATCATCAAATTAGAGAAAATAAGGACATGTTCCCAATTTTTCACCAAGATTAATGGTTATAGATCATAGAATACATTTCATAAAAACAAGTTTGCTACCTTTAAAGAGTTTTCGAACCCATATGTGACTTGATCAAGTTGCTGAATATCCTTGGGGCTCATTTTCATCATATGTGAAATGAGGGAGTTGGACTCTAATTTTTTTTGAACTTCAAGTCTAAATTTTATAATTCAAATATTGAATTCAAATAGTTTGTCATAAAGTGGCCTTCATGAGAACAGAGTGATGCCATTGTATTGGCAGAGATATTTCAGATATTTTATTTAGTCAAAATAGCCTCATAAAGAGTACCAAAGGCTATGTACATTTTGAAACCAATTCTCCCAACATGTGAACAAAACAGGGATGTCATTTTACCACAGAAGGCTATATTTGATCAAAAATCAACAGTGATGTCTTGGACAAATGATTGTGGACCTCACTCAGGTGTAGATGTGGAGATGGAAGACAGTTATGAAGATTATCTAGTCTGTTCCTCTCATTTTCTAGATAAAAAAACTGAGGAAGGCCCAGAAAGACGACTTCCCCAAGATCCCATTGGTAGAGCTGGGGTGTGAACTCAGGTGTTCTGAGTTCAAATTTTACACACTTCCCATGGTACCATTATCTATGAAATGAAGGCTTTCTCTCTCTTCTCTTCTCTTCACACTCTGTGACATTGACCAGAATACTTACAGGTAAGTCTTAAAGACCAATAGAATGAAAAAGAAGCTCTTGCATATGCAACAAATTCTTTGGTCTGCCAGAAAGACCCCCTAGATTTGGGGTCAGAGAATCTGGGTATGTATCTCCTATGTATGTATGTATGTATGTACATAACACCTCTGCTGTTTATTACCTATGTGACCTTGGACAAGTGTTTTTCCCTCTCTGGGACATGGTTTCTCCTTCTGTAAAATCAGAAGTTTAGACTAACCAACTTCTTTGGACCATAGACCTTCCAGCTCTAAGATTTGTGAATTAGTGTAATGCATACTATTATATTGAAGTATAATTCCAGTCTCATCAAAACAAATACCATTAAGTGAAAATCTCTGTACAACTAAAAAGTTTCCAAACCTTAACTGTGAGGGTCCACTTCTTTGAGTCAATTTTTGATGTATCAGATTCCAGCCAGAGAATTTGTACAGTCCCATTGGGGGTTTTTTTTGCAATGAGATTTGGCCTATGTTGTAATGACCTGACAACAACATCACACACGTTAATCTTCTCTTTAGAGTTTTGAGCAGCATGAAAGTTTTCATTCTCTGCAGTGCTCTGTAATAGAAAATTACTTAGTTCATCCTTTAAATATTTATTCTTTAAATAATAAAATTACTTATCTCTACAAAATCACTGCAGAGCAGCCTTCTGGTGAGAGGTGGGTGGGCTATGTATTTGAATGATGAAAGGAGTAAGCATTTCTTTCAATGTGTAGAGAGGATGCAAATGTTTTCTTTTCCTTTTTCTTTTTTTTTAAACTAATGTATTTGCGTACGTATGTATTTTTAATGCTACCTCTTAACTGTGTGCCAGAAACTAGGCACTGGCAATGTGGAATGAATGAAAGGATTAATATTAGAGACAGTTTGGTTCACAGGTAAAACCTTGGGTTCATAGATTTCAAGCTGGAAGAAACCTCAGAGATCATGCCACCCAAACTGTTCATTTTATAGAGGAGGAAACTGTGGAGTGTACCTGTGCTGGCGAATGTTTACCAGCTGCCACTCTGGGATGGGGGTGGTGTGGGGAATGTACACATCATACCCTTGGCTCTCCAATGGGAACTGGCTCCAGGATATCACTGCTGGGACTGTGTGGTAATGACTGAAGCCTACCAAAGTTGTGCATTAGAATAATAGGATCATAGATGTAGAGGAGAGAGAGAGTCTTAGAAGTCATGTAGTCAGATACATTCATTTTCCAGATGAGAAAACTGAAACCTAGAGAGCTTAGGGAATTGGCTTAAGGTCACTTAAGGAGGACATAGCAGGCACAAAAATTAAACACTCATCCTCTTGTCCGAAATTCAGGACTTTTCCCTCTTCGCCACATTGCAGAGGCGTAGAGAACCATAGTGATGCCAGTAGTAAGCATTAAAGAAACATATAGGTGGGGAGGCCCAGAGGTGGATGGAATCCAAAAGGAAGGAAGCATGTCTAGTGACAGGCACCATCCAGTGTCAGAAGATTAGCCCTTCTGACTGATCAGGGCAGGGGTATGCTGGATCTAGCTTCCAGGCAGGCTGATTGTTAAATTTTCAGTGTGAACACTTATACCTCAGAAATGGGCAAACTCTACTAATCAAGGTTTGATTAATTGTTTTGTTGTCTAGAAGACTTAAGAAAGTGATGGAAGAAAGTATTAATAATGCAGATTCAATTTAAAAGCATGTCATATGAACATTCATCCCCCAGCCTCTGAAGAGTGGGCTGTTAAACATTTCCCAGTGTGAAGGAGAGGGGAGGCCTGAAGAACCGAAGAAAGACCAAGAACTAACAGTAGCCTCACTCAGTAACATGGGATTTTTGAACTAGATAGCACCTTAAGAGTCCTTATAGCCAAACTTTCTTATTAATTTCCTACCACTCATAGAGCTATTCAACTCATCCTTGAATGAAAAGAGTGTGATTAGTGAGTAAATCTCAAATAGGAGAGGCAAAAATTAAAAACCAATAACATTTTATCTGTTGACTAAAAAAAAAAACACTTTAACTATGTATCTATGCAAAAGACCTATGGTAATAGCTGTGTCTGTCTATAATCTACTCAACATAATAAATTGCTTTTTTGAATGAAAAATACATATGATTGCTAGACAAATGTAAAAAATGGCATTTCGATAATAATTATGGGTGCCCGCCTTCAGTCTCTTTCAGAAACATGTAATTGAAGTGAGAGATAGCTGTAATGTTTATAAATAGTGTTATAGTTACTAATAGAGTAATAAGCTCCTTTTATCCTTCAGTTTATGACTTTACGTTTTCTCATTTGGGCTATTTTAAATGTATCTTTGCCTTGAGAATGTTCTAATACAATACTGTCTTAAAAATAAGCTCTGGGATCTAGAATTTAAAGTTCTATAACCAAATGTTAAAAATATATATGTATATATTATTATTATTATTAACTACATCCAACTGGGAATTAAGATACACAGGCACTGTAGTAGGGAGATCCATCCTGCCCTACCGGAAAGTCAGAGGGGCGAGGGGGAGGACATAGGAGAGAGCAGATTGGGGAGGGGTTATACAGTGGGATGGCTGTTTTGAGGTGTTGGGTAGATGGGGAAAAAATTTGTAACTCAAAATCTCATTGAAATGAATGATGTAAACTTAATTTAAAAAAATAAGCTCTGGGTCGCCTTGCTGGCTGAAAATTACAACAGTAATTGAGGCTGCCATAGAATTGGAGAGGTATGCAGACATTCAGACACCACTGGGGTAAGGAAAGAATAAAATTAGGATTTGAGCATTCCTGGCCTGAAATCTTGATATGGGTTTGCATAGAACATAGTCCAAACAAGGATCTGAAATGTCTCTTAGTCGAGAATCTCTTTGGCATAATTAATATCCAGGAGAGTGGGATGATAATGAAAGCTGTCATTTAAATAGAGTTCTACATGGTTTTATTTGATCTTTATGACAACCCTGTGGAGTAGGTGCGATCAGTTTGTGTTTTTTAATCCCCTTTTAAATACTCTTGATGGCTAATATTTATATAGTTTCTTAGCACTTCTAATAATCTTGAGGTAGGTACTGTGGTCATCTTTATCTTACATGTAAAGAAACTGAGGCTAAGAAAATACAAGTGACTTGCCCAAGGTTGCACAGCTAGTAAGTGTGAGAGGTGGGATATGAACTCAAGCCATAGAATCATAGGATTATAGACTTGGAACTGGAAAGGACCTTAGAGATTGTCTTCCAGGTCTCACCTCCCCCTCATTTTATGGATGAGAGAACTGAAGCTTAGGAAGGTGATGTAACTTATCCATGGTCACACAGCTAGTAAGTGTCAGGGAGAGGACTTGAACCCAGGTCTTCCTGTCTCCAAGTCTAGCACAAGAGATGGTCATCATTAAGATGAAGGCAGCATCAGTTGGGGAATGATTGAACAAGTTGTGGCATATGATTGTAATGGAATACTGTTGTGCTATAGAAAATGACAAGCAGGCAGATTTCAAAAAAAAAAAACTTGGAGAGACATGAACTGATGCAAAGTGAAGTGAGCAGAACCAGAAAAACATTGTATATAGTAACAGTAATATTGTACAGCCATCAACTGTGAATGATTTAGCTGTTCTCAACAATACAATGATCCAAGACAGTTCCAGAGGTCTCATGATAGAAAGTTCTGTCCACATCCAGAGAAAGAACTGATGGTGTCTGAATACAGATTGAAGCATATTTTTTTTCACTTATTTTTTGGGGGGGGTGTGTTTTTTTTTTCCTTTTGGTCTGTTTCTTCTTTGACAACATGACCAATATGGAACTATGTTTTACATGATTTAAACATACGACTTATATCAAATTATTGTCTCGGGAAAGGGAGGGGAGAGGGAGGGAGAAAATTTGAATATCAAAATTTGAAAAAAATGAGTGTTTAAGATTGTTTTTACATGCAATTGGAAAAAATATTATTTGAAAAAAGATGATGGCAGGATTGAAAGTAAGTTTCCGTTTTTAGTCAGCACCATAGGTATTTCTGAAAGGAGTGGTTATAGATGAGGCAGAAGGGATATATGTGTGTGTGTGTGTGTGTGTGTGTGTGTGTGTGTGTGTGTGTGTGTGTTCCCAAGTGTTTCTCCAACAAGGCAATGCATAGAATATGGGCAGGTTTGACTGCGTCATAGTGATATGCCCCTCTTTGGAAGGATTACCCTTATAGCTCTACAGATACTTCTTCACCTTCCCAATAGAGTCAAGGGTTTGAGGTGGGATCCTCAGTTCCAGCCAGATGGCTAGTACAACTTGAGAAAACGGAAAACAGCCTCAAAGTGTTAGAGAAGCTGAAGAATCCTGGGAGGTAATGAAATTGGTACAGGGTTCCTGCTTGAGAGTAGTAATCCGTTGAAGAGGTGGCAAAGTCACAGAAAAAGAAGTATTTATGGAGATCAGCAGGACCAAAGAGTAACATCACAAACATCTCAAAGAACAGAAAGGAAGCCATCCCAGAGATAAAGGAGGCCTCCATTACATGCTGAGGGACATAAGCTAAATGACTGGGATCCAGTGACTTGAGATACCTATAGTCTGCTCTTGAATTGCTTTTTAACTCTGCCTTTTGAAGAGATTAAGGACAATCAGACCATACATCATAGTCTCTCCCTTCCTTTTAAGGAAACAGATTATTGGGCGTGGCTTAGTAGACTTGGATGACATTTGGGGTATTAGTGGAATTAGTAATGAATTTGCTTAACTGGGGAAACGTACTTTTGAAAATCATAGAGATTAGCAAAAAGTACATATTCAGAAAAGAACAGAGCAAAGAACATGTCCAACTCTGAATATACTTGATCATGGTAACAAGGCAGCTGGGCAGTATGGCACAGTGGCGCTAGAGTCAGAAAGACCTAGATTTGAATCTTACCACCTACATATATTGACCGTGTGTGATGAAAGGGAAATAACATGACTTCTTTGAAACTAACTCTTTTTTTGGGGGGGGGGGGGGCGTAAAATGGGAACTGTAGTGCCAGCTGTGAAGAGTTTTTATGAGGATGAAAAGTTTGCAAATGTGTGTTTGCAACTTCAATTCACTTTATAAATGTTAGGGATTTTTATCTTTTTCAAGTATTTGAGAGGATATAATGTGGAAAAGGAACCTAAATGGCAGAAGCAGGAAAAATGGGTGGAAGTTTCAGAGAGGCAGATTTAAGATGAGTATAAAGAAACAACTTCCTGAGCATTAGAGCTATCAGAACAGCTTTGAAAGACTTTAAAACTGATCGATTCAGCGATAAGCCGCAAGTCCAAAAGAATGAAGATGAAACTTTCTTCTTACCGTCTGACAGTGCCGAGGAACTTAAAATGCAAAAAGAAATGTGTATTTTTGGACTTGGCTAATGTGGGAATTTGTCTGTACTGTATAGTTCCGTATAGACTGATATGTTTTTCAGATGTTTGTTTTATTTGTTTCTCAATGACAAGGGTTAATAGGAGGGACACATTGATAAAAATGTGCATATTATTTGAAGAGTAAAAATAATGAACTATTAAACATACATATGTATATATGTATTATTTTGGGTAGGCAGTCAAGGTTAAGTAACTTGCCCAGGGTCACACAGCTGGTACATGTCTGAGGGCAGATTTGAACTCAAGTCCTCCTCGCTCCAGGGCCATAAACATGGTTTGGTGTTTTGTTTTTTTTTTTTAATAAACATGAAACAGTAAAATGAAAACAAAAATATTACAGTTATCCCAGTGGTGGAATGGGATGCTTGGGTGATAAGAAGTAGGTTTTGTCTCATTAGAGATCTTCAAATAATTGTCAAATAACCATTTGCATGTTGTAGAAGGGATTCTTAATCAGATATGGTTTAGATTAGATAGCCTCTGAGGTTTCTTCCAAATCTGAAATCACCCAGAGTAGAAATCAACAAATGATTCCCCAAAACCTTATCTTTACCCATTGTTTCAGGCTAATTTTCACAACTTTTGGGAGTTGGGTTTTTTTTTTTAGCTTTAAAAAATTTCTTCTCCCACTTGTGCCCATCATCCCAGAAGTTGTTAATACCTGTAATGAACTAACCTGCAAATAGGAGTTATGAGTTAAAGGAGGCTGGATAATCCACAGACTTAATATTCAGCTCCCAAGTAATGAAAAAAATGGATTGTCTTGCTTGTTGTCCTTCGTTCTTGAAAAGGACCAAAATGCCATCATTATGTTAGAGTCAAGGCACAGTGCATCCCCCTGTGGCTGATCAGTCAGGTCTGAGCTTTGAAGACTCTACCCCAGGTCAAGCACAAATAGACCATGTGAACATTTGGAGTACAGATATCTCTAAATTTGCACATCTCACTGCCTTAAGCATTAAAAAAAAAGCATGCTACCAAAGCTAAACCATGATTTCTCTTGCTTTTAGTCCCCGGTAACATAAGGAAGCATTTATTAAGAGGGAAAACAGATGAACATCTAGAGAATAATAGAACCATGAGCCACAAACAGCATAGATTTATAAAGCTAATCATGTCAGATCAACTTAATTGATTTTTTTCTCACATTAGAAAACAAGTGGACAAAGAAAAGCATACTAGCTACTATTATTCTTTCTAATATATCTAGACGTTAACTGAAGCATTTGATACAATGTCTCATGAAATTTTGCTTGGAAAATTAATTCAAATTGACTTGAATATGTCAAATTGATTGAAAACTGCCTGAAGGACTAAAAGAGTCATGATAAATGGCATTGCACAGTATTGAGTTTAGAAGAGGAAAGCAGTCTCTACTTATCCTGGTCTTATTTAAAATGTTCATTAATAAAAGGATATAAACCACACATTTATTAGGTTTGTGCATGATGCTAAAAGGAGGGGAGTTTTAAACACCAAAGGAAGACAAAGAAACAGTATGAAGGGAGCTTTAAAAAAAAAGACAAGGAATGCAAGAAGAAAAGAACTGAACAGAAGGGTCAAGAGGACACATGCTTGCTAATAATGCCAGGAGAAAAGCAAATCGAGCAGCCGTCACTTGGAGGGAGATAGCTCAGGGCGAGATTATGGGCAACATTATGGTGCCACGTTGAAGTAGGAAGAGTGGGTAGGATTTTCCAGTGCACTCCAGGAGTAGGAGCATCTGATAATAGAAAATCTGGACCAGTGGAAGTCTCCCTTCTGAGAGTGGCTGCTGCTGCTGGCTTTTCTCCTTTCCAGCCTGCTGCTATCCTGCAGTCTTGAGACATGTAATCACAATGTCAAATTTTGGAGTAGACTTACACATTGGGAACTGATCTTTGCACAGATGTAATAGTAAATGCCCATCCTCGACGTCCCATCGTCTCCATTCTGTATTTGCATAGGCTCTCTTTCATTCCTGGAGTGCATGTTCTCTTCACCTCTGCCACTTAGAATCTCTCCATTTCTTCAAATGGCAACTTCAGCATCATATCCTACAAGAAGCCTTTGTTGAGATTCTAGTACTGCCCCTAATTTTTATTTTGTGCTATTTCATCTAATGTAATTTTAGCTGCTTGAGGGAAGAGATTATTTAATTTCTGCTTTGTATCCCTTGTGTCTGGCCCTGTGCTTGGAACATAGTAGGAGCTTAGTGAGTGGCTTGCTGACTGATTTTTGTACGTGTGTTTTACTTACTCTTTGGTGTTTCAAAATTAATTCCTGGGAGTTTTTTTAAAGTACCTCTCAATATGCTAAGAGCCCTTAGTGATGAACAGATAATCCATTCCATTGAAATACAAAACTGCCAATATAGTCATAGTATTCCAATTTGCTAATTATTAATAGTATTGATCTATGATGTAATCAAAAACACGTGAGGCAGTGTGGCACAGTGGAACGAATGCTAGTTTGGGAGTCAGAAGACCCAGATTCAAATAATGGCTCTGGCACTTACTCTCTCAATGACTTTAAGGAAGTTGTTGGCCTTCCCCAAGTCTCAGTTTCTTCATCCATGAAGTAAGAGTATTGAATTAGGTGACCGCTGAGGTCCCGGCTAACTGAATAAAATTTTGGCACCTAAAATTCTTAGTCTTTTCAAAGCATAAGCCCTTTATGTTGTTTCCAGGGTCCCTTACTTTTTCTTGACTGTAGCCACCCTTACTTACTCTTGTCCACGGAACCCTGAATCAGGAAAGCCCCTTTTCTAACTAACCCGCGAAGATTCCAAGGTTTCAGCCTTTCTGCACTGGCCTTGCAGAATCCTTCTATGCCATAGGTCTCCTGAAGGTCTCTGTTGCTTCTTAGAAGCTATTCCCTTACCTTGATTCATCTTTCTGGACCCTTTTAGGTTTGCCTCTTGGCTTGCTGGCTAACCCCTACAGATGAGAGACAGAAGGGTGCTGCTCTAAAGTGACTGATGTCTCTGTCTCTCTGTCTCTGTCTCTGTCTCTCTGTCTCTCTGTCTCTCTCTCTCACACACACACACACACACACACACACACACACACACACACCTCCCTCTCTAAGGATGGAGGTCTAGTCAACTTGTGTGAGAAACTGGAAACATACATGGGTAATAGAAATATTCACTATTCTTCCTGTGCAGTGAGGTTTTAGGCTGGAGAACAAGAAAGCACTCAGCTATAGAAAAGCTGCTGTTGATTTATTAGAACAGTAATCATCTCCCTCTAACAATGGCTACATTGTCATGACAGTTCTCATTCTTGATAGGATGTTTGCTGCCACAGAAAAGCCATGCTTCTGTTTTGGGAGAAGAGGGGGGGAAGAGAAAGAGAGGGGGGAGAGAAAGAGGGAGGGAGGGAGAGAGGGGGGGAGAGAGAGAGAGAGAGAGAGAGAGTGTTTACTTGTATGCATGTGGCATTCTTAGATGCAGAGCTCAGTGGCTGGTGCCTACATGCAGAAAGTTTTTTGACCCACTAAATGAGCAATTAGTGAAAGCAGAAATAGCCCATTCTTTCTGTTAGCTGCCTTTTCTTGGTACATAAGCCTTCATTTTACAAGGCTAAAACCAGAGACTATGTGTCAGCTTGTTTATTTCTGAATGGAGGGGGAAAAAAAGTAAAACCACACATACCTTGTTAACACACTCCTTTTTCTTTCTTTCTTCCTTTTTTTTTTTTTTAGGATATGTTGATTTAAAGTTAGAAGGAAACTTGGAGGTTATCTAATGCAACCCTGAAGGAGGAGTTATATATGTCCTGGGTGGAGGGGGAGGGTGGGGAGGGCGGGGAGAGAACATTTATTAAGCACTTACTGTATGCCAGCTTTTGGGAACACATATACAAGCAAAAAGGACACTCTGTTCTCAAAGAGTTTAAGTCCTAAAGGAGTAAGACAGTACACAAAAGGGAGCTGGAGGTAGGGTAGTAGTAGTAGTAGCATAGTAGCAAGATGGAAAAGTACGGAGTCAGGGACAGATATGAGAGAGAGAGCATGGATGAGCGTGAGCATGGATAGCCCTGGTATCTTGGGTAAGCGTGAAATCATAGTTCTGGGAAGGACGTCACAAATCAGAGGAGGGAATGTCAGGGGCTGAGGAATCTCCAGAGTGAGAAAGCTGCAAGAGAGGAGGTAATATTCAGACTCAGAAATCATCTAATTCAATCATTACCTTTCTTCCCTTCCCACCCCTCTACTATTGTTACAGAAGATAAAAATTGAGACCCAGGTGATACAGATAACATGGTGGCAAAACTAAGGTTATGAGAATTTGGTATCCCTACTCCCAGTCCAGTATTTTTTCTGCTTACAAGTTTCTGTTCCTTTTAGATAAGTTTTTTTTTTTTTAAATAAGGACCTTTACTAAGAAACTAAATGGGGACAGAGGGGACAAAGAAAAAAAAACTTTAAAATATAAAAATGAATATTAAAATAAAAGTATCTTACCATACTAAACATCTAGTCAGAGATTTTTTGCTGAGGCAGCTTTTAAGAATACTCCTAGTTCCTTTTCTTCCATCTTACCACATATGGGACTATAAAAGAGTAACTGCTAAAAAAAAAATTATTCATACCCCTACCCTAGGCAAACTGGAGCTGGTACTGTTTCTGGGTCTAGTGGAACTTTAGGTCTTAGAACCTAATATTAGTTTTATTTTTCCTCCAACTATGAGCCCCTTAAGTTAGCTGCTGGGTCCTTAACCTCTTCTTTGGAAAAAAAAAGTTTGTTTTTTGCATCCCTTAAATCTCCTACTGTATTTCTAGCCCTCCCCTGTTCACAAAACTAATCTATAAATTGAAGGAAAAAAAACTCTGAAAATATGTACCATATTTCACACTTATGAACCTGTGACCTCTGCAAAGGCATGTGCATATGTGTGTGTGGGTGGTGGGGTTCTTCTCATATTTTTTCATTGAGGTCCCACTTAATTTTTGTCATTTTACAACATTTACTTTCCTTTGTTTGTGGTTGTAGTTTTTCCCATTATTGTAGTCATTACATCTGTTGTTTCTTGTTTCTTAACTCAGCTTACTTCACTTTGTATCAGTTCATATAGGTGCTTTTTGTGCTTTTTTTGTATTCACTATATTCTAGATCTCTTCTTAACCGAAGCTACTCATGTCCCTAGATACTTTTCTATCCGGGTCCCAAATATTTCTTTACACGGCTTTGGCTAGTCTGCCCTGCCTTTACATTCCCATGCCTTTTCTCCTAGGCATCTCTGTGGCTCCTTAGAAATCATCAAATTAATGTGATTGTACATGTATAGTTTATATCAGATTGCATGCCGTGTTGGGGAGAGGGAAGAAAAGGGAAGGAGAAAAAAAATTAGAACCCGAAATCTTATAAAAGTGAATGTTGAAAACTAAAAATAAAGAAATAAACAAAAAAGAAATCATCTCTCCTTTGCCCTGTTCTTGTTTTTTTTTGTCCTATTTGGTGCCGGAAGCATGTTTATGAGCCATTTACCCCTTGATGAAGCTTGCTTTCTTCACCTTCTCTCCTAAGTTTAACAATCTAGAATTAGTCACATTAATGACTAATGTCCTTAGGAACAGCAGCCTATCGAAGAATTTTTTTTTTTAAGTTTGTGGACCACTAGTCTATTTCCCAGCTTTTAGGAAGAACTTACCAAATCATTCCAGATAGGATTGAGCTTTTTCATAAAGGTTTCCAAAGTAGGAATTTATTAGTCCTTCTTTAGGTAATTTATTCCTGCATTTGATAAAATCAGATTTTTTTTTGATCCACTAAATCAGAAATTTCTACCTTAGATCCAATCCAAATTCTTCATACAGTCATTCAAAGTTATTTCATCTTGTTTTGATCTCAGTAACAAAAAGAAAACTGGCATTTAGTTTTCTCCACTTATGTCCAGGGGTGGGAAACCTGTGGCCTCAAAGCCACATGTGGCCTTCTAGGTCCTTGGGTGCAACCTTTTGACTGAGTCCAAGTTTTACAGAACAAATCCTTTTATTAAGGGAATTTGTTTTGTGCAGTTTGGATGCAGTCAAAGGACTGCACTTGAGGACCTAGTGGGTCCCATGTGGCCTCGAGGCCTCAGGTTCCCCACCCCTGTACCTAAATCCTATATTAGAGCCCTTCAATTATTATTAGGTATGGCGTCACCACCTCCAGCCCTTCCTAGGTTGACTTTTTGTGATGAAAATGATCTGTTGGATATAAGCAAAGGAAAATTCACACAAAGTGGTGTTTATGAAAATATTTAAAGCCAAGTATTAGGCTGATGATGAGGAAAAAATCCTCTGGAACTTTGTATGAATTGTTCAGTAGGAGTAGAAGCATCTTTATTTGATGCCGTTGAAAGCCAAAACACCAAAGAATAGATGTTAAGAAATGTTGCTTGGAACTAGGCAACAAGAGTTCTCTTCATCCCACTTGTTCTTTTTCTCTTTATTGGTGAATAATGTTTATTAAACTTGCATATTTAAATGAAAGGGCACAAAAAAGTTTTCAAGTAATTGGGCCTAGATGCCATCAGCAAATGCTTCTTAGAACAACTATAAGCTTGTTCTTATTCTCTGAAAACTCTCCCTTTCTATCCCCCTTCCTGAAGCCTTGTAGCTCAGAAAGCCCCAAAGGAAAATCATGGCAGTCAGTAGGGGAACAAGACTTTAAGAGAAAAAATTTATTATAATTGACTAACTGGATCACCTGTTCTTGGCTTTCATAGGTTTGTGGTTTAGTGGAGCGCTAGATAACTAAGCTAGACCATTTATTACAAACACTTCCTACTGTATCTTGCTGTTGAAGACATCCTTTAGCTGGAACTAGAGTGGGGTGAAAGGAATATTGCCTCAGGACACTTAAGTTAGAAGGCACTTGCTGTCCTTCAGTAACATAGAAATAGAACTTAGCATCTAGTTACCAAGGAAGTTATTTATGATAAGAAACTTCTAAAAGGGGTAGGCAAGGAACAGTCTTCCAGCCCTTCCCTGGAGTCAGTGGTCTTGTGCCAGTGCCCTGAGATCTCTTTTATTTCCCAATAGAGTGATGTAGTTTTACCTGGTTGCCCTGCTCTCTCCCTCTCACTCAGCTAAAGGTAGACTTTATGCCACTTACCCAGGTATAGTTTGTGGTACTGGTGCTACATATTAAGAAAAAAAATCCTAGTCACGGTTTTGCTTATAGAGACAGGTTTTTTTTTAATCCACTTAATTACAGAGCCCTGAAACAGACCTGAAGAGAAAGCGACAGAACAGAAGACAGGGATAGTTTGTAACAGCCGTCCGACCTATGTTTGAACTGGAGGTGGAGTTGTTTATTGTTAGTAAATTGTCCAGTCAGTGGACAGAACCTAAAATGTGTGTCATTGTTTGGTGTATATAGTCAGCTCCCTGAATCTTCCTGGAATGGCATTTGTCCTCCTTCCTTCTTTCTCCTTTAATAATATTCCCTCCCCCCCACACACAAATTCTGCCATTTCTAGAACCAAGTTTATCCATTTCTCTCTTTTTTTTCTTGTGAGGCATCTTATTGGTCTTCCATGTTATTAATATTATCTTTTTGGTTGCCACATTAGCTCTAATGAAGCCATTTGCATTTATTTTTAGAATGCTCAGAAAGTTAGGATGAGTTACCCAGAATGCAGCTCAGGATTCCATAGGAACAGGAGCTCTTTCCACTGACTCTGCTGAGAATAAGCTGATACTTCAGTGTTTAACAAAGCATTGTCTTATAGAGCCTAGCTGGATCCTCACAGCAAGACTGAGACTGTGAGTTATAGAGGTCAGGCATTATTCCCATTGTACAGATGTGAAAACTGAACCTCAGAGGTGGGGCTTTATTCACACGGAATAAAGCAGAAGAGTTATAACTCTACCGCAGGTATTCTAGCTTCGAGTAGGACTCAATCCATTAGATATATAAATGGAAGTAGATAGGTAACTTCCAGAAAATTCCAGTGTTACTAAGGAAGAGACTTGAGTTTCATAGAGTAGATCTTCAGGGGCCTGTACCATTGAAAGTTTTCAGCATAGATTTGTCACTTTTTTATCATTAAAGTTTATGGAGGTATAAAGCATACCAAAGATCTTTTCCAAGAATGCAGCCTTTGTTCCTATGTAAGCCAAAGGCAGCTAGGTGGTGCATTGTATAGAGTGCCAGACCTGGTATTCTTCCTGAGTTCAAAACTGACCTCAGACCCTGGACAAGTCACTTAACCCTGCTTGCCTCAGTTTCCTTATCTGTAAAATAAGCTAGAAAAAGAAATGACAAGCCACTCTAGAATCTTTGCCAAGAAAACCCCAAATGGGGTCATGAATAGTCAGACATGACTGAAGTTGTTGAACAGCAACAAAAGACCCAAAAGATGAGGGGGGTAATCTGTCATGGTGGAAGGAGTGAAAGGGGGCACTGCTGAGACATTTCTGCTTTGAACTTGTTTCTGGATTAAGGGAGTGTTTTCAGAATTTAGCACCCAAGCACTTATTAGCTTGTGTCACTTAATGACAAATCATCTAATCTCTCCACACCTTCATTCTCTAATCTATAAAATAAAGGGGGGTTTTGAGCACCAACTTCCTCAAACTTACTCTGAGATTGTCTTTTGGGTTGTTTCTTTTTGTTCTTCTTGTTGTCTTTGATCTCTTAGGTATAGAGAACTCTTGGGATGGAGCTTATTGGGCAGAAACATCCCACCACCAATGAAGATAGATAACTTGCCTTTGAAAGAATCATAAGATGATAATTTAGAGCTTGAGGGGAGCTTGAGGCCTGTGTGTCCAACCTCTTCATTTTACAGATTAAAGAATGGAAGAGCAGAGAGATTAAGTGACTTGTTTATGTTCACAAATTGGTAAATTCTCAAGGTGAGATCTGAGTATTCCCAATTCCAAGTCCAGTGCTCTATCCACCACACTATAGAAATTAAAATGACCAGTCCAGGGGCAACTAGGTGGCACAGTGAATAGAGCACCAGCCCTGGAGTCAGGAGGACCTGAGTTCAAATCCAGCCTCAGATAGTTAACATTTACTAGTCGTGTGACCTTAGGCAAGTCACTTAACCCCAATTGCCCTGCCTTCCCCCCTCCAAAAAGGGGGGAAAAAAAAAAGACCAGTCCATGGTAACAAAATCAATATTGTGTCAGAAGTCTGGCTTCCTAAGTCCAAGACCAGCCTCATGCTACTATACCATATGGTGAAAATTATGGTCTATTCTAAAGAATGATCTTTGTTTTATTATTACTAATAGATCTACTTTTAGAGTGTCAGTTTCCTTATCTGTCTACCTCACAGTGTGACACCTTGTAGGTTATTATTACAGGTTTGTATATGCTATATATATGGATTATTATTATTATTACAGAAAAATAGATTATTATTATAGGTTTCTGCTATATAAAGTCAATGGTGCAAGGAAGGTGGGACACAATATTTAGTAAGTGCCTACTGTGTGTTTATGCACTGTGCCAAGCACTTTACAAAAATTGTCTCATTTGATCTTCACTACAACCCCAAGAGGTAGGTGCTATTATTATTTGCATTTTACAGTTGAGTAAAGTGAGGCAGACAGATTAAGTGACTTGCCCAGGATCACACAACTAGTAGTTCTTCTATCTACTATACCACCTAGCTTGCCCTTATGTCTGAGGATCAGGGTTTGAACCTTGGTTGATTCTGACACTGTGTCAATTACTCGATCTAGTAATTTAACCTATTTATATGTCAATTTCTTCACTAGCATAATGAAGGGTTTGGATTAGATGAGCTTTAAGGCCCTTTCCAGTTCTGAATCTATGACTGGATAAAATGTTTTCTATCCACATGTACTATTCTAAAATAAAATTGTGTGTGTGTGTGTGTGTGTGTGTGTGTGTGTGTGTGGTTTGTATATGTAGGTATCTGCTGTGTGGGTTTAGATTCTGCTATGAGAAGGAAGCACCTCCCTTTTGTTTTCATCTGAAGCTACTACATACCTGTCTGAGAATCAAGTTTGGCTGTGCCATCAGATCTAAGGAGACACTTACTTAGGGTAAATTGATCAGATTTGCCAAATTCTACAAAAACTAACTACCGTTTACTATTTTTCTTTCTCTTCCCCACATGAAGACTGTGATTTTTTTGTCGTTTGGTCTCTGGTGTCTGGCTCTCCTATTGGAAAATTTGGTGGCTGCACTTTGCTGGCAAGCAGGACCCCAGAGCTGTTTAAAGAAAACTCATCACTGTCATATGCGCAGCTCAAATTATGAGCAACAGATTACTTCCTTCCCGGCATAGTAATAGGCTCCCACCTGGGCTGACATTTTCTGCTTCACAGTAGAAACCAAAGATAGAAATACTAACAGAAGACAGACCAACACAGAGTAATTTTTTTCCTAGGCTTTCATGAAATGTTTACCTAGTACCAAAACTAGGGGAGGACCACCCAAACATCTTGAAACAAGGATTTTCTGGTCCATTTTAGGCAAAAGAAGATGAAACACAAATAGGGAAAAAAAAAATAAGCCTTGGGCTAGAGGCTTATATTGTAATTATTTCAGGAACCATTTCTTTTAGAGACCTTTAAAAACGAACAGTTTATTGATGCCTCTTGTTTTGATATCATTGTCATTTCTGAATGTACCACCCTTCCCTACCTCTCTTGGGGAAAAAAAAGAACAATTTGGCAAAAACAAAACAAAAACAACTTTTAGAACTACCAGGGCTGACAGTGTGTGTGATACTCAGACCTTTCATGAGGAATTAGACCTAAATGAAATAACAAGATTAACAGACTTGACTAGAAAGATCCTGGAAAGGATCTCAGAAGTCATCTACTCTACAATCTCAAAAATATGAGGCCCAGGGAAGGGAGTGATTTCCCTTAGATCGGTCAGCAGAAACTGGATTTGAATTCAGGTTTTGGGACTAGAGCCAGGTTATTTTCCACTGTACCACCCTCACTGGGCTATAGGAAGTTTCATCTCTCAGCTGTGTTCTAATTTTCATAGGATGGTATATACAAGGATGATAGGGGTGTTAATTCACATATGACAGAGATATCCTCGTAGGTAGGAGAGAGCTGTTAAGGAGGAAAGAGCAATGTTTGATTCCTCCCAAGTTCATTTCAGAGGAATTTTGATTTTTCAGCATGTGTGTGTCTTTGAAAATGGGGTTAAGCCCTTGGCCAGGTTTAAATGACATCCTAGGTAAATCTCAAGGCAGGTTAATGGCAAGCAGAGTTACCTAGATTTTCGTATTGTTTATTTTCAGTTTTACCTGTTGAATTGATAGAATTTTTGAATAGGGTTCTTTTCTTATTTCCTTGAAGGTTGACTTAGCTGCCACAAAAAAGTTAAAGCCCGCATTTTTTGTTATGTTCTTATAGAGCATGGTTGGCCAACATTTGCATGTAGATGCTTTCTTAACAAACTAAATGAACAATTAGTGAAATAGAGATTTTTTTTCTTTTCTTTAATAAAACCTCCAAGTATTTCCCAAACCAAACTTTCCCCATAGCTTGTGCTCTTCACCCTAGTTTTTTTGTGCTCAGCCATCTGTCAGACATTTCATGGTTGTTTCAATATGATGACTTTTTTTTTTGTTTTATCTCTTGTAGAGGACTTTCTTGGGCCTAGAACCATGATTAAAAAGAAAAGAATTACAATTTTGGGATCATGATCATAGAAAAAGTCCTCAAATAAACCAAAAAACCATGAACAACAACCAAGGGAAGTGGAGACACTTCATGGTGATGCCAGAAGCTGGGGACATATTTTATTATTAAATTGATTTATTTATTAAAGAACCAAGGGTCTTTACAGCAAAGGGGCCATATGTGCCCACACTGCAGTTTTTAATGTGAAAAGTATTATACCTGGCACTGTGAGGCAGCGGAACATCAAGATGGTCAAACAGCCCAAGGAGTCTTGTTTTGAGGAAGCTTATAGTCTGTGATGAAATTGATCAATCTAAACTTCTATGTAGTCTCACTTTAAAATAAATGTATTCCATTGAGCACAAAAAAGAACTTCCTAGAGCTTTCTGAAAATGATCCCAGAAGCATCCTCAGACTTTTATTTAACTTACCATCCATATTAGCTTCAGTTAGCCTGTCTGTAAGTTAGAATGATAGACACATGACTTTTTGGCTCTGAAGGTCTTATACTATATACTTTTCAAGAGTTCTCTAGCCATTTGATTTACTTCTTTTTAGTTTTAATATAATCCCACACCACAGATTTTTGACATATTGCTTTTAGCTTTTCTTCCTCGTTGTGTGTATATTGTCTTATGCCTTAAGACAGCATTTCCCAAACTGTGTTTGATATAACCCTTGTGTCCTGAACCATTTTATAAAAAATAATGATTTTATCTAAAAATGATATTAGTGATATTTCCCTTATAACAATATGAAATGTATATCAGAAATGTTTATATATATGCATATGCATGACAGTTTGGGTACTGTGCATCTATTTTTCAACATATTAAAAAATCAGAGCTTTGAAAAATAGCTTTGTGTCCTTTATTTTTCTCCAAAATTTTCCCTTTGTTCAGGAAAGTATCACAAAATCCATGGTCCCTTCACCCTAGCATTCATTGGTTTTGTGGCTACTTTTAAACTGTCCTATAGCCATATTAGTTTGGGAAATGCTGCATTAAGCTCTCTTGGATACTGGACTATTTGAGTGCTCTGCAAATGATAAGGAGAAGTAGATTACTGCGTTCACACTCTTCACAACTAAAAAAAGGAAGGATCGTGAGATCACAAATTTAGAAATGGAAGGAAACTAACTTACAGGTAATCTCGGTTTACTCCTTCATTTTGCAGATAAGGAAACTGAGGCCCGGGGAGTTTAACTCGTCCAAGGTTACACAGAGCTAGAATTCAAAAACTTCTTTGGCTTCCAAATCTAATACTCTTTTGGCTTTGAGAAGATAAAAGGGTCTGATACTCTTTTCTTAAGGCCAATTGCACAAGTAGAGGAAATGTCAGCTCCTCAAGTTTGATTGTTGATTACACCGTAAATTAAACTATGTCAAAGTTGGTCTCCTGGGTCTGTTTGGTTTGTTTTAAAGACAATCCTAGATCCAGAGTTAGGAGTGTGCTACTATCGGGTTGGTTAGCTGGATGGTAATGTCGAGCTGCTAGACAAATAGGCATATGGTACTGCTTCACTGTTGGCAGTACAGGGGTGGGAAGTAAGGACGGCAGTGATAGAAGAGATTGAGCTCTTCAGAAAGATGTGGCATATTGGAAGGAGCCATCCAGGAAAGATGGCAAAGCTGTGATTAAAAGCTGTAAGAACGATATGGTACAAGATAGCTGGATTTGGAGTCAGAAAGGACCTTAGTGGTGTAGTAGATAGAGCACTGGACTTGGAACCAGGCACTTTTGAGTTCAGAACTTGCCTCTGATACGTACTAGTCTTCATCATCATCATTCTGCCGTACTTTCTCTCTTATTTCCTTAGATACATTTAGACTTCACTGATTTAGACTTCCTCTTGCCCATATGTGGTTTGAATGACTAAACTATGTCTATACCAGCAAATATGTTTAAGCTTATGTATTCACTTTGAGTAAAGCCTAACATAAAAAAACCCAACACCCTACTATCTATCCTTTTCTCTGTAATATACACACATATACATATATTTGCATATGTGTATCTAGTACACACATGTATGTGTCTACATATATGTACATATGCATTCATATATATATTTATATATCTAACTAGGTGGATTGATCAAATTATATTGATCAATGCAGTGGTATGGATTTCTAATTATATACCAGAATTCCTCCTCCAAAGTTTCACTTTCAGATATATGGCATATGTCTAGGACTGAGGGGACAAAGCTGACTCTTTCTAGAAAAGGCTCACTATTAAATAGGACCATCCTACTTTAGGGCTGCCATTGTTAAGAATACAAGAGTGGAGCGTGCAAGTGAGTGGATAGATAGGAAGGGTTTTGTTTCTTGCCAACTCTTTCCCTCTTTTAAGGATATTTTTATGCCACTGCCTCAGCACCAGGGCCAAGTTTAGATGGAACTGTAAATTTGGTATAGAATTACCCATGTGAGAAAATATTGGAAGTGGAAAGCCACAGTGAGAACAATGTCTGTTGGCACATTTTTATATGTCAAAAAGATCTCCCTAGTCAATCACACAGCGCTCAGATCTCTGACTATACATGGAAATGTTGCACAGGTATCAGTCCCATCATTAGGCTGTACATATAGACATATAATGGAAATACACTCTACTTCAAATGGCTTTAATCTTAAATTTATGATGTCTTGTGCCTAGATTACTTAGAAACACTTCCTTGGCTGAGAGAAAAGAACATTCCTAAAAGTTGAATGATTCTGTACATACAATCTATGTTACAGACAAAAATTGGAACTGACTAATGTCAGGATTAGCCCATTAATCCTTGAAATCAATCAGCACAAATGTCTAAGGACCAAAATTTGGTGTGGAAAGATCTGTTCACTAGGACTAGAAAGCTGAGCATTAGGGGAAATAATTTAGGCTCCTTTTTAATATAGAACAGGGAAACTGGGTCAGGAATGATAAGATATGGCGTGAAGGACAGGAAATAGTTTTGTCTATAGTATGGGAGAATTAGGGATGGGGATAAGGAATGAGGAGGTAAGATAATATTTCTTCTTTAATCTAACGAGGGCCATTTCTTATTGATGAAACATCCACTTGTACCCAAGGCAGCTAGGTGGCACAGTAAATAGAGGCTGGATCCTGAACCAGGAAGAATTGAGTTCAAATTTGGTCATAGACGATTATTACTGTGACTCTGGGTAAGCCACTCAACTTCTGTCTGCCTTAGTTTCCTCCACTGAAAATGGGGATCATGACAGCACCTACTTCCCAGGGTTGTTGGGAGAACCAAATGAAAAGTCTTGGTATATAGTATTCTCTTAATAAATACTTTTTTTTTTTAAATTTATTTTTTATTTACTCATTTACTTTTAATTTACAAGATTCAGTTCCACAATCACTTGGGTTTCAGATTTTCTCCCCTCCCTCCCCCCCCCCCATGGTGGCGTGCAATCATGTATAGGATCTGCAAATACTTTCACATCTTAATAAATACTTATGCCCTTCCCCTTTCCCTCTTTCCTTATACCTTCATGGCTCATGGATATCCTGAATGCACCTTACATCTTAGAGATGTACCTTATATGTAGAGAGTGACTAATCTCAACATTTGCTGTGATATGGATGTAAGAACAGATCAATTGACAGACAGACAGGTCGACAGATGTTCTGCTTATGAGACTTATGGTATATATTGGTAAGGGTGAAGACACTAAAAAGGGGCTTTCTCTAGATACATATAACCTCTGGAATGTCTAGTGTCATTCTCCAAAATGGCAGAACTAGGGCTGAGGGGGGTGGGGATGTTCTTTAAGATCATCAAAGTTTAAGTTTTGCAACAAGCTAAGTATAATTTATGAACATCTACTTACTGTGTTCTCCTCTCACATACTCAATTGGGTAACAGCTTGTTGTATGTCTGTAAGTCTATGTTGTTTAGAGATATGGATTTATTTCTTCATTCTAGTCCCATCAATTTTATCTGCTTATTAAAAAAAAGACATATTGAGATTATCTGGAAGATGGACTGTGTCTATTCTGGCTCTGAAATTAACTTGAAAAGCAGCCTTTAAACTTGAGTAAATAATATTCATTTATTCACATTTTTATCGCTTCTTTTTTCATGGTTCCCTTTAAACTTCCTTCAGGGATCAGTGGCTAAAGGGGAAAGGCATTTTTGTAGGTAAACCAATTGAGTTCTAAACACACCTCTCTTGTAAGAATAAGGTAAATAGGTTGATCTGGTGATATGATTCTAAAAGGTCAATGACATGTGAGCTACATGAAGAAAACATTTTAACCGAGAGCCTGACTCTGATAATCTACTAGAGTAAATATTACTGCCCAAGACCCTCCATCTCCCTACTTGCTGTTCTCCTGTTCAATGCTCTCCATCCTTGGCTTTACCTCCAGCCTTCCCTGGCTCTCTCTAGGTCTCAGCTAAAGTCCCATCTTCTGTAAGAAGTCTTTCCCCATTCCCTTTAATGCTAGTATTTCCCAATTCCCTTTTGAGCTTACCTCCAATTTTTCCTGTATGTGTCTTGTCTGTACACAGTTGTTTGTATGTTCTCTTCCTCATTAGATTCTATGTTCCTAGAGGACAGAATGTTTTTGCCTTTCTTTGTCTTTTTAGTGCTTTAGTATAGTACTGTACACATAGTAGGAACCTAAATGCTTTTTGACTCCACATTGCAAACAAAGCCCACTCTTTCATAGCAGTTCATATCAGGCTAATTATATCTCCTGATAGCATTTATTTTTATAGAAAATTCACATAGACTTTAATGCCAAAAGAAAAAAAATGAGAGTTTGCAAGTGGTCCTTGGTTTAATTCAATCTGATCTTGGGGAGAGATGGTAGGCTGTTTGGTGGGGAGGGGTTCAGAGCCAGATATGCTTCCTTAAGCAGGCTGGCATAGAGAAGGGTATTTAATAGAGGGCAGGGCAGGTTGGTTGGTAGCTGGACTATTCAAGACCTAGAAATGGCATGAGCAGAAGATCTGATTTAGGAGTCTGCAAAATGAAGGGGTTGAACTAGGGTAGGGATTCTTAAGCTTTTTGTGGTGTGTTATAGACTCTTTTAGTCTGGTGAAGCTATGAACCCTTCTCAGAATAATACCTTTTATTTTTAGATAAATTCCCAATTGGAGGAAATGATAAGCTTCATTTTTTGTTTTCTTTTCAAAAATGCTAAATTTCAAAGGTTACTGAAAATGAAGATGTACTTTTTTCCCCCCATCACCCAAGTTCCTGGAATCTATCCATGATGATCCGTGGGCCCCAGGTTAAGAATCCCTAGCCTTGGGGTGGCTAGGTGGTAAAGTGAATAGAGCACAGGGCCTGGAGTCAGGAGGACCTGAGTTCAAATGTGGCCTCAGACACTTAACACAAAAAGCTAGCCTTGTGACCTTGGGCAAGTCACTTACCCCAATTGCTCTACCTTCCCCCCACCAAAAAAGCAAAAACAAAAACAAACAAAAAAAGAATCCCTAGCCTGGAAGATCTCCAAATTCTCTTCCATCTAAGACATTCTATGATTAAGACTGAAAGACTGTCAAAAGACAGAAGTGGCAAAACAGGGAGCTTGGAGGCATGTGTGGGGCAGGAACATTGATCTCCATTAGTTATTAGTGAGAGTTCAGAACCAACATGGCCTTTGAAACCAACTCTCCGGCAGTGCTTCTGAATGTCAACCGGCTGCCCCTGCAGTGTACTTAACTCCACAATCAGAGTCTTAAAACTCAGAAGAAGGCAGCAGGTGGAGGAACAGGATGTTTCCAGGTGTGATTATTTTAAAAACTCCGCCTGCTAGAGATTCGATTCCATACAACAAAATGTAATGTAATCTTGAAATAACCCTGATTCGACCTTTCCTTTTCTCTGACTTACCTACTTTACCTGCTCTGACTTAACCGATCTTATTTTGAGGCTCCCCAGAAAGGAAAAGCAGTTCATCAGTATTTAAATATCCTGGAGAAATGGCTCCGAAAAGGAACCCCTGCCAAAGTAGAATGTCACAGTTTTAATGCGTGTTTGTTCCAAAGAAAGTCCGACTGATTTTTTTTAGATTCTCTTTTGGTTTTTAGACCCTAGAGTTGGGAGGGACCTGTGCAACCTTCTAACATGTATCAATCTAGCACTTCTAAGGTTGGCAAAGCACTTTACATTCATTATCTCATTTGATCCTCAAAATAAATTTGGGAGATAAGATCTGTTATTATTTCCACCTTACAGATGAAAAAACTGAGGAGAGAAGTTTATTTAATTTGTAAGGGGTAGAGAAGAGATTTGAACCCTGGTCTTAGAGTCGTAGCATAAGACCAGCTTTCTTTATACTGTTCTGTGATACCTCCTCAGGTTGAAGCTCTTCAGATTAGTGTAAGATTGTTGTTATTCAGTTGTTTTTCCATCATGTCTGATTCTTTGGGACCCCATTTGGGTTTTTTCTTGGCAAAGATACTGCAGAGATTTGCCATTTCTTTCTCCAACTCATTTGACAGATGAAGAAACTGAGGTAAATGGGGTTAAGTGACTTGCCCAAGGTCACACAGCTAGGGCGTATCCAAGGTCAGATTTGAACTCAGCTCTTTCTGACTCCAGGGCCAACATTCTCTCTACTGGAACACCTAACTGCCTAGTAGCAGCTAAAAGTTTATTTTTCTTTTTTTCCATCTTCTACTCCCCGCCCCCCTTCCTTTTTCAGGCAACCCTGTCATCCTATGAAGAATCAACATAGCACTCATTTGGAGTCAGAGAATCTGGGCTCAAACTCTGGCCCTGCCACTTACTAGCTGTGTGACCTTGGGCAAGTCTCTCACATCTCTGAGCCTCAGTTTCCCCATGTATGATATGAGGGGATTGAGCTAGATTTCTGTAAAGCCTCTTCCAGCTCCGTCTAAATCTAGGCTTTTTTCTGCGTCCTCCTGGAGCCAGAGATCTCACAATCTTCGGGTACAACTTCACAGACTCTAAGACGTGTACATTTCCAGATATATTTTTCTTTCCTCTTTCCTCCATACACATTTTACTATACCACATTTATAAAGAATCTTTTTTTTTTAATTTCACAAATGTTACCCAGTCTATTTTTGCATTTTTGAAGAGTTCCTTCCAAGCTACTGATAGTATGTGTAATGTGTGGTTTTTCTTTTTAAACAGACTTAGTTTAAAGTGAATATGGGACATGATCTCCAATTTATCCCAAACCAGGGTTGGATTCATTCTTAGGTCATGTTGCTATTAATCCCTCCTAAGAGCCTAACAAAGCCCTTCCAATTGACTGCAAAGCCTTGATTTTCCTTTGCCATCCAGCTCTTTCCACTGCTCAGTCTAAGGGGCCTTGAAATTTTGCCCAGATAAGGGTCTCACTGACAGCTTGACAGGTGCCTGAGGGCTGCACCTAATTTGCTTAGGCCTGTAGATTGTAGTTACCCTGCCTTTAACACCAGCAAGTGGTCTGCAGGGCCTGTAGATCCCAGCACACCGACCCTACTCTATATCTTGGCAACCTGAAAGCTTGGAACAAGATGGAAGAATATATTCTGAGGCATTACCTGTCTCTGGGCTAAAGGTGAGGTGAGTCTCCCAACTATATAGAAACAGGGAAGATCTTTCGAACATTGATTGAAAGTTGTCTTAAATCTTAACCATGAAAGTCGTTCTTGATATCTGGAAAAGATGAAAACAGAAGCCAGAGATTCAAGGTTAGGGGAGCAAAGGATAGTGCTTTTCCCCCACCGGGTGATAAAACTGCCTTGCCTATTTTCTCAGCAGTCGTCAGGTTTAATTAAGTCATATTGGCAAAATGCTTTACCAGTTTTAGGTGAAAGATGTTTGTATCAGAATGGAAAGGTGATTTTAGAGCCGTCAACTTCTGACAGTGAAAGTTGGAAGGCTTTACTCTCTTTCTCAGTGTAGGAAAACAGTCATGTACAAGCATATTTTCAGGTCATAGCATTTGTTTTAACTTGTATGTGCAAACTAAAAAAAAAAAAAATGTTTCATAAACTTAAGACCTAGGTAGGCAAGCTCCCACCTGGAAATTTTTACAGTATGCGTTATCAAAACACATCTCTGGTATGTATGTTTCCATTCTGTGTTTTATATTTTTAAGGGCAAAAAAAATTCAATTTTCTTAGGTAGATTTCTATTTGTGTAGGTGGTGTGTAATGTTGGTATTGCTGTAATCTTTGGTCATTTACGAGATCAAGATATATAATGACTTCCATTGTCTATTACCTGTCATAGGTTATTTGGTCAGTGTTTGGGTATTGGTTTTAAAACAGGTAGTCGGTTGAAAAAGGCATAGCTATAGTAATTGTGTTTTTTATCATCTGAGCATGAACGTTCAGCGTGGGCCCCTGTGGGTTTCTTCTTCTATAGGGTTTAGTCCTAGCTTCCAGTTCTCTTGAATTGCTCCTGCCCACATCCCCCCAGGCTTCCTGTGTTGAGGAAGATTGAGGATGTCTTCTTTGTTCCAATTCTCCAGCCCCCTTCCTGTCTAGGAGAATACAGGTCACCAGTGAACTAACCTGTTCTAGATCTCTGATCCAAAGGCAGAGGGAGTTTTTGCACCTGGACAAAACCCAACAAATAGTACCCAAGGCTAGTAGCAGGAAAAGCCCTCTTCACTGGGGGGTTGTGTGGAGTTCATGCTGGACCACCTGGTAGCTATCTCTTTTAACAAATTCTTATTCTTGCCTACACTGCTGAGTCTTTTTGTTTCTAGCTGATAAGTGATATCAGTCTCCTCTGATTTCCTCACCTTGGGAGAGAAAGTTCTGGTGGTCCTTCACTCACATTACAACTCTGTTCAAAAGATAAAAGATTAGCTGTTCAAATGGATTTCCTCTGCATTCTTCTAACAAGGGCTCTTAACCTATTTTCTGTCATGGACATCTTTCCAGAATAATGTTTTTAAAAGCATAAAACAAAATACATAAGATTGTGAAGGAAACCAAAATATTGAAAACACGTTCACCAATCTCCAGTTAAGAACCCCTTAGCATGAAGGTGATGTGGACACCCAGAAAATTAACTCACTTGCTGTTGTAAAGATTATCACTGCCATAACACCATCATCCCCAACTGCCTGGCATGCCCTGCTTCTCCCATGGTCCAGAGCAGTGTCAAGGCAAGAGAATGTTTGCCTGACCTACTGGACTGAGCTGCTAAAGGGAACAAAATCTCCTGACCCGCTGACTTTGGCACCCAAAAAGAGAGGCTTTTTGTAAGTGTGACCCCATGGGGTGAGAAAGCAAGCTGGCCAGTGTGCCAAAGTGACCCCTCAGATGAGAAGCCAGGTAATTAACATTGTAATGTTGGTTTGAGCCCAGAAATGACACTGTGAATCCCTCTAGGTGGAGGGAATTGCTTCCTGCACCTTCTTTTTTACAAGGAACAAGCATAATTCTGGTGTGGGATTGAGCTGTCAGTCCCATGTCTCTCCTGTGTTTCCCTCTGAGCCTTCATTGTCTCCTTGTGAATCTCAGAGCACTCTTTGTCTGCACTGCTTAGATTCTGCCACCCGCCCACTAGGCTCCCAGCCTCTTTCATCATCACATTTCTCTCTCTCTCTCTCTCAATCTCTCTCTCTCTCTCTCATCTCTCTTCCTCATCTTTTTTCTTTCTCTTTCTTTCTCTCTTTTCTCTTTCTGTCTCTTCTCTCCCTTCTTTTACTCTCCTCTCTTTTTCTTCTTTATCTCTCCTTTCTCCTCTCTTCATTTTCTTTCTTCTTTCACTCTTTCTTCTTGTTCTTTCTCTTCTCTTTTTCTCTTTCCTTTCTGTTGCTCTTTTTCTTCTGCTCTTTCTCCTCTCTTTCTTCTCCCCTTTTTCTTTCTCCCCCTCTTTTCTCTTTCTCTTCTCTCTTTCTTCTTTCCCCTCCCCCAACCTAATTTCTTTGAGAGTGTTCTGATTAAATGAAAGTTCCAAAGGAAAAGTTTTCGAATTAGCTTCAAATACTGGAAGAAAGGAAATATAACACCTTTAAAACAGAGAGTAGTTAAGTAGAATTTTTCATAGAGATTTCTAATTTATACAATACTTGGAGTGGGTCGTAGTATAAGTAAAGGAATGATGCAGTTGAGAATTTTGTATTCTACTTCCTTCGACCCCCTCCCATCCCCCCTCCATCCTGGAATACCCAGAGAATTGACAGTGCACTCCAGCCTCTCATGCCATTGTTAATAGGGGATGAAATGTGACAATAAAATCCTTGTGAATTTGAATAGCACAGTGCTCAGAAAAGCTATTGAAATAAACACCCAGATCCCTAGTCATCCTAGTGCAAAATAAAGCATTAATGGCTTAGTGTGGCTTTACTTTTAACAACCCAGTTAAGGCTTTTCCTTTTTTCCTTCCCTTCCTCCTCACTCCCTGTACTATCCTAAGCTTTTAAAATGGCTCCTGGCCTGGAAGAGGGTAGAAAGAGGAGAGAAGGGTCCAAGGCCAAACCAGGTCACTGAAAAGTCATTTGCAGTTTGCATAGCATTTCCCATTCAAATAACTTCCATTTCGAAGGCTAGAAGAAGTCTTAACATCTAAAATAATCCCCTTATTGGGGAAAAAAGGTTTTAATGATAACCTTTGGTTCTTACATCAGAGTCATTTTTAAATGTAATACCCCTCCCCAGCGCCCAATATCCATCGAATCCTCCCCTGAAACAAAGACAAAAGGTTAAAGCAATAGTAGCAGGTCCCATCACCGTGACTAGACAGTGTAAGTGATATTTTACACTCTGAGTCCCCAAGTTCTGTATCTGTTCTCTAGAACCAGGATTCATCCTTATAATTCTTCGTCCTTTGACTTCTTTTTCGTCGTCTTTTTATTTCCATTATCGTAGTTATTATGTATATTGTTATGCTTACTGCATTCTGCATCAGTGTATGCAAGTCTTCTGATACTTGTCTCTGAATTGCTCATAAACATTATTTCTTACTGTGTCACAATATTCTGTTTCATTCGCATTCCAGTATTGGTTTAGCCATTGACCATTTGATACCCACTATGTTTCCAGTTCTTTATTACCATGAAAAGTGCTATAATTAATATTTTGGTGCATACAGAATCTTTCTTCCTATTTTTGACCTATTCAGATCCTTAGTTTTCCAGATAAGGAAACTTCAGTCCAATTGTGCCCAAGATTAGGTAGCTAATTAATGACAAATTGAGACTAGAACTCATGTCTTGTGATTCACAGGTTATCTTTATCTTAGTTGCCTCAGTTGTGAAATGACAATAATTACCTGTCTTGCAGGGTTGTCGTGAGGATGAAATGAGTCAGTTGTGAAGCACTTAGCCCAGTGCCTGGCATTTAGTAGGCTTTTCCTTATAAGAAACTGCCCCCTTTCCCATTGCTCTTTTCCTAAGACCAAGCAGCCTATATTCTCTCTCTCTCTTTTTTTTTTTTACTACCTACCATAATAATAATGGTCAGTTAAAAATGATTATTTTTCCAATTTTAAATTCCATTTTAAAAATTATTTTTATTCTAATGTTTTAATGTGTAATTTTCCTAGTTTACATAATGATAAGATTATCCAAGTTAAACAGTCAATGAGGACACCAGGTAAAGCATCCCCATTTCATCCTCAAGGAGCTTTAAAGACCTCAAGCTATTTCAAGTCTTTCCCTTGTCCTATAATACACTGTCACTTGTTCTCTCCAAGTGTATAATCATAGCACTTTGAATTCGAAGGGAACTCAGAAGCCAGTCCTCAGTACCTTAATAGAAATCTTTTCTATGATATCCCCAAAGAATCATCCTTCATCTGCTTGGGGGGAAGGGGAACTCACCACCTTTTAAAACAACCCATTCCCTTTTTCGGATTTCTTCAATGGTGAGGAGGTTTTCCTTATAAGAAACTGAAAATCTGTACCACTATAGTTTATACCCATTCTTCTTAGTTCTATCTTCTAGGGTCAAGCAGAATAAATCAGATCCTTCCTTGAATATGACAACTTCTCAAATACTCAAAGACGGCTCTTCTGTCATAAGTAAAGTCAGAGCTATCCAGTGCCCCTATCTTCCCAATGGCCCTGCATCCCTCCATGTCCAACTATATTACATAAAGTTAATTGAGAGGTTTTAATTTAAGGTCTTGTTGTTTGAACATGAACTTCATGTACTTTATGCTTAAGGATTACAGCTTCCCCAGTTCCGCCTCTTTAGTCTTGATTTTTTTTTTTCAATTCTGAGGTTGATTCTCTTCTTCAGTTAGAACCACCTTATACCATATGCTAGACCTGTGTGGAAGAGGCCCAGTACTGCAAAGAGGGAGGTAAGGAGGGATTTCTGACATTTCTAGGATTGTAGATTTAGAGCTCAAAGGTATGTTGGAGATTATCTAGTATAACTCCATCATCTTACAAATGAGGAAACTGAGAACAGGAGAAGTTAAGACCAAACCCAGCTCAGTTCCTGCTGCACCATACTGTAGAATTTCTAGACCTTTTGCCTCTTTAGATCTCAGTAGGAATGATTTCTCAGGTTTTCACCAATAGCCAAAATATAATAGTCGCTTTAAACAGAACTCATTCAATAGCTTTAACCTTCTTTGAAGGAACAATGTGTTATTTTTTCCAGTCTTCCCATGAAATGCATAGGTTTTCTTTGTGTGTTTTTGGTTTTGTTATACTTTGAAAAATGAAAAAAAATAAAAGAGTGTGTGTGTGTGTGTGTGTGTGTGTGTGTGTATACACTGCCTAGTGTAGATTGATAGTTTCTGTTAAGGCAAGACTGTGATATACCATGAGACACAAGTCAATTTCATGAGTCATGATATTTGCAGTAGATGGTGAATAGACCATTATGATTTTCATAGAATTATACTAATTTTAGAACCATCTTGTAAGCCACAATTATAAGTGAAGAAAAAAAGGTAGCATTTCAGAGTGTTTACCTAATGGGCCCCAGTACCCTGGTTGTGACAAGGTGAACTTGGGTTCCCAACACTTTGACATTTGTTGAAGAGGCAGTGTGGCAGAATGGATTTAATTCTGGTCCTAGAGACAGAAAATCCTGAGTTCACATCTCACCTCCAATATCCACTAGTGACTTTCTGAGCATCACCAGGTAGAAGGAGCATGGTCAGGTGGATAAAAGGCTGGATTTGAGGTCAGACTTGCTGCTTACTTCCTGTGTGATCTTAGAGAGGTCTTTCCACCTTCTTTAGTTTCTTCATCTCTAAAATAAGGGATCTGCTCCAAGTGTGAATCAGGGGTCCTCAGGTATCCTAAGACCCTTTCAGAGAGGTCAAAACTGTTTTCATAATGACTATTTTCATTTAAATTATGGTAGGTGTTGATAGACATAACCCATATAAACAAAAGCTCCTTGAGGGGTGCTCACACATTCTAATAAGAGTAATAAAGGGGTCTTGAATCCAAAAAGTTTGAGAACTGCTGGATTTGATCATCTGTAAAATACTACACGGTTTTTAAGCCACAGTTGTAAATGGCAGAGCAGGGTCTTGTCCGACTCAAAATCCCTATCTCTTTTCTCTGTGTTTTCCACTGCCTTCCAACCCTCTCATTTTACAGAGGAAGAAATTGAAGCCCAGATAGATGAAGAGACTTCCCCAAGGGGCCCCCAGGTAAGAAGCAGCTGAGCCAAGACCTGATCCCAGGGCCTGTAATTCCACATGCGCCTTGTCAGAACTATCAGAAGGAAGCAGATAACATAACACTGCCTGAAAACACTTTGGACTTTCCCCAGAAAGATTCTGAAAAATGTACCTTAGCAAGGTAGGCACCTGCTTAGAGATGTTTGATCCCGAGATTCTGGGATGGTGGTTGAGACTGCTACTGCTCCTAGAATACATGAGAGTTCCATACTAGAGATTTAGACCACATCCATCCTCTCCTGCCAGGTCATCATGTTAGCTGATTTAGGTTTTGTTGGGGTGATAATAGCCACATCTCATTTGATTGACAAAGTGCAAAAAAGTTTTCACAGTCAGCTGTGGTTTTTCCACTGGGGAAACTGTTAACATAGTTTGATGCACTGATGCTAAACAACTCATTTGCACCTTGGGATCGGGTCTGTGACTGCCTCAGTGTAGTGGTGAAGGCCTCCGGTTTGTTAGAATTCAGCAAGTCTGCTGCACCTCCAACCTCCTTATTGCAACCCTATAGGCAGGTGTGTGTGTGTGTGTGTGTGTGTGTGTGTGTGTGTTGTGAGGAATGGTCAGTATCATTTTCTTATATATGTATGTGTGTGTGTGTGTATATATATATATATATATATATATATATATATATATATATATATATATATACACACACACACGTGTATGTAGTATGTATGTATGTCTTTTTTGTTATTCAATCCTTTCAGTTGTGTCTGACCCTTTGCAACCTCATTTGGGATTTTCTTCGCAAAGATACTGGAGTACTTTGCCATTTCCTTCTCCAGTGGATCCATTTTGTCAGGCAGTCGAAGGTTAAGTAACTTGCCCAAGGTCACACAGCTAGGAAGTACCTGAGGTTGGATTTGAACTCTGGTCTTCCTGATTTCAGGCCCAGTGTTCTATCCACTGAGCCACCAGCTGTCTCATATCTGTATTTTGATTGATAGATAGATAGATAGATAGATATATAAATAGATATATTGATAGATATAGATACATATATACACACAAGTGTTATGATGATAAATTTCGTGTGTGTGTGTGTGTGTGTGTGTGTGTATGGTGTTTGGGTCATTGAAAGGTTAAATGATTTTCTCATGGTCACATAGCTACTATATGTCAGGATTAAGACTTGAACCGATAGGTAGACACACATATGAAATATGTATATATACATATATGTGTATATGTGCAACATATTATATATAACTCAAGAGTATATTCATATATATGCACATACATGATAAATAGTATATGTATTTATGTATATATAGTATTGTACATGTACATGTATGTAACCTTGAGTTATAATGTACAGTGGGTATATATGTGTATGGTGATTATATATGTATATTTAGTCTGTATATATTTATATATATGCCATCAATTATATATGGGGTGTGTATATGTATATGTGTGTGTATGTATGCATGTTTCTAGTAGATAAAGATGAAATTTGGTAGAAGAGAGCTAGCTGGCCTTGGAGCCAGAAAGATTCTGTATCAAGACCCACCCAGGACACAAGCTCACTGTGTGATCCTGAGCAAATCTTTCAGCTTCTCAGTGCCCCAAACAAGTCTCTGAGACTATAAGTGG
Source organism: Pseudochirops corinnae (assembly GCA_028646515.1). Lineage (NCBI taxonomy): Eukaryota > Metazoa > Chordata > Mammalia > Diprotodontia > Pseudocheiridae > Pseudochirops > Pseudochirops corinnae. The sequence continues at coordinate 69,795,803 of CM053592.1, read as the reverse complement.
CAGCAAAGGTCCTTATTTGTAAGGACAGAGAAAGGTCCTCACTAGGAGCTCCCTACACAGGTCTGCACTCATCTCTGCCCAAATCTGTAAATATGATATGAATGTGATCAGTGGGATAGTATGGATAAAGAGTTGGGTTTGAAATCAGAAAAACCTGCTTCCAAACCTGCCTCTGGAATATACTAGCTGTATAGCCACAGACAAGCTACTCAACCTCTCAAGGCTCTAGAAAACTCTCTAATCTATAAATTGAAAAGGAATTACAGATTTTCATCAAGAAAGAGGCTTTCTGCACTAGGGTTAACTATACACATGAAATCAAAGGTTTAGAATCTGTAAATGAAAGGTTATCTCTCTCTCTCTCTCTCTCTCTCTCTCTCTCTCTCTCTCTCTCTCTCTCTCTCTCTCTCTCTCTCTCTCCACATATATCCACGAGAGAGGCAGTGTGGTGTGGTAGATAGAATGCTTGACTTGGAGTCAGGAAGATATAGATTCAAATCTAGCTTTTGACTATTATTAGTTGTTCAAACCTGGTCCCCACTTAACCTCTTTGTCCCTAGGACTTACTTACTAAATCATTAAGCTTTATCATCTGCCATTTGTTGAGTGAATTCCAAAACCATGTGTTCCTCAAGCATAAATCATTCCAGAATACACATATACAAACACATTTACACACACACACACACACACACACACACACACACACACACACACTCTCACATACACTCACACAAATACAATATGGAAATATGAACCATACTTACCCATTAACTGTTGTAAAGCTGTGCTGATTTGCTGAACTCCAAAACAAATTTCAATATAAACTTTTTTTTAGAAAAAACTGACCTGAGTCACTTAACCCCAATTGCCCTGCCTTCCCCCTTCCAAAAAGCAAAAAGAAAAAACCAAACCCAAACAACTGACCTGACAATTGAGCTGGTTTATTTCATTTTTCACCAGAGGTGAAGTCCCCAAATTACCCCATAATAGAATTCCAGTTGGAACTCAAGCCTTCTATTTTTTGAAACTACCTGCAAACATCCAAATATTTCTTGACTTTTGAATATTTATATTTTTAATATTTTGTTTAAAATCCTGGGCCTGACTCCCAGTACGTCCCATGATATAAAAAGGCTTTCCCCATAGGCTCATAATCTTCAGATGAGCCAACACAGACACAGTATTATGACTTTGAGGTTCTAAGATGAAAACAGAAGTGTGTATATGAATATCTGATCATAGGATCAGATATTCGAGTTGGAATAAACTTTTGAGGTCGTCATTCTTATTTTATGGATTAGGAAAGAGAAGCCAAGTGATTGACCCTGTGTCATAGGGTGGCAGAGCTGAGATTTGAGCTCCGGTCCTCTAAATGCCAATGTTCTTTTCATTACATGATGATCGTGAACTTTGAGGTCCCTTACAGGTGATCTAGCTTTGTCCTCTTCATTTTATGGATAAGTATACAGAGAGATGAAGTGACCTAAGCTCATATAGGCAGATATAGAGTCCAGATTCAAGTCTCAGGCCTCTGATTACAAATCCAGTACTGTTCCTCAAGTAAATGTAAGCTCCTAATGACAAGGGCCTGTCTTTTCTTTTATTAGAAACTTTATAATTAAACATCTCTATGAAAAATGAAACTGACTTAGTAGCTATATTTAAAATAATTCATTCCAAGACGCTTGGAACCCTTTCAGCCCTTCTCTCTGAGGCCTTACCATGTTTCTTTGACCACTCATTCTCATTCAGTTTTTCTTCTAGGATTGCAGCTAAGTGTAGATTGACTCCATTTTTCTGATTCTTCTTCGCTTTCAGGCTTTTCGTGTTTCATTCCTCATTATATCATAGAACTAGTTTTTTGATTTCATGTTCTTTCCTGTTCTATCTGATTTTTTTTTATTCTCCCAGGCATCAACTAGCGGAAGTTTTGGGGTGGTTGAATGAAAGTGATTCATTTAATTCTAGAGAAGCTAAGGTCATGGGACAAAACTAACACTTTTTTTATCCTTTGCCACCTCTTTCACTACACCCTTTCTTTTTTGCCCCTCTCCTTCCTTTATCTCTTGCATTCCTCCCACCCCCAACATGGTTGAGACTGGGGAGAAAAACATCCTAGCTCACCTTTGCTTACTCCTTTAAAGTTACCTTTCAGATCTGTGAATCCATAGCGTATCTGGAGACATGAAAAGGGGCTAGGATATTTGGTTTTAGCAAGTAGCACAAAACAGAAGTTATACTGTAGAAATTATAATTTTAAGATTCTCTTTAAACCAGAAATGAAGGAACTGAAAAGATTTGGCAACTATTTAGATATGTGGGGTGAAGGAGAGTCCCCGCTGGCAACTGCACTTGTAGTGGCTGGCTAGAAAACTCATCCTTATCAGCATATTGAGGCTCTCCCCAATGTTTCCTGGTGATGCCTCTGTTCTACAAATGAATAACAGGTAAAGATGCCAGGCTGGTAGGATTGCTAAGTCAACAAGTTCAGTGGGTCCTAGTAGGAATGGTCCAGATTGAACAGGGTTGAAGCAAAAAAAAAAATCACATTCTTCCAGTGGCAATTCTTTTTTTATTTTTTAAAAAAGGCACATATTAGGGGAAGTTGTTGATAGGACAAAGGAAAAGGAAGAAGACAATGGAGGCCGGCAGGAAGATACTTTGTTCTTAAAGACTGATATAGGAGAAGATGATACTAATTCTGTGTTAATAGGCCCTCCATCAGAGAGCTTCAGGGACATAATTATTTCATTAATTCTCACAATGCCCTTGTGGCATAGGTAAGGTGGCACATATTATTAGTCATCCTTGGTAATGTGAAATGAGTGAGTCCATTCAGAATACTCACTTATCGGAGGGCAGTATCTTTTGCAGTTAGTTGCCTTTCCTGTCCTGGGTCAGGGATCCTGCTTCTCTTCTGAGTATACAGAGAAAATCCAGAGAAGCACCGTTGCTGTAGATTGCTTCTGAATGGACTTTCTAAGTTACTGAGGGAGAAATATTTCTGATGAAGAATCACAATGGTGGATGTCACAGAATGAAGCATTTGATCCTGAGTCAGGAGCTGGGTTTGATTTCTAGGGCTGCCTCTCACATGCTGCCTGTGTAAACTTGGGTAAGTTCAAAGCAATCCAGTAAGCATTTATACAGTGCCCTCAAACCATTAGATCATGAGATTCTTATGAGCAAGGACCATGTTTTTGTAGTTCTTTGCATCTTTTGGGCTTAGCACGGTGCCTCTCAGAAGGCGGCATAATGGATGGAACATCAGATTTGTCATCCTGCTACAGACATTTATTAGTTGTGTCTCCCTGGCACTGAGGCCACCATTAACCCCCAAACTTTGACTGCCTTTACTTTGAATTGGAATTATCAGTAAATGGAATTTAGGATCATTTTATCTTTATTTCCCTCCCATATAAGAAAACGCAAAGTCTTTGTATCTGTGATCATGCCAATCCTTCATATTATGTTCTAGTGGGATCAGACAGTTATCAAATATGGTTACCCACATTTTAATCTGCCAAAGTATGACTTCAAAAGTGATTAAGTAACTTGCAAATGGGACTTTAACAACATGGTTTAGTTAAATTTTTATTTTATTTTTGCTGATTTCAGAGCTCATTCTGTGCCACAGACATGGAAAAAGGCATATTTGTCAGGAATATTTTGTGAATTCCCTTGAGATGACCTGTTACCCACAAGGTAGTTTGGGAGGGAGCACATTAGAAGTTGGGGGAAATAGGAAAGAAATTCATGCAGAAGATGCTACTTGAGCTGTGTCTTTAAGGAACCTCTATAAAGTGGAGGTAAGATGAAAATATATTCCAGGCATGTTGGATGACCTAGGCAGAGTTGCAGAGATCCCAGGTGGAATGTCAAGTTCTGTCTGAGGAGCACAAAGAAGACTGCTTTGACTGGTTTGCACAGTGTAGGATGCAGAATCGTGTCCAAAGAATCTGGAAAGATAGGCTGGGGCCACGTTGTGAAGGACTTTCAAAGCGAAATAGAAGAGTATATATTTTATCCTACAAGCAAATCGGAAGCCACTGGAGTTGATTGGATAGGGGAGTAAAATGATCAGATCTGAATTTAAGGACAGATACTTTGGCAGCAGTGGATGGAGTGGAGTAGTGAGAGACTTGAGATGAGGAGATCAATTGGGAGCTCTTGGCAATAATCTAGGTAAGAGGTGATGAGGATGCTAGATGTGTGACTAGAGAGGAATTAGATGCAGGAAATGTGAAAGAAATATAGGAACTGAAAGATTTGGCAACTAATTGGATATGTGGGGTGAAGGAGGGTGAGGAGTCTAGGATAATGCCAGGTTACGAACCTGGGAGACTTGAAGGGTACTGGTACTTTTCAAGAGAAATAGGGAAATTTGGGGAAAAGGAGGCTGTGGGGAGACACAATGAGTTCAATTTTGGACATGGGGATATGTGTATATTTATATCTATGAGTCATTTGCCATCTACATGAAGATGTTAGTTAAACCTATGGGAATTGATGGGGGAGGGGAGGGAGAGAATAAGAGAATATACAATTGAATTGAATTCAGTGGAAGAGAATTGGAGATTCAATCTGTTGGTTGGAGAAGGGAATGGGATCAAAAATTGATGTAGAAGTGTTGGCCTTGGCAAAGTGAAGGATCAGTTCTTTGCCGGAAATTAGGGATCTGGGGAAAAGGAGGAAAGAGTGAGAAATGTTGTCAAGGTGTTTTGAGATGAAGAGAATTGGAGAAGGACCTTATGTTGAATGACCTCAGTTTTCTCAATAAAGTAAGAACCATTCCACTCTCCATAGTAACTATTCCAAACCTTTTTCTCCTCAAACTTTCCACAATTAGTGTTCCATACACCAATGGAATCATAGGCCTGAACTCCCCTCCCCACTTTACTCCCCTCCTCAATACCTTAAAAGTTTCTCCAGATTCATTTTCACTTAAGTTTAAATATGAAATGATTACTCTGAATTTTGCTTTCCCATTTTGCTAAGCTTCTCTGCTTGGCAGTGGCAAGAGATCAGTCAGAGTGCAAGTCATGAGCCTTCTTGCTAACTAGCAGATGAATAAATATTAAGCAAGTGAAAACAGGTTCACATGGAAGAGGAGGCTAGATGAGGAAAGAAGACCCCATAAAGTAAGAATTCAATTCTTCATCTTGAGAAGCACCAGTTCAGCATAAAATTCTAAGTAACAACAAAGGAAGGGCTGCCATATGGGAAAGGAGGTGGAATTGACTTGCATCTTACAAGTGGCAAGAACCTCAGGAGGTTAAAATTTGAAACTTTTCTTACTCTTGTCAATGAAAACCGTCCAGGAAATAGCATCTAGGTTGAGTCGTTTTGAGACTATGATGAGATGGTGTTTCCCATCACTTAACAAAAAAGTAGGAGGTGACATCCAGAGTACCTGAACTCTCTAGTTGCAGGAGGTTTGCAGAAGAGATAGGCAGCTGGTTTCTCCCTTTATCCTAGCCTCCACTCAGTGATTTTCTTCGACGTTCTTGGCTCACACAAAACTGCTGACCAGGAGACTTTGTATTATGTCAGACTATTTATGAGCTGACATCCCTCTGGGGTGAGGGGAAGGGAGGAAATTGCTTGTTTTAAAATACACCTTAATGTGGGGCAGGTGGGTGGCTAATTTATCCATTTATCTTTTAATAAGAAGAAGAGGAAAAAAGAAAAACGTTCCTAGTTGGAAGCTGCATGGCGGCTACCTCACACATGACGCCACACACAGACCCACTTTGCTACTGCTGCCTTTTCAAACTGTCAGGGCTTCGGCCCCAGGTTGGCAGAGCACAAGCGCTAAGTACATTTGATTGGTATCATTACTGGTCTCTGGTAATTGATTACTGTCCATGGTGAAGTATCCAGGGCAAGTGCACAGCCAATAGCAATCACTTAATCCATCATGCCTGTATGTTCCTGTTCTCCTGAGACGTATCAGCCACATGGTATCCAACCCCACTTGGCAAATTGCCGATGGCTGCTCCATGTGTACGATTAAAGGGTACTCAGTTTTTCCTGTGTTAACCAGAGCCACCAGCTTTGTTGGGTCAAGTCCACTGCTACTAACCAGTTCTGCCTCTTTTCCATAAAGATTTAGGTTCACTCTCTTGTTATTGGGTTCCATTGCCTTTTTTTGTGAGTATGTGTGTGTTTTTACAAGGCCTAATGGAGCTACTATAGCATAGCAGTTGTATTAGGAATATTAATTGCAAGACTTGAGATGAGTTGATTGGGATAAAGTCCTGGAGAGCTGTTTGTAATGCAGATTTTTTTTTTAGAAACACGAAGACGGAGAATAATGAACAGCAACCAGAACTAATCAGAGTTGGGTTTTTTTTATTGTTGTTGTTACCCACTAAATCCAGTGATAATGACAAAAAAAACTCTTTAAAAAAATAAAATAAGACTCCAGTATTTACACTATTTTCTCAGCTGCCCTACTGGAAACTAGGGAAAAAAGCCCAAAACATTGACATAGTCATGGGCTCTAGATTTCAGCTCTGGTCCAATACTTCATACTTGGGTGACCTCGGACAATCCATCTAGCCTCTGTGTACCTCCATTTCCTCATCTGTGAAGTGAAGGAGTAGACGGCCTGAGGCCCCTTTGGCCTCTCGGGTTGTAGTCTTCAGGTACCACCTCTAGATCTGGAAGGGCCCTTTGAGGTCATATAATCCAAATCTCCTGGTACAGAGGAGACTGAAGCCCAGAGAGGAAGGAGATTGTGCAGGTACTAAAGTAGAAGAAAACCATCCTCTTGACTCTAAACCTGTTTCATCATGCATGGCTCTTAGTGGGTCTTAGTTCTGCCTAACCATAGGACCCTGATATAAACTGAGGACTCCTCATAATAGTTTTAAGGACTAAGTAATGGGCAGCTAGGTGGTACAGTGCATAGAGCTGGGGTTTGAGTCAGAAAGACTCATCTTCCTGGAGTTCAAATCTGGCCTCAGACACTTCATAGCTGTGTGACCCTGGGCAAGTCACTTAACCCTATTTGCTTCAGTTTCCCCATCTATCAGATAAGATGGAGAAGGAAATGGCAAACCACTCCAGTGTCTTTGCCAAAAAAAAAAACCCAACAAACCAAACCCTAAATGAGGTCATGAAGATTCAGACATAGCAGAACTGACTGAACAGACAACAGCAACAACACCAGGTAATGGTAGGAGGGGCCAGCTTTTAAAACTAGCTGGAAGAAATCTTGGATAGATCATGTACTCCAGAAGTTCTTAACCTAGAGTCCATGAATTTTTTTTTACTTTGAAAACTTTCAGACTAATTTCTTTCCTTTGTCATCCTGTGTCCTTTATGTATTTAAGAACATTCTTCACAGACAATGGGGTATAGACATCTATCTTGCCCCACAAGAAAATAAAGGGGGAATGTGATAGAAGAAGGGAGGGAAGACTAGGGGAAGGGGTAATCAGAATGCTGCCATCTTGGGGTAGGGGAGGGGAGAAATGGGGAGAAAATGTGGAACTCAAAATCTTATGGAAATGAATGTTGAGAACTAAAAAGAAATAAATTAATTATTTTTTAAAAAACCAAACCATTCTTCTTGAAAGGATTCCATAAATTTCACCAGACTCCCAGAAGGGTCTGTGATGTGCAAAAAGGTTACAAATCCTTCATCTCGTGCCAACTTTCCTTATTTTTCCAAATGAAAAGAACTTTTGCCACTGGGGAGTGGGTGAGTGGGGGGACAGATGAGGAGAGAGTAACTGTTGTTCCCTCTAACAGATGAAGCTTTATAATTATTAGAATCAGATAAAGGATACATCAGAGGTGTGTGTGTCATAGGATACTGGATTTAGAGTTGAGAGGGCCCTGAGATTTCATCTAATCCAGAGGTGTCCCCAACTTGCAGCCTGCAAAACTCCTGAGCAAGGTCCAAACCAAATTAAAATTAAAATGTAATTGGGAAACGGGTAACAAAATAAATAAAAACACACTATGGCATAGATTATGTTAATTTGTGCTTTTCTAAGTCAGCATGAGGCTTGACACCTGATCTAGTCTAGTTACCTCATTTTCTAGATGAGAAAACTGAATCATAAGAAAATGGAGGGACTTGCCCAAAGGCATATGTCCATGTAGCACATGCCAGAACTAGAATTGGGAATCTGGGTCCCAATCTGGATGCCAAGTCTAGTCTTTGTTCCAACTACAACCACCCTAAAAAAGGATGCAGAACCAGACAGGGAAGTAACAGCTGACTTTCCACTCATCCTGAAGTTGACTCAAGGCTAGGAAAGGCAGTATGAAGTCATCTTCAAGCAGGAGTGAGGAAGAAGGTGCTAGTGGGTCCAGCAGTGGAACCTAGGCAACAAGAGTAACGTTAAAATAATATAATTAAAATGACATGAATAAGATGAAAATAATTACATTTAGGGGTCCAGCACAAGTAGGATAGTGGAGATCACTCCAGTTTCTAGTTGGTGTCTTATTCTCCTTCCCCAAAATGACTTTTTAATTGCTTTGTCCATATGTTGTGTTTACTTCTCTATGCACATGTGGTATCTCCCTCAGTAGGATTAACTCCTTAAGGATAAGGACTATTTCATTCTTGTCTTTCTATCCTCCATAGCTAACACATTTCCTGTCACCTAGTAGAAGCCTAAATAAATACTTGCTGAATTGAGGGTCGTTCCTTCTAACGCAGTGGTTCTCAACCTGTGGGTCGCGACCCCTTTGGGGGTCAAACGACCCTTTCACAAAGGTCACAGGGGTCGCCTAAGACCATTGGAAAACACATATGGTGTGTTCCAATGGTCATAGAAACCGAGACACTGCTCCTCTATCCGTCTCCAGGTGGGTCCGCCCACATGCAGATATGCTCACATACAAGTATTAAAGGATCATGGCATTAGGAAGGTTGAGAACCACTCTTCTAAAGACTTTTTCCCCTTTTCCTGAAATTTTTGTTTGTTCTCAGTAAAGAAGTTCTGGTCCCATATTTATAAGCACTAGCTGCTCTGGAGCCAAGGTGTCTGTTTGCAGGATTGGTGTCCTGCCAATGTGGGGGCTTCTGTTACTGGCTTTAAATGTTTTTTTTTTTTTTTAAGTGTGTTTTGGATTTTGGTGACAGGTACCTCTACTTCCTGACTCATCTCTCTTCAAAGCAGTAGAAATAACATCTGTGCAGGACTCACCTTTGATTTGGGGCTTCCTCTGGAGCCTCAGCATAATGATTTATTGGGAGAGAATATTTGACATTGTAGTTTAAGGCCTCTTTGCCTTCCTTGTTTGGACAACTGGAGCAAGCAATGCCTAATTTAGCTCAGCATCATGTGATTTAGGGGAACAAATGCTGGGTTTGGATTTAGAGCTGGAAGGGACCCTTCAGGTCATCTGATCCAAACTCTTCATTTTATAGATGGAGAGACTGAGTTTCGTAAAGGTTAAGTGATATCTCCATGGTTTCTATCAGAGGTCAGATTGGAACTCATATATTTCTGACCCCAAATCTAGTACTCTTCCACTATATGATGTTTCTGCCTGTTTATTCCAGCAATTCTGAAATTGAGGGAAGAAATAGTAACCAAAAGATTGGTATGTCTAATTCCATTCCTAGAAATGTATTTACTAGAACCTGTACTCCATACTAGAGAAAAGGTACCTGTGTTTATGCATACTGCCTGTTATCTGAGAATTTTTTAAAAAAGAATTTACAGTGTGAATTAACTTAAGAAATATTGTTGATAACAGTAATTGTTATTATCTCATGATTTAAAAAAATAGCAACTTTTTAAGAGGACTAGATTTTAATCAAAGGACCTGGATTTGAATCCTAGCTCTGCCACTTATTACTTGTGAGACCTTCAATAAGTCAGTTACCTAATTTGGACCTCACCTTATTAAAAGAGAGGGTTGGAGTAGACGCCTTCTATGATTGCTTCCCGCACTAAGTCCATGATCCAATCCATTGGTGTCCTCACTTAATAGTGACTGTCTTTTATTTACTAAACTGATCAAAATCCAAGTGACAGGAATAGTTTTTGAGATACAAACTCCCAAGCAGTTTATCTTTTTCTCTCTATATAGCTTATCTCATATGATCCTAGGAACTTATTTAATTTTACCTTAATAATATTTTTTCAATTACATGCAAAAATAGTTTTCAAGATTCACATTTGTAAAATTTCAAGTTCAAGGGACATATTTGACTGAAAAAGTGAATGAAACTGAATTTTAAAAAAATCGGATTGGAGTTAGTTTCCGTATCTCTCATTTAAAAGTTGGTCTTGGGTTGGCTTATTTTCTTAGTTTATAACACAGGGGTGTTTGGGTTAAATGGATGTCATTCCATCAAGAGCTAGACTAGGCCATAGATTCAGGGAGGAGATAACAATATGGAGCCATTTTGGGCCCTTTGCACAGCATGACCAAGTGCCATCTTCCCTTCTGATGTGGCTGCTTCTGGGAAGCCAGAGGAAGCATCTGGAGGATGTGGCGAGGGTGCTCATCGCTTGTTATCTAGAAGAAAGGCCCTGTAGCCCATCCTTTGCTACTCAAACTTTAGTCCATTTCTAAATTTCCGCTTGCCATAGGGCTTTCCTTTCAGGCATACATGATGCTTGAAACATGCTTACACACCTGTAGAAGTTATGTCCTCTGCTCACTCTGACAGGCATCCTTCAGTGGCAGGGGATCCATAAGAAGCTACAATTGGTGCTGAATCTCTTCCCTCTTATTTGGTTTTGGCTCATCCCACATAGAGAATGAGAGCCAGCCGGCCCACAGATTGCTTTAATTTTCCTTTTAACTCTAGATTCAGACTTCTGTCTAGACCTTCATTTCTTTACTTGGATTCCAGTTTTCACACTGCTTAGTGTAGAGCTCCTGGGAGTCAGGAGACTTCTACAGTGCTGGCACCACCATCAACCAGCTGTGCAACCTTGAACAAGTCCTCATAGCTATGGGCCTCTATTTTCTTATCTATAAAAGATTGGACTGAGTGGTCTCTAGAGCTCTCTCTAGTTCTAAAATTCTATGACTAAGACACTCAGCTTTCTTGTACTTTTCACAGGAACACTTGGGAATGTGCAATATCTTTTTTGGTTTGTCTGTGAATTTGACAGAGCAGTTGAATGTTTTTTCAATGCAGAGCCCTTTACTTTGGCAAATCTATAAGTGCAGGATGTTCCTAAGTCAGTGCCTAGAGTTCTTTCTGTTCATCAGAGACAGAGCGTAGAAGTCCAGTTTTTCCCCTCCTCAGGCTTATTGCAAAGATGTAGGGTTAAAATGGATTTGACTGGCTTCTCAGCCAATTTTGTCTTAGTTATTGGAGGGGTATGTGTTATGTTTGTATCTTGATTAATGTGTGTATTATGGATACGCATAAACACACACACACACACACACACACGCAGCCCAAAGTTGCTTTGAGAGCAGTGCATACCAAAAAGTTAGAAAAATATTTGCCCAAGGCAAAATAAATGTAGCATAGAAATTATTTGTCCAGGCAAATAAGTGTAGCATAGTACATTGAACAAATGTAGTTAGGGTGACAATAGGCAGAATTTGATCAATCTATGTAGCAGTATAGAGCTCTTGATTTTGTTACTAGTTGTAAGCTGTGATCATAGGATTATTGTTTTAGAAATGGAAAGGACCTATCTAGTCTAACTTCTTCATTTTAGAGGAAACTGAAGACCAGAAAGATAAGGTTAATTAATAATAACAATTAATAGCTAGCATTTCTGTAGCACTTTAAGATTTGCGAAGTGCTTTACACATACTACATCAGTTTATGCTCACAACAACCTTGGGAGGACAGTGATATCCCCATTTTACAGATGAAGAAACCAAGACAGGCAGAATAAAAGTAATTTACCCAGGGTTACACAGCTAGGAAGTAGATGAGGCTGGATTTGAACTTGATTCTTCCCAACTCCAAGTCCATTGTTCTATCCTCATCCCCACCTAGCTGCCTTTATTACTTAACCAGGTTTGCACAGGTTGAGAGTGGCAGAGTCAGGATTCAAATCACGTCCTCTTATACCAAAGCCAAAAATCTTTCCACAACTTCATATGGGATCAGATTTAGAGCTAGAAGCGACTACTAGTCTAAGTCCTGTGTTTTACAGATGAGGAAACAGAGGCTCAGTAAAGTGACTTGCCCAGGGTCACACAGATGGTATAGCTGACACTTGATCTCAGGTCTCCTACCTCCAAACTCAGTGTTCTTTCACTTACCTACCACACACATAGTTTATTTTCTCTCTAAGATTTCTTTGGTAAGAAAAAGCATTGCTTTTTTTTTTTTAATGGAAGATATAACATCTGGTAGCAAGTAATGTTAAAGTACTGCCTATTAATATGCCACATATTAATAATTTGTTAAGAAATTCATGAATAAGATATTAACCTCTCACTTGCATATTACATTGGTGTTTTTCCTCCCGTAGCTCCAGCCAGATCTTTACATCTGGGTAGATTGGTAATAACGGCATCTCCAAGTCTTCTTCTTTTTCCATTTTCAATACATTTAATTACACAGAGGCTGCTGTTAGAAAGATTTATTGTTGTCTGCCATGTATTCCTTTTGGAGGTGGAAGGGTGGGAAGGAGGGCATGGTGAAGAGGTTTAAAAAAAAAGCCAGAGACACAGGAGCCGCATCTCCTATGTTTGATGTTGTGCACCTTGGAGGTGGTGCAGAGCCAGGCAAGATATACTCACCACTTTGCTTCATCATTCAGTCAGGCTAAGGTTGCTTCCAAAGGCAAACACGCCGTGTGGGACGTACATTCTCGCCTTCCTCCTCTTCTAGCTTCCTTTCACATGATCTCAGACCTGTAATCAGTGAGAAAATTGCAATCAGTGTGTCTAGGAGCAACTAAGTCAAACCTGGAAGTCTTACAAAGTGAGTTGAACATGACTTATTTACATGGTTCTTCTGCTGTTGTATTTGGTCACTTCCATGGCTGATCCCTATTTTTCCTCATAACTGGGGGCCATTCTCCTAGGAACAAAGCGCAAACTTGGCCGTCAGTCCACTAGTTCCTGTCCATTTGTTCCTATCAGAATGATCTCTTAGATCTTCCACTTCCCTTCCATTCTCAATCTCTACCCCTTCCACCCTGCCCAATCCAATCTCTGCCTACATCAGTATGTGAGTTATCCCTATATGTCTTCATTCACACACATAACACACGTACTTTTAAAAATAACATTTTTCCCCAATTACATATTAAGACAATATTTAACATTTTTTTTAATTTTGAGTTCCAAATTCTATCCCTTCCCTTCTCCCTTCCCTTCTCCACTCCCTGAGGTGATACTTTTGTATCAACTAACCATCTAATACCTAAAATACTGATTTTCCTTGCATCTGTTTTTCACCAAGATGCCATTTTCCTAAAGCTCCGCTCTTACCCTATCAAACTTACTTACTCAAAAGCTTACATTGGGCTTCCAGAACCAGTAAGATCAAATCCCATTTCTCCATCCTGGCATTCTGGGTCCCTCATATCCCAGCCCCAGTTTACCATCTCAATTTATTTCCCAGTACTTTCCTATGTAACCCCCGCTTCAGTCAGGGTAATCTCTTCACAAACCATACCCATCCTAGCATGAACTCCTCTGTTTACATTGCTTTTCTAGTTTGGCAGGCCCTTCTGTTCCTTTTTACCTATCCAGGTTCTATATCCATTCTTCAAATCTCACCTAAGTCCTCCATGAAACCTTGCTTACCTTACAATTAGTCGTCTCCTGTTCTCACCTTCTGCAATGTTTTTTGGCCCATACTATACATTTTGGCACTGACTCATACTGTGTCACTTTATTTTTTTGTTTGGTACCAGAATAAAGGAATTGTAGAGTTTTCGAGCTGGAAGGAATCTTGGAGAACCTACTTGTTTTTTTTTCATGGGAAAGTGGGCCCCGAGGAGGTTGTGTTTTTGTAACATTGTACAGAAAGGCTTTCTGTAAGATGTTAGGAGAAGAGAATTTAAAAGGTCATGAAACTGAGACAGTAGACAGTACAAGATAACTCTCTACCTCACAGGGTTGTTGTGAGACAAAGAACCTTGTAAAATGCTACATAAATGTAAACTACCACCACTACCACTACCACTACCATCTATTACCACCATCATTATCCTCATTACTGTGCATGTTCCTCCCCTCCCCACCATGAGATTGTAACCTTATTGAAGGTAGGCTCTATGTCCTAATCTTCATTCATCTCCCTTTATGCATCTGGTTCAGTTAAGGGCTTAGTAGTTGCTCAATAAATATTTAGAATTAAAGTAAACTTTAAATGAAGGACAAATAAAATCCCCCAAACCAAATTTTTAAAAATGAAATTGCAGCGATCTCAATTGAAGTTGAAGTCAAAGGCATGGACCAAACCCTTGTCAATAATTTGGTCTTGGATCTGGATGGCTTTGTTTTAGAGATGTTCACAGTGGGCACACAATCATGGCAGATCGTCTTCCTCCGACCTGTTTCTTGAGAGGGTTGCTAGTTTTTTTATCCCAGTCATGGAGTTCCTTAGATGTTCTGAGCCTATCAGACATATTTCAGGAAACCTATTTCATCCTTTGACACAGAGATGCCCCCATGGTACACAGTACTTGACTTAAAAATAATAGCAGGGAACAGAGCTTAATATGGGAGTGATGATAAGGTTCCTCTTTCAGTGGTGAATACAGAGTAAACCCAGTGGCTTCCAAAGCTCTGTGGGACAGAACAAAAAATTATATTACCCTTAACCCTTGAAATGCTTGTATCTAGACCTTTAGACAAAAGCGATAGCATCTTGATAGAGGATTCATAGGATTATAGACTTAAAGCTAGAATGGACCTCATAGGCCTTCAAGTCCAACTCCCCCTTCTTGTAGAGAGATATAAACTCAGGCCTCAAGAATTTAAATGATCTGCTCGGGCTCATACCGCTAAAGTCTCAGGTAGAATGTGAACTACAATTTCCTGCCTCCAAGTCTAGCCCTCTAGCCATATGTTAGTTAGGTTTTAGGGAGAGCTATTGAAGAGGAATAGCACTGGTGAGAACAGTATTATAAAGACCCAAAGCCTTGAACTGTTAGAGTTGTTTGCCCCCAGCTGCCCCCAGTTGATAATGAATTCATTTAACCCTATAAATGCATATGGAACCAAAACCGCAGACTTTATAAATAATAAATTAGGTTCACCATTCTTTTTCCTGGACAGCAGTCCCAGAAGCATCTACCACTGGCTTGTTGTGTTCTGAAACCTCCAGACAGAGAAAGCCTGGTGTGAGAAAGAAACCTTACTAGTTTATTATTATGGAGGGGTTGTGGCTGGTTGTCATGGTGGGTGGTTTTGGTACAACATCTGGATTAATTAACCATGGATCCAAAATGTAGAGCAAGAAAAGTCAAAGTGACAGAATAGGTCTGTAGGAACCAGGCCAACTTGTTTTGGACTAAGGTTATGAACTGAATTCTAATTCAAACCAGTTGTTTTAGAGATGTATATAGTTGGATATAAATCTAAGGCTATATAGAAGGCTCAGTGTAAACTAGTCTCTAAGAAAGAAAAAACTTTTCTTGGTGAGCAGTTGGAAAAGTCCTTTATATAAATTATAGGTAGTATGAAAACTACTGAGAGAGAGAGAGAGAGAGAGAGAGTGTGTGTGTGTGTGTGTGTGTGTGTGTGTGTGTGTGTGTGTGTGTGTGTAAATATAACTGACTGGTTGGACTTTCAAGCAGTATGATGGATTAAAAAAAAAGTTAAAATACTAGAACTTATACGTTAAAATAGAGTTTTTCCTCTTCAAAGTAGGGGCAGTGACCTTAAGAGGGTCTCGACGTCAGTATGTGTCAGAGCTGGGAGTTAGGTCTTTCTTGTCCAGATGCTGTTGCTATAAATGTATGTTACACACAATACACGCACAAGTGTTTTCTGAGAGTACTGAGGAGGTCAATATTTGGAATGGAATCTTTCAACCTATAAGTGAACAAAAAGATTGATTTGGATAATTTTCTTTTACATCACAGCAAAACAGTCTAATGGTGAGTCATACGCTAGGGAAGTGTTGTTTATGGACCCCAGAGATTGCAGCAGAAAGTGATAACAACAGGCAGGAATGATTCAAAGTAGGGAAGTAGCAGTTTCTTTTGGTAATCTGAAAGTTTAAAAAAAATGTGGGGCATGAAAATATTGCAGAAATAAACTCAAAGATGCTAGAAGAGAAAATGAAAGGCTTTGAAACTGAGACACACAGTATGAGATACGCTTTATCCCACAGGGTTGATGTGAGGTAAGGAGCTTTGCAAGGGGCTTTGGAGATGTGAACTACTGCTAGCACCTACTGTCACCACCACCATCACCATCATCACCACCCATCACCACCATAATCACCACCATCACCACTACCAGCACCTATTGCCACCATCATCACCTTACCACCACCACCTACTGCCTCCATCATCACCACCATCATCATTACAAGAGATCCTTAATGGAAAATCTAATCATTAACAGAATAAGACCTAAAAACTAAAATTCTGGTTTCTCCTTTACATCTTTGGAAAACATGATAATCTGGTCTCTACTCCTTCATACCTAAAGAAAGAGACATAGAAGAGTATATGGTAATTAATAAATACAAACACAACCTGTGATTTCATTGACACTGGAAACTCCTAAATGAAACAACCTCCTTTGCCAGATCAGGTCAGCACTTTCTCTATGACTTCATTTTAAAAGAGATACCCTGATTACTGAGAGGTTAAGAGACTTGTTCAAGGCCACATTCCTGGTCTGTGTCAGAGGCAGGAATATCTACTATATCAGAAGTTCTCAAAGTATACTCTAAATATCCCTGGAGAGTCCCCACGATCCTGTCAGGGACTCCATGAGGTCAAAACTATTTTTATAATAATTCTAAGAGGTTATTTCCCTCCCTTTTCCAGCTACACATCTGTATGATACCATATATCAGAAATACTGTATTTCTTCATATAATTTAACCAAAACAACAGATCACAATAGATTAAGTGCAGAAATGAATAGAGTCATTTGTCTTTTATCAAGCCGGGCCTTAAAGAGATTTGCAAACATATGTAAAACAATGCCCCTCTTTTTACTATTTTTTTTTTATTTTGGAAAACAGAATTATTTTTCATAATACTATGTTATTCATGTTAACATACAATAGGTTTATTGTTTTTAATGAATTAATATTTAAAAAATTTCTAATAAAGTAAATATTAATTGATATAACCCACATAAACAAAAGTTCTCTGTTTCCTTAATAATATTTCAGAGTATGAAGGGGTCCTGAGACCAAAAAACTTGAAAGCCACTCACACTATGCTATGCTGCCTTTCACTCATAGTGATAACAATGATAATAACTAGAACAATTTCTGTGAGAACTGTGGTTTTCTTCCAACACTTTAACACAAAGTCTAGTATGTAGTAGGTGCTTAATAAATGTTTATTGACTGAGTGAGCATGAGGAATTCCCAGTTTTGTATCTACCAATGCAGATCTCTTTATAACTCTGTAGATAAATCCTAGGGAGTTTCCTGCTGCTGGAGAGATTAAATGACCTCCTCATTTAATAAGGATCAGAGATTTGAACTCAGGTCTTCCTGCCTCTAAGGCCAGAAAACTATCTTCTATGCCAGGTTACCAGGAATATGAAGGTAACATTTATGCGTGTGTGTGTGTGTGTGTGTGTGTGTATCTGTAACTGTATATCTCTATCTCTCTATCTCCCTTTAAGGTTTGTGAAGCAGTTTCCCTCATAGTAGCCCTGCGAGATAAATAGAATTATAGAGTAGAATCTACAAATTTAAAGTTGGGGGAGACCTTAGAGACCATCTAATGTGATTTCCTCACTGTAAAGATGAAGAAACTGGTTTGCAGAGAGGTCCCGCAACTTGCCTAAGGTGGCCGAGTTAGTAGTAAAACTGAGACTACAACTGAATTTTGTGTTCTTTTCATCACCCCCTTCAGCCTCAGATATTTCCAAAGATTTCAGTAATCCCAAGATTTGCGAGACAGATTCCTCCAGTTGCTAGAGCCTCCCAAAAATACTTTGTGTATGTCTAATATTAAATTATATGTATACAGGCTATAAATCTCGCCATCTCCCACTTACCCTTACTTGGAAGAGAGTGACTCATTTTCTGCTATCTTTGAGAGCTTAGGTATGTTGCCCATGTGGATAGGGACTGTTGGTCAACACCTTCATAGAAGAGGTTGAATGATTTACCTAGGGTCATATAGCCAGTATGGGTCAAAGTCAAGATTCTGGTTTTCTTGTTCTGAGACTGATTCTCTATCTGCTGTGCCCTACTGCCCCATGTATTAGGCATTTAATGAATGCTTGTTGGATTAAATTGAATTGAATCTCTTGACAGATATCACCAATAACCCAGCAATGGAAGCACCTGTTTGTGAATCAGTGATAAAGTACTGCCAAGCAGTTATTCCAGATTGCCCTCACCCTGCTCCCTAGTCCACCCATCCTTTCATGCCCCCATTTCTATATAGATACTAGACTGCAAAAGGTTTTGTTTAGCTTATTGGATGATTTTCAGATCTAGAGCTCAAAGGCACCTCATCAGGGTTGACTTTTTTATTTTATAAATGAGGAAGCTGAGACTGAGAAGGGGCAATAACTCTCCCCAGATCACCTAGAGTAAGAAAGCCTGGATTCAAACCCAGATCTTCATACTCTAGATCTGAGGGCTCTTGGCCACACTGCTTGCTCTGCCTCTTTTCTCTTCTCGGATATAAATCCCCCTTATTAATGTTTGAAGAGGAATCTGGAAGCTATTTCATAGGAGGTTATGCCCTAAGTACAAGGAGAAGTAAAGATAAAGGAATATTAAAATAAACTTGGTATTGTGAATTCTTTAATATGAACAGGTCACCATTGTAGGAGGGTGCCCTGATGAGGCAGCTTTTCAAATGTTTCCATTTTGAAACCATATGAAGAATTTAGATGCTGGGAGAGGGGGAGATGAATTGGGTAGTCAGGGAAGTGGGATCCCTCTTGTATCTAAAGACCGTGAACAAAAGAATGCACTAAAAGAAGCCATGGCATGTTCTTGAGGTTTTCCAAGCTTCATTCTCCATGATTAAAAAAATATGAGAGCTAAAAAGAGGGGCAATGGATATTAGGGGAGGATATTAGGCGAGGAATAGTTAACTAAATACCCTTCCTTCTTTCCCTCTCTCCCTCTTCTCTTTCTTTCTTTTTCTTCCTTCCTTCCCTCCTCCCCTATTTCTTTCTCTCTTTCTTTCTCCCACCCCCACCTCTAGACTCTGAATCAAGGGGAGAAGAGAAAGAAGGGAATGGGGGAGGGTGTGTGCTAACTAAAGGGAGGGAGAGACAGAGAGGGGCAGGGAGAGAATCTTTCCTCTACACACTGAGTCCTTAAGCTCCTCCTTCTGCACCCGGTGGGCAGGCAGGGATGTGTACAATTCTCTGGGAGGGGAACTTGGGCTGGCCAGAGTCAGCATTGTCCTGCCGGCTGGTGCTGCATGCATGCAGGCCTTGGGTGGAGGAGGGGCCGGGAGGGAGGGAGCCAGGCTTGGCAAATCATTAGTCATTTATTCACGCAGCCAGCTCCTTCCTCTGCCCATTCAGCCGGCTATTACTGGCTAGTGAAAAGTCACAAAGCCTTGTCATTAGTGGAATCAATCACTGCTGGGCCTAGGGAGGGAAAACTCGCCTGGCCTGCCGGGCCATAGGCTCTCTTTACTCAGCTCAGGGGCCTTGGAGTGGCTGCCTAGGAGGGAGGGGGGCTGACTCAGCTCCCCTCTCTTTAGTCTCCCCTCTGCCTTCCCCCTTCTCCCCTTCCCTTTCTTGTTTATTGTCTGCTAAAGTCATAGTTGTGAAACTCCTCTAGGCACGCTTTGGGGTCCTTGGCTACAACTGAGGGGCTATCCTGGGAGAGGGAGATGGAGGAGTCAGATATACACCCCCTCTCCATTCTCTGGCAGGTGTCCCCCAGAGAGGAGAGAAATAAATGGATGTCAGCCCACTGACTTCCTTGTGCCCCACAACCTAGCAAGGCATTAGAAAACAAAGGCATTGGAACAGAGTGGCTTCTCTGAAGAAATTCTTAGAGGGGAAGGCAGTTTTACCTGCTTTCCTAAGGAACCAGTGTCTGTTGGTTTACACCTAAAGGAGTGAAAACAGTGCTCAAAAATAGCCCCTTTCCTCCAAATACCTCCCAGAGAGTATTATGAGCCATTTTTGCCCTGGGGGAAACTGAGGTTCACTGAGATAAAACAGCTGGGTAAATGAAGGTCATGGAATGAATCAGCAATGTTTCCTGAAATAGAATGCAGCTTCCCTGTACAGTAGATGGGTTCTCTGTCAGGATGTGCTCTTAATATTTTTTCCCAAAAGATACTTAGCTTGTAGAGTACTTGTTGCCAATGTGCAGAAACAGAATTGTGCTTGTGTGTTTATGTGTGTCGAGGAGGGGACATATGGAAAAGAGAAGACAAGTGGCAAGTGGGAGGTAGATTATGGGGAAGATTAAAGTATCCATGAGAGGCAGTTTGATACAGGGGGGAACAGTGTGGATTTGGAGTTAGAAGTGTTGGTTTGGAATCCTGACTTTACCAGTTATTAACAGGTGACCTTGGGTAAAGTCATTGAAGTTCCCGAGCCTCAGTTTTCCCATCTGAGTAGGGGTCTAGGAGACTTTGCACTGCCAAGTATCCCAGAGGTCTTTGTAATCCACAAAGCATGTTCTAAATGAACGGTCATTCCTGATGCTGTTGTTCAAGGGTGGCAAGTGGACTCACATTGTTAGGGAGTGGAGACCCTCCTTTGCTTGATCCAGGTACCATTAAAAGGGAAAACCCAAACAAGTGTGCATGAGTAATCAAGACACAGTCCTGCAGACACTGTTTTTAGAGTTTTGCTTGCATCTGTATTTTGCTAAAAGCTTTGGGTTTTGGATGCCCACAAGACCTCTTCTGGCCTGGCAAAGACGAGCACTGCCTTCTACGTCATGGTGGCTGTCTCATTTGGGAAACTTGCGTTATGAAGGAGAATGGGAGGCTTATGGTGTTGTCGTTCATTTCCTTAAAAAGAAAGTCAACCTGGTGTTTTCTTGTGGTTATTTTTAACAAGAACAGGAGGGAAATGCTGTGGGATTATTTGTTTTAGGCCAGCTTGGGCCTCCTCAACTTCCTTTCCCTTATGGCCTTCCCAAAGCACTTCAAAAAAGAAGGGGCCGAATGAGTAGACAGAAGGGTGAAGTTCTGTTAGGGTGACCAGCTCTACTTAACACCTCCTTCTGTCTCACCCTTCTTGTTCACCTCCTCCTCCTCCTCCTCTTCCTCTTCCTCTTCTTTATCAACTGAGATTTCCCAGACAATTCCCATCCATGGAACCTAATTGCACATGCCATCTTCTCTAGATAAATGGTGAGGTCATGATTACGTTGCCTCATAATTTAAATTCAGCTCAATGTATTCCTGTTGTAAAAAACAAACAAAAGTTCAAATGAGGTTACTTGGGCCTGTATCTCTAAGGTGGATTTTTTTTTTATTTGGTCGGTACCTTTTCCCCCTTTCTATCTTGAAACTGACTCATGTTCAAAGTGCTTCTGGTCTAGTGGGGCCAGCTTAAAGCTGATTTTTACCATGCCTGATTGGTTAGAAGTCTGGAGGGTCCTGTTTTAGCTATTTGCTATGACCCAATGTTGTGAAGTCTTTATCTCCATGGGTGTTTATATGTTGCAGATTAAATCCAACTGTAAGTCAGAGAATAAAACCAACTAAGGGTTCCAAAGTCACTTCTGGACTCAAAATTCGATGAGATTTCTTTGTCTCTGTGAGTCTCAGATAATTTGAAATCCGATGAAGAATAGAAGGTTAGTTCTAACAAGATAACAGTATTGCAAATGTTTTTCCCCCAAAAAAACTGGATACCAGCTAGGCTTCCCTGGTTAACATGAAGATTAGCCATCTAATGTGAACATTAGTCACAGTTTAGACTCAGCCTTTGTGCATACACAAAAACAAGGGAAATTTTCTAATGCCTAGGCTCTCCAAAATACTTAGTTAGAAAGAAGCATCAAGCATATGAAAAGGCTTTCCTGTGGCTGACAAATTCATTCACGTGAGTGGTGAGCTCATCTCATTAATAATCCTGTCAAACTAGAGATGAACCTAGTGAATTTAAATGCATCTCATGAAAGGCAGAAGCAGGGACATATTCTTCCTGTTTTACCTTTGATAAGCTGACTTCTTCCATTTTATAACATGAAAAATCCTTGCAGGTCCCCAATCCCTAACATCTGTAGGATGGTGGGGGGTAGGCTGCATGGTGTTCAGCATGTTTTACAACCAAAAGGGCCGGATCAAACTGAATAACAAAAGTTCAACCATAGGGAGACTTTTGATTTGAAGAGTTGTTTTTTTCAAGTTGTCTACAACAGGAATTTTTCATGATATCTGCTGTTCTTCCATCATGTTTGTGCTGGAGTGGTGGGAGAGTGATGGTGGTTTTTTGTTTGCTTGGTTTTGGCTTCCGCTGCTGGAAAAAATAATGCATGAATGCAGGCATAATACAAATGTTATCCAAGTTAATCACATTATTGGCCAGATATTTTTCATACATCTCCCTCTCATTTCCAATCTTAGCCTGTCTTACCATTGCTGTCCTATGCAAAGGTTCCCAAAATGGGTGGTGCTGCTCCCTGAGGGATGCTGGAATGATGGGGGTGGCAATGAGGGGGAGGGAGGGGGGAGGGGGGGGGGGGGGCCTTTGGTAGTATCCTCAGGTGCAATTGTACACTTAATCTGTGACTTCATTCCTAGTTTGTAAGATTTCCAGGGAGCACTGAGTAATTTTTTTTTTAAAGGGGTGTTAGGCCACATTAGTCTGGGAACCAAATGGTCATAAGCAGGTAGGTTTGTAGGTAGAAATCTTCCAGTGAAACTTAACAAAGATATCACAGATGATAAAAAGCAGAACTGAGGAGGTAGTAGGAATTATTTTTTGAAAGAATAGTTTTTAGTCTGGGCATGGTGATACTCACTTGTAATTCCTGCTACTGGAAGTAGCAAAGCGGGTAGATCGCTTGAGCTCAAGATTTCCGAGCTGCTGAGGGATAGAATTTTAATGTCTTGATTCTCGTGCCTTCCCTCTGTTATTTTTTATCCCATTTGTCCTGCTTATAGCTTTACTTTATAGCTATGTCTGTATTGTTATCTCTCTTTGATTGTTAAACCCCTTGAGGGCAGGGACTGTCTTTTGCCTCTTTTTGTGTCTGCAGAGTTTAACACAGTACCTGGAATTGGTAGGTGCTTAATAAATGTTGACTGATTGAGTGAGTGACTGAATGGATTGGGTTTCCATTCTATATCTGGTCCAGCATGGGGACCCTCCCATGGGGCCACTAGGCTGCCTAAGGAGGAATTAACTGGTGCAGGTCAGACATAGGACCAGACGAAAGATCCTCTACTTATCAGTAGTGGGATTGGGCTGTCAAATTCCAGCCTGTACCAGGGGGAAAAGTAGTTTTTATTATCTAGAAATGTTATTTCCCCTATAAAATTTATTTTAATAAAATTTAACATTAGTTATTTTAAAGAACTTCAATAGTAAAATGGAATTATGAGAAAGACAAGAAGAGACCCCTTCAGAGGCTCTTTAGTTCATTTAACAGGTAAGGAAACGGAGGACCAGAGAGTTTACATGATTTGTCAAAGGTTACCTGTCAGAGGCTGGATTTGAATTCTGCTCTCAAGGTTTCCTCCACTGCACCGTGCTGCCGGGGAGGCCATGAAAGCTGCCAAAGGAAGTTTTAGCCTCCTCCTGGCACCTTCCAGTTTTCACCGTACAATGTGAATAAGGGCATTGAGAATGGTGATTCTTCAAAGAAAGAGCTGCCTCTTAGATGGGGGAGAGAATGTAATGAGGAAAGAATGCACAGCAAGCAGTGTTTAACTACTTCGAATTTCATTTCAGAAGAATTTTGACCTTTCAACACGCTTGTGTCATTGAGAGTCTGTCCAAGCGGCTCAGTTTATGGGACTCCATTGTAATTATATAGGCCGTGGGGCTGTCATTTAGAAACAACAGGAGGCTCTCTCTGGTCTGTAAAAATAGGAGGCATTCCTGAATTTCTGTTCTTCTGTTGCAAAATGGAGGAGCCTTAGAAGAAAAAGCATGTTGGAACTAGAAATTCTTTTGGTGGCTTTTGTAGTAAACCCAGGAATAATAGTGCCTGCATCTCCCTGGGCTTCACCCTTCTGGCAGAGTTAAGAACCACTGAGTAATGAGGGAGGGAAGTAATCGAAGATGAATATAAGGGAATATCCTTTGTGGTAATCAGATAATTCTAGTGAAGGGAGAAAGATTTAGGAGGGGGAAAACCAAGCAAGGGCTAGAGCATTAAGAACTCTCAGCTTCTGTCATTTTGAGATGGTGTAAATATGATCACGCTGGGCATCAGAACAAACTTCTGTGGAGTGTGTGTGTGTGTGTGTGTGTGTGTGTGTAGAAATTGTAATAATTAGGTTGAATTAACTGTATATGCCTTTCCCCCACAATTTCCATGATACATTAAAAAATGTTTTGGAAGCCCTACTATGCTATTTTTGGGAATTCAAAAAAGTTAGTGACCTAATCTCACTTTTGATATAGATTAAAATTAATCCCATCCTGCTTAGTTAACAAGGTAAAATCAACTAGGTGGCAAGAGTACCAGCTTGCTTGTCAACCATTACAATTAGGGTAGATTATGATGATGATTATTATTTTGGGGGACAAAAGTCCTGAGTTCAAATTCTTGCTGCACAAATTATTTCCAATTTGTGAAATTCAGCAAATTATTTTACTTATTATTTCATTTTTGAGGCCACCTGGTATAGTGGAGAAAGTGTAGTGCTTGGAATCAGGAAGATCTGACTTAGAATCTGGTCCAGATATTTACTAGCTGTGAGAACCTGGGCAAGAGATTGAACTTCTCTGGGCCTTTCAACTCAATACCCTCCAAGAGACTTTCCAACTTAAACCTATGATCCCATGATCCTATGAAAATTTTCTCATTTGTAAAATGAAAAAGTTGGACTGGACAATTTGTGAAGTCTTTTACAATTCTGAATCAGTGATTATATTAATTTCTTTATTTTTTTTTTTGCTTTTTGGTGGGCAATTGGGGTTAAGTGACTTGCCCAAAGTCACACAACAGTAAATGTGTCAAGTGGCTGAGGTCATATTTGAACTCAGGTCCTCCTGACTCCAGGGCTGGTGCTCTATTCACTGCGCCACCTAGCTGTCCCAATTGTATTTATTTCTTAAAGTGGTGTTACCTTCTGAGGAATTCAAAGCCTATACATAATATCAATTTTTTTTTAAACCACAGTCTCAGTAAGAGAGATGGAGTAAAATAGTTATTGTAAGCTGATAAATATAGATAAAGTATCTGAGGCATGGGAGACCAAGTAATTCAAACAACAGTGTCATCCAGTCAGTCAGTAAACATTTATTAAGTTCCTAATATATGCCAAGCACCATCAGAACTGTTCTAGCCAGAGGTCAGACCTTTGAAGGTTCTTTCCATTAGCTTGTGTTACCACCTTAGGCTCAGTCCTTCAGTTCATTTTAATCAGATAAGAGGTTTGGAGAACCCATAAAAATTCATCTTGCTTATAGAATAAAATGGGGGTTTTTGAGGGAGTAAGGGAGAGAACTGAAAGGTTTTTATACTGTATTACACAGTATTACACTGTATTACACAGTATTACACTGTATTACACAGTATTACATTGTATTACACTGTATTACACAGTATTACACTGTATTACACGGTATTATACTGTATTACATGGTATTACACGGTATTACATGGTATTACACATGTGCTCATTTGGCATGGTAAGTTAGAGAATTTTTTTAGAATGTTTGTTGAATGCATGAATTTTTCAGTATCATATCCATAGGACAATCACTAAGGCATTTTATATGAGGGCAAAAACAATAGAATTGATTATTGTTTATAGACGTGCTCGAACCCTTGATGATGGGAAAATTGGCCTTTTCTCTCCTTATTTCTCCTTAAAAATAATTTCCTAATATCCCAAAATAAAGAATAAAATCATGTATAAAACCATAATCTCAAAACCACTTATAGTGTACTAAAAGGAAAATAAACATTTTTATGTATATAATATACACTTGAACAGAATAAGATCATCTGTTCTTGGTGATGACTCCTCCCGCCTCTTCCTCTGTTAAGGACAAGGTGTAATCTAAGTATAAGTGAATATCCCTTGTGGTAGCATATTTATTGTGAATATCCATGTAAAAGATGGTTGTAGTCAGTCTGTCGATTTCTTGCCTTTTTTCCTGCAAAGTTTAGATGGCCCAATGATAGACCCAATGATAACTTTCTATCTAACTAGCTCAGGTGAATTGAAACTACAGAATTCCTAAGGGTCTTAAAATGATTTGCCGTTAGCTCAGTCTGGGCCATGTTTGGGAATAATGATCATACTTCTTGTTTCAATACTTAAGATTCTTTGCTATTATCAGTGTTAGTACTCCATTAATGAGGCCTGCAAAACTTCTGTCATTTTCTATACACTCTTAGAGTTGCTATGTGCCTCCACCCAAATCAGCCTGCAAGCAACCTGGTGATGACCCACTCCAAATTTAACTAAGGTGGTCCTTAGGCAACAGAACACAGTCCTTCACTGTACCTGTCGATTTTTCATACAATACTTAAATATTTCCCTTGGTTCCTTGTACAGTCATTGTCTTATTCTCTAGAAGTTTCCTAGACTAGGATAGCGGAAGACAAGCTCTTACAAGTCCTACAAGATGAAACATCTGCCAGATATTGAGTCCCTGTATTCCATCTGTGGGATTTCTACACCATGGTGAAGACATTGAAGGAAAAGCTTAGTGGCATCTAATAACAATAGCTGACACTAATAGTGTTGTAAAGTTTACAAAGTGCTTTATGTGTCTAGGGAGCCTCACATTACCCTTGTGAGAGAGCAGTACAGATGAAGAAATCAAGGCTTGGAAAATTAAAGTGACTTGCCCCAAATTAGACACCTAGTAAATGGCAGAGCTGCCAGATAAACCCAGGTCTTCTAAATACAAATCCAGTGCTCTTTCTACTATACCACACTGCCTTCTGGGAAATGTATTCATCTTTTCAGCATGCCTGTCTTTCAAAGAATCACCTTAATTTTTAAGTAACAAGTTGACAGAAAGACATACACAGAGTTGAAATGATGGGCTGGGAGAGTCTATTATGCTTCAACTGAAGTGAAGGGGGCAGAGGTGGCAATCATGATCTCAGACAAAGCAAAAGGAAAATTAGACCCAATTGAAAGAGAGAATCAAGGAAACTACATTTTACTAAAAGGTGCTGTAGACAATGAAGTATTAGCAAAATTTTTTATGAGCAAGTTTCTCTGATGAAGTCCTCATTTCTCAAATATATAGGGAACTGAGTCAAATTTATAAAAATAAGAGTCATTCTCTGATTGATAAATATTCAAAGGAAATGAACAGGTAGTTTGCAAAAGAACAAATCAAAGCTGTCTACATAATCAGATGAAAAAATACTCTAATTCATTATCAATTAGAGAAAAGCAAATTAAAGCAGTTCTGAGGTAACCTCTCACACCTATCAGAAATGGCAAATGCTGGAAGGGATGAAGGAAAATAGGTACATTAATGAATTGTTGGTGGAGTAGTGAACTAATCCAACCATTCTGGAGAATAATTGGAACTATGCCCAAAGGCTATAAAACTCTGCATGCTCTTTGATCCAGCAAAATCAATACTAGGTGTCTACCCCATAAAGATAAAAAAAACAAAAAAGGAAAAGGATTTATAGGTACAAAATGTCCATAGCAGTACCTTTTGTGGTGGCAAAGAATTGGAAATTGAGGGGATATCCATTATTTGGGGAATAACTGAACAAGTTGTGGCATATGATTGTGATATGCTATGCGAAATGATGAGGGGGAGTGGTTTTAGAAAAAAAAAATATGGAGGGACCTTTATGAACTGAGGCAGAGTGAAGTGAAAAGAACCAGGAGATCATTGTGTATAGTAACAACAATGTTGTGATGATGCTCAACTATGAAAGACTGGGCTACTCTGGTTAGTATAGTGATCCAAGACAATTCCAAATGACTCATGATGAGAAAAATATTAGCCAGCTCCAGAGAGAGAACTGAGGAATTCTGAGTACAAATTGAAGTATAATTCTCTTACTTTTTTTGCCTTTTTAAAAAAGTATGATTAATCTTTCTCAATGGGTGGGGAAGGGGTGCAAGGGAGAGAGAGAATTCAAAACTAAACATTTAAAAAGAAAAGACCATTTAAAATAAATAAATAATATTTTTAAAACAATTTTTACATTAGCCACAGAGGTCTAGATAGTATTCAGTCTTATGGGAAATACAGAGATTTACAACATTTTCTCCTATCAAAGTGGCACTATTAAAGACTTATCAGTTCTTAGTATCTCATGTGTGACATCTGTCTAAGCATAACTTTTCTGTTTCAGAATTTCACATTAACCAGCAATTCTTAATCAGAGTTTAGATTCTAGCTATAAGTTTTGAAAATAGGACGTGCTTCCCAAAGCAAGTCCCTTATGGGCTTTATACAATAAACTACTGACTTGAGAAAAGAAATTAGCACATATACACCAATACACAGAACAGCTGAAGCCACCAACAAAATATTCTTTCTGATCAAGTCCTAGGTGAGTTAAGGTGCTGCCTGTCTTTTGATATGGAAACTAATACTCTCCTCTGTTTTCTTATAGAATTTTATTATATTTCTAAGGACATTCATGATTTCAGTGTCAGCCAAAATGATTAAGGATTTTTCCCATACCTCTGTCTGAGCTTCTTCTTCTTTTTTTAATAACTAGTTCAAAGAATATAAACATCTAAATTTAAAGTGGTAAGGAAGAAGTTGAATCATTTTGAAATTTACTAATTTTTTAACAATATTTTCCCCATTCTGAATCTATTAATTCAACTAATCTGTTAGTCTAACTCTTCTCTCCAACAGGTGTCTATGACTGTAGCCAGGAAAACATAAGGAAAGTGGATTACTTATTTTTGAATCTCGCCTCCTTGCTGTCCCGCCATGCCTCCAAATCCCACTGAAATTCATTTTTTCAACAAGTATTTATTGAGCACTTCCTCTATGCTGAGAGTTGCAGAAGGAAGCAAAAAAGGCTAAAAGAGCTTCTCAAGCTTCAGGGAGCTTGCAGTCTAACAGTGGAGAGGTGTTCAAAAGTAGCAATTCACAGAAGTAGGTAATGTAAATTACTCTTTGAGGAATGAGAATTCACACCCCGCTGCAGCACTGAGGGAAAGGTTCATGAGGGAAGGTAGTATATTAATTTGCCCTTGAAAAATGTATGCTATTTTAGCCAGAAAAGATGCGGCTATTTAAGATAGAAGGAACAGCATAAGCCAAGGCACAGAGGTTTGGGAATGGTGACTTGTACCATTTAACTGTAGCATAGGACCCATACAAAGGAATTGTAAAGTTCGCAAGATAGTTTGAACCCAGATTATAAAAGACCTTAAATGCTAGGCTAAGGAGGAAGGGGGGAAGGAAGGAAGAAGGAAAGAAAGTAGAAAGAAAAGAAGACAGAAGGAAGGACAGGAAAGGAAAGGAATGTAGAAAAAAAGAGAAGAAAATTGTAATGGCTGTAATAATTTTATATAATATATAACTATATAATTTATATAATGGACATTTATATACTACCTTGAAGCTGAAAAATGCTTTCCATGCTTTATCTCATTTGACCCCGCTTTAAAGTAGGTGTTATTATTATTTCCAATTTTACCATCTATATAACTGAGACTTAGAGAGGTTAATTGATTTGTCCAGGGTCACATAGCCAGTGAGTGTCTGAGGTGGGAATTTGAACTCATCTTCCATACTTTAAATCTGGCTCCCTATCCACATCACACTATAAATGGTCTGGTATTTAAGAAAATGAAAACACTGGGAAAAATGCCCCATCCTCTTGTCGGCTTGTTCTATATGTTGTCTTACCCTATTAAATTGTGATCTCAAGGGCAGGAACTGTTTTTTGCCTTTCTTTGTCTCCCCAGCCTAGTGCCTGTCACATAGTAAATACTTAATAAAAATTCAGTAACTAACTAATAGGTGACTTTCTTGACAAGACAGTACTGGTATAGCTGCTCTTGGAGCACATCTTCCTGGAGCCATTTGGACTTTTTTGAAGCTGACTTTAAAAAACAAGCAACCTATACGATGGGATTGTCCTGTTGTAAGTATCTCTCAAGCTCTCTTTGCCTCTTTCTACTTCTCCTGGATTGGCTGTCAGAGTTTCCTAGCTAAGGAAGCAAACTTACAGCACCTAGCACAAATAGTATTTGATTACAGCTAATTACAGTGCTGTCACATAAAAGGAGGGGAAAAGAAGGCTGGCTTTGTCAACTAGCAATGACATAACCTGCTGTCTATCTACTCACTTAATGGTCTTAATTGCCAGTGCGTAATCAAGATCTGGTGAATTTGTTTGAACATAGCAGCAGGCACCAAATATTTCAATTAAGTTCAAGTTGTGTAACTAGTTGTGTTCTAACTCCAGCTGAAACAGTTCTGATGAACTTCATTTAGTAGCCTAAAAAGTACTTGTTGAGGAGTGCTTACAAATAAGTTTTTCTCTTATTGTTATTTTTGTTTTTAAATGTTTTGTTGATGTTTCTTTTAGTCTCAGTTATTTTCTAGCATACGTTGCCTCCCACCCCACCTTCACATTGAACCCCTCTTTGTACTAAGAAAAATAATCAAGCAACCAGAAGCAAAATGCAGTATATGCAACATTTCACATCTGCTGTCTTCTTTGGAAAGGAGGAAAGTCATACTCTTGGACCAGGATTAGGTCATGCAGTTAATCCAATTTTGGATTTTTTATGTTGTTCATGTTAAGTATGTAAGGTCTTTAAGTATATTGTTTTTTGGGATCTACTTTCTTTGCTCCATATTTGTTCATATACATACGTCTTCCCATATTTCACTAAGTTCTCCTTATTCATCATTTCTTATGGACAATTATATTCATATACCATAATTTATTTAGTCATTGCTCAATCATTGGGAACCTAGTTTGTCTCTAGGTTTTTTTACTATCACCGAAAGTATTGGCGTGAATATTTTGACATACAGGGGAGTTTTATAGCTATTTTGAACTATTTAGAGTACTGATATTATTTGTTAGCTTTCTCAATACTGAGCAAGTTATGTCCTAATGCTGATTGTTTAGGAAGCTAACAGAGACAAAAGTTTTAACCCTTCTCTTTGGTTTCCATGACTGTAATCTTGATCAATAATCTATTTACTTTATCCTTTATGAACTCCCCTTCCCCCCCACCTTGAACCTTTAGGACTTAGATCAGAAATAGACTTTAGAGACCACTCAGTAAAACCCTTTCATTTTACAAATGAAGAGACTGAGGCCTAGAGTAGTTTGATGATTTGTCCAAGATTATACAGCTAGTAAATAACAGAACTGAGATTCAAACCCAGATTATCTGAATCGAACAAGGTACTTTCTTCTACATCGGGCAGCCTCTACCTTTTAAAGCAAACAAATAAAACCAAAAAAAGTGGCCAGCCCTCAAAATAAGGGTCAGGAAAGGGTGACCAGTATCTCAGAGGGCTCTTAAATAATCCAATTTCTGGCCTGTAGAAATCTGGGGCTATACAGCACGGAATGTGTGGTTCTTCCAGCTGGAGACCTCAAGTATTGTGGGGAATAGGACCAGACCAACAGGGTGGGAGGCCAGGTAGAATCTTAAAATGACATCTATGATTCCTCAAGTACACTAATCCAGATCCTCAGATGGTGGGCTCTACTCTGTGTTTGTTTTAAGATAATTTAAATCAACTGATGAATAACTGAAAAAAATTATTCAGCACCCACTGTGTGCCAAACAGTGTGCAAAGCACCAGAAATGCAAATAAGAAAGCAAAACCAGCCCCTATCCTTAGAGAACTTATGTTTTAATAGGGGAAGACTACACACATAGGAGAGTAGTGGCCAGGAAGAAGGTACTTTGGTCTAGGATGTTATAGAGTGGATGAATGGGGCCAGAGAGGAATAAGTTGATATGCTCCTTCCAGAAGCAATTGTCAAATCAACTTTGACAGTTCCTGAACTAGAAGGGTTAGAGGGGCTTATTGAGTAATGGTAGCATAGTGGGACCCTAGGGCAAATGCTCAAAAGATGAAAAAATTAAAACCCCCAGACCATGATTTCTGGCCCAGGCTGCAAGACTAGTGTCTTCGAGAATAGACATGAGGAATAGGGGTTAAGATAAAGCCTGACTAGAGCTTGCCTAAGACTGTGGGTCAAGTGAGGAAGGGATCAATGTGGGCCCCCAGGCATAAGTTCTAGAGACAAAAGGGTTAAAGCCTCTAGGGCATAATTTAAAGAGAACTAGTGTGGTACCAGTGTACATTGTGTGCTCTTGGACTCAATGTAAGCAGAAGTAGTTCAGGCTAAAATAACCCTTTAAAAAAAAATGTTAATAGTAGGAGTGTCTTGTGCCGTGCTTAGTAATCTTGCCTCATAGGAATTCAGCTTTTTTTTTTTTTTTTTTTTTACAAACATAGAACAAGTCTTCTGAAGATTGTAAATGGTGGTCTTTGTCCTATTTTCAGATGGAGAATTGACATTGCAGGATCACATAGTCTGGGATAGGCAAAAATAGAACTTAGGTTAACTCCCATTTCCTTGGTGGAGGACCCTGTACTGTTTCTGTAGGAAGACTAGTAATGATTCAGTTAACAGCCATATCAACAGGATCATAAAACCATAGAATCTTACTGGCAAAAAGATCTTCAGGATCCCAACCATTACCTAAAACAGGATTGTCACAGATCCCATCACTAATGAATGGCCTCCTGGCCTCAATCTCAATACTCAGCCATCGATAGGGGAACCATGGCCTAATAAGGCAATTTATTCTCCTATTAGATAGCTAAAATTATTAAGGTTCTCTCTCTCCTACTCAGTGAAAATGTGGCTCCCTATAACTCCCATCTGTTATCATTAGTTCTGTTTTCTGGGACTGAGAATAACCAAAAAAAAAAAAAAACATTATTCTTTTTCCACCCAATGATGTTTCAAACATTTGAAGCCAAGTCTTCCCCTGAAGTCCTCTTTTCTCCAGGTCCCTTTGTTAGATTCTTTAAAAAAACAAAAAACAACAAAACAAAAACCTTTAAAAGTTTTACTGATGTATTTTGTTTTTCTGTTAATATTTGCAAATTACTCCCACTATCTGAAAGGTCTCTTGTAAAAAATTAAAATAATTAAGTAAAACTAATAATACACTGATCTCATCTGAAAGAACAGACAGTATCCCACCTCTGTAGTACCTTGCCTCCACGTCCATAATTTTTAAAAGTTAAAAAAAACTTTTTTTTTCACCCTCCTATCCCTGCCCTGTTGGAAAAAGAAAGAAAAAAAGATTTCTTGTAACAAACATGCATAGTCAAGAAAAACAAATTCCCTTATGACACATTTTCAAGTACTCTCACCATCATGGTCATCCTGTTTGTCCCTATTGCCTGACCTGGGCAGACTAAAGCAGTACTTATTACCTCCTTAGTTCTCGTTACTTCCTTTCTATTAATGAAAGCTAAGATGGTATTAATGTTTTTTTGGCCATCACAACACACCATTGTTTCACACTGAGCAAAATGGAAGACATGGTGTAATGGGCAGTACTTGGACTTAGTAATGGGTCAAGTTCAAAGCCTCCCTCTGACATTTGGCTCTGTGACAATGGGTAATTATAAAATCATAGACCTAAAGATGGAAGGGAATGTAAAGGTTATCTTCTCTGGTCCACTCATTTTATACCTAAATAAATTGATACCTGTGAGTTGTAAGTTACAGAATATTATTAAGTATTCACTATTTAGCTGATTTTTCCCCCACTTCTGTGCTTTAAATGCAAAGGGGATTAGACCAGATCACTCTATTGTAACTATCACATGCTTTAAATATGTGTATCTCTGGTTTTGGTCTCTAGACTTGTAGTTTCATCACTGTTGGGAACTCCTGGTATAGCAACTTCAACTTCACTAATAGGGTAGTGGTTAGCAATTAGTCTGTCCTCCGAGAGAGCTGTCGGGAACACCGAGAGCTTAAATGCTTCCCCTGTGCTCTTGGGGACAATGTGTCAGCTGCTTGACTTGAACCCAGGCCTTTCTGCCCACACTGCTTCTCCATTTGAAGTTCTTACTTAGTTTGGCCTAACATCCAACAATTCTCCCTTTTGGAGTCATTGGGTTGTTGATAATCTGTAGGTTTGATAAATTATACCATCTGAAGCTTCCTCCAATCATGGCTAAAATTGTTGCCCAGGCAGGACAAAGCTAAGACAAGGGCCCTGTAGCATGCCATTAGAGACTGATTTCCAGGTTGCCATCTTTCCACTAGCAAGACTACTTGGATATAGAAATTCTGCCGTTTGGGAACCCCCATGACTCTATGGTTATGCAGTCCATATCTCTTTATACTGATGTCAAGAATATGATGAGATGCTTTGTTTGAATACAGTACTTGGATGAAATCCAGTTCTACTGATCTAATACCTCTGACCATCATTTTTGTTCTTGGTCTTACTCAGAGTTCAGATATACTCTGTGCAGCTTCTGGTGTTCTAGACCAAATAGGATTCCTGGATATACCTTAGAACAGACTCATCTTCTGGAGCAGCATTAAAACTAGTGAGTTGTTGAGGGGTTTCCTTTGTACTGTGAGAGGACCAGGCCGATTTCTTTTTGGTGCCAAACTTCTTCAGTGTCTTTTGAAAAGGCTGCGGTGGGATTAGAAGAGCCCATCATCATTGGGACACTAGGAAGAAAAAGAGAAAAGAGAACACGATCTTGGGGTTTTGTTTAGGCACAAAGCTTTCTTGCTATTGAATTTTCAGTTTTTCTTTATCTCCTCTGCTAATTCTGTGGAGCTCAAGTGAGGCCCCAAATAAAACTTGTCCTATTTTTAAACACTCATCCTTTGTGGCCCTGTAATTTTTGTTCCACAATCTAAATTGGTATGTATCTCTGTAGGTCAGACTTGGGTCATCCACTTTTTCTCTGCTATTCCTAGATTTTGGTCATGGAAGATGAGCCTTCTACCACATCTGGGTTTCTGCCATTGAACAAAGGAATGTAGGGATTCTTAGACTTTTTTGTGTCATGGATCCCTTTGGCAATCTGATGAAGTCTCTCTCTGCACCCCTTCTCAGAATAATTATTTAAAATGCATCAAATAAAATATGTAGAAATAGAAATTTTTGTTATGTTGAAATACAGATATCAAAAATATTTTAAAATAGTTTATGGACCCTCAAGTTAAAATCCCCTGAACTAATGGATAAATGAACCATAATAACAAATGTTAAAGCCCAAAATACCTTTCCCATGATGGGTACTGCTAGGCTTAGCCAGCCCGATTACCTACTGAATGGCATACTCAGGTTTCTTGTAGTCTGATC
Organism: Pseudochirops corinnae; assembly: GCA_028646515.1. Classification (NCBI taxonomy): domain Eukaryota; kingdom Metazoa; phylum Chordata; class Mammalia; order Diprotodontia; family Pseudocheiridae; genus Pseudochirops; species Pseudochirops corinnae. The sequence continues at coordinate 69,760,263 of CM053592.1, read as the reverse complement.
TAGCCCACATATTGGATATGAGTCATTCAATAAACAATTATTAATCACCTACTCTGCCAGCCAGCAATGAGATAGTCCCTGCCCATCAGGAAACTTATGTTCTACTGGTGCTTAAAAATCTTAAATTATGATCTCAGTGCTTGGTGCTTTTTGAGTTTACAGCAATGATACTTAAAAAGATGAAGTTGTAGAATATGACTCTTATCTTGGCCCAGGGGCTGAGAACAACTATCATCCCTACCTTACTACAAAAAAATATGAGTTGGTATAAGGGTGGATCTGTCAACACTTATTCAAGGAGAGTTAGTTACTGAAGCCTCTAAAACACTTAGCAGGGAGCCCCAGAGTATAAAGAGGGGTGGGGAGGCAGACAGGGTCTGTCAATCACCTTATAAACAAATACATAATAAGTGCCTGCTCTGTGTGCAAGGCACTGGGCCAGATGTTGGGGTTATGAGTACAAAGTTGAATTAAAGATTAACGATAAAGCATGGTAACCTGAGGTATTTCCTAAATGCACAGTTCTCAGGGCAAGCTGGTTTGCTCTTTCTGGTCCAGTAAGGCAAGGTCATTTATTAAGAATTGATTCATGGGAACTTGTAATGTAAGGGAATTTTCATAGAAGCAGTTCTTACTTGTCTCTACCCAACGTGGGCTAGTAATATAGTATGATGATGATAATATATTAACATAATGTAATGATTTTTTCAAGCATCATATGTTTACATAATACTGTATTAGCTCAAGATGTAAACTTCTTGAATGCAGGCCCTATTTCATTTTTGTTTTTGTAAACTCAACAGTTAGCACAGTGCCTAACACATAGTAAGCATTTACTAAATGAATAATACCAACCTTTATATAGTAATATTTTTGCAAAGGACATACAGCACCTCATGATAATCCTAAGAACAGTTTTGCAGATGAGACCACTGAGGCTAAGGATGATGGATGGGACTGATGGTCATGTGCCTTCCAAGTATCAAGAAGTGAGATGTGAATACAGGTCTTTGTGATATCCTAAATAGTTCCCTATCAACTACACCATATTTGAATGATAATATCGGAGATTTCAGCTAGAATGGAAGAGACATGAGAGATCGTGTTGTCCAACCCCCGCATTTTACAGATGAAGAAAATCATGCTTAGGGAGGTTAAGTCACTTGCCCAGGGTCATACAGGGAGGGAGTAAACAGCAGAGTTGGCAGTTAAACTAGAGTCTTTTGATTTTGAAGGTAGTGACCTTTCCCTGGTACCACTCTGCCCCTTATCAAAATTAGATTTTTATTCACGTGACCTAAATCACTGCTACCTGCCTTTCTTTATGGCTACATGTGGATAATCCTTTGTAATTCCATTACTGTTTTTTCCTTCCCTTCCTATCTCCTCTCCTCCCAATATCTGTCTTATTTCATTTGCTTGTTCTGGATTTCCAATTTGGGAGCAGTAACTTATTTTACATGATGTGTGTGTGTAAATGCTGTTGTAAAATTCTGAGAATTCTGTTGACTAGAAGTGCTGTCAGAGGTTCTCCTATGTGGTGGGTTATCTCCTGTGGCAACAGTATGGTGCTAATGAGACGAGGGTCGCTGGTTCAGCCCCGACATGGGCCTGTTATCTTTGGGCAAAGGAAAGCTGTTACATAGCCACAAATCGCATCCCCTCGTCCTGGATAACCATCTTACAAATGTGTGTAGTCGGTCACAAGGGAAATCAGGAAAGAGCATATTGATGTCTCATTGTAAATCAAACAGCACTTTTGAAAAATAACTCAAATATAAGTTCCCTGATAATCCAATACAACAAGCCTTTCTTAAGCACCTGCTATTTACAGCATACTATGCTAGGTGCTAGAGACACAGAGACAGAAAGGACATCACCCTTTCTGTCAAAGAGATGACTACATTCTTGGGGGATGGGGTTGAGAATGGGGAGAGAGAGGGAGGGGGATGGATGGAGGAGCAGCATAATGAATATCAATGCTATATTAGCAAAGGTCAGCCCATAGGTAGTTTGTGTGAAATCCTGTACCTCTATTTTATCCTGGAGTCAGAGGTACTAAGGATGCATTCTCTATTTTTAAAAAATGAAATAAAAATAAAGGAAAAAAAGACAACTGAAGAAAAAAAAGAAAAGAACAATGAATGAGAAAAATAAGAGAAATAAAATGAAAAAAATGAAAAGAAAAGATAATAAAAGAAAAGAAAATTAAGAAAAGAAAAAAAATTTAAAAAATAAAATAAAAAATAAACAAATAAACCAAGACTCATATCAAGGATGATCCAAGTGAGTCTCTGGGGACCAGCATTGAAAACAGTTATTCTGTTCTATGTTAGCTGCTAAGGGTTTCTCTATAAGGAACCAGAACTGGGAATAGAGGAAAATGTTGATAATACTTGCATTGGTGAGGAGTATAATGAGCATTCCAAAGGAAAAGAGATGAGCTCTTGGTTCCCAGCTATTTGAGTGGTGATAAATGTGGTGATTCACAGCTAACTATAGTGAATGTTGAAGTTATGGCAGCATAATCCAGTGTGTAGAGCACTGTATTTAGAGTCAGGGGACCTCGGTTTGAGTCCCAGTCCTGCAATTTACTGGGTGACCTGTTAACAGTGTTTTATCAACAAGCAAATCGGCAGATGTGAAAAAGATGAGAAGAGTCAGTGTTGGAGGGATTATAGAAAGACAGATACACTAATGCCCTGTTAATGGAGCTATGAATTAGCCCAACCAATCTGGAAAGCAGTTTGGGATTACGTAAAGAAAATGACTAAAATGTCAGTACCCTTTGTCCCAGAGACTACACTGCTGGACACAGACCCCAAGGAAATGATAAAAAGATAAATTCCAGATCCACTGAAGTAGCTATAGCAACATTTTTATAGTAGCCAAAAAAAAAAAAAACAGGAGGAAAAGTAGATGCCTGTCAGTTGGGGAATGGCTAAATAAATTGTGATACATAGCTGAAATTTACTTTAAGAAAAAATGACTACAATGACTATAGAAAAACATGGGGAGACATATATGAACTGATCCAAATCAAAATAAGCAAACCAGGAAAACAATACACAGCGACAATGACAGCATTAATAGAAACACAACAGCAAAGCAATTGAGTGTATGCTATGTGATTATAATGAGCAGGCTTGGCTCCTGCAAAGAGATAGAGAAGAAGGTAGAGGTGGTAGTGTATGGCTGTTGAATGCTACAGATGTCAGACTTTGCCACGGTGTTGGCAAGTTTTGCTGAACTGTTTTTCCTTTCATATCTTTTAAAAAAATTCTTTGTTGTAAGGGATGGTTCTCTAGTAGGGAAAGCAGGATATACCTGGAAATATAAGTGGCATAAAAACTAGAGATCAATTCGAACACATAGAGAAAATAAGTCCTTAGTGTTCTTCAAGGTTCAGGTGTCATGTCCTTTGTGAAATCTTTCCTGCTCCCGTCAGTTGTTTGTGATTTCTTTTTCCTGAGATTGGCTTGTACTTAGTTTTGTCTATACGTTACCTGATGCCTTCCCTTCCTCCATTAGAATGTGAACTCAGGGGCAGGGACTGGCCTATTACTATTTGCAGTGAACAACCTTGGACAAGTCATTTCCCTTTTGTGAGCTTTAGTTTCCACTTCTTTAAAATGAAATTCTCTCTAAGAGATCTTCTAGCACTAAATCCTGTGATTCTTCACCAAGCACCTCCTTCCACTGTGTTCAATCCTAAACCTAAAAATCTATTCTCCATGTTTTTTTTCTTTTTCTCTTTCTTTTCTTTTTTTTTTTTTTGCTGCCATGGGTTTTGTTTGCCACATTTGCTCAGCAAAGTTAGTAATTTTCCTACGTGCTTAATATTCAGATATGAAAAATCTATTACAGTTTAAATGGTGAATAGATGCTAATTTATACATATATACCTACACTCGGAATGCCTAATTAATGATCTTCCGTGTCAGTCACGGATATGCAAATGATCACCGTTTGCAACTGTGTCACAATTACTAAGCTAAATGGCTACCATCTAGCTTAAGGTTGGGGGAACATTTCTTGGCTGTTGATTAGCAAATGACATGAAATGATAACAACAACAGAAAACAACTAACAACTATTCCGTGGCTCGTAAGTTTAGAATCAGGTAACTATAGGATCATAACAATTTAGGTAGAGAAGCCATGGAGAAAGCCAGGAAAAAAAAAACAACAACAATATAGTTGGCTCATTTCAGAGTAACTGTCTCAGTTGACCACGTGGACTTAATTGTTTGCATGATGTTCCTGTGAGACAAGGTCCTGCTGTCAAAGCAGTGGATTTAACTTCCTAGACTCAAGGATCCTTTCCAAATAAGCAACATTTTTCTCGAATTGTGAAATTATGTCTACCCAATCTGAATGATGACTAGGGTTAGTCCATACTTAGATTTTTTTCCCTCCAGATTTCTCTGACCCTCAGATTGACAATCTTGGATTCCCTCCATCTTCTATCTCATTCTTCTCATTCTTACATCTTCTTTGATATCTCTTGTATTCCTTTTTTTTTCTTCTTCCCCTATCCCATGTCCACAACCATATTTATCATACATGACTTTTCATCTCTAACCACCGTGCCTTTATCCAAGTGGACCCTCATCTCTGGAAATTAGTTTACCCTCTTCATCTCCTACCTTGTGAAATCGTGAGTTATCTTCTGGGAACAGCTCAGGCACCACCTCCTCCATGAGGGCTTTTCTGACCGTGTTCTCCTCCTCCCAGGTGTCAACACTCTCTTCGTCATGAAATTCTTTCATATAATTTTGTTTGTGTTTTATATTTTTCATTCTGAGTCTTTTTTATCCCTAGAACCTGGGATGGTGTCATGCACATAGCAAGTGATTAAGAAATGTCTCTGGAATTGCAGTAAATTGAATTTATTTATCCTCTTTCCTCAAACCTAAGCTATCCTGATCAAAACTGTTGACTAGCGTTAGGATGATCATGTGGGGGTCAGAGAACCTTACTCAGATATTAAAAGCAATAAACTGTTGGATCTTTGTTGGGTATTCCATGGATTCTTTTCCTGCCTTCATATCTTCACAGTGTATAAGATCACCTGCTTCATTTTTCCCCTACACACACATGTACAACACATACACACACATAGTCCATTTTCTCAGTCAGGAGTAGATATTTTCACTCTGTCTGTACAGAGGACCTGAATGTTACTCTGCCTGATTCTTTGTGCAGAGGGTGGAGCTTAGAAGGTCAACTCCCTTTTCCTCTTAACTGTTTTCTCTTTCTGTTTTCTTTCTTCCTTCCATTCTTCTCTCCCTTCTTCCTTCCTCTCTCCCTCCTCCCTCTCTTCCCCCCCTCTCTTTCTCTTTCCCTCCTCCCTCTATCCTTCCCTCCCCCCCCTTCCTCTCCTCTTCCTCCCATCCCTTCCTTCCCCCACCTCTCTCCTTCTCTCCTTTCCTCTTACCCTCTCTCCTTCCTACTTGCTTAGCTTGGCTGTTCTCTGTTTTTGCATCTTTCTCGCCCCTGCCCTGCCAACTCTGTCAGGTTGTATGAGGAATAGAGGGGTTATTTTTTGCCAAGTCTTTAATTCTGTGCCTCTATTTTTCGTTTATTTTCCTCCCAGAGACAAATAGTTTCACTTGCTAGCTAGAAGTGAGACTTCTGAAACAGTTCAGTTAGCCCTATTTTTGTATAAGGAAATAAATTGAGCTCCACGTGGTGTCAGAATTCAACTTCTCATGATCTTGATTCATTGGTAGAATGGATGGATTGAATCTATAAGGAGAAGTCATGCATTCTGAGTAGCAAATGCTACATAATCAGGCAGGAAACTCACCTGATATATCACCTGGACCAATGACTTGTTTCTGACATGAAATAACCCAATTAAAAGAGGGCTTATTTTAAGCCTTATTGTAATGAATAAGGCCTATTTGAAATTGAGCACACTTGGAATATACAAGGGCAAGACAGTCCCATTTTTTCATAGAAATGAGCTGAGGTGAAATGCATTTTTGCCAAGCCAGATATGACCACTCTACATATATCTGTAGAGCCTGCCAGTATAGTTACCATAAAAAAATATTTCAAAGGTGATAGCCATACCAGATTATGATTGATGGGCTGTTTCTCAATCCCTCCATGGCCTCAAAGCAATAAAATCTAAGGTCTGTTCCCAGGAGTAGACAGGAGATGCATGAGAGACAGCTGAAGGATTCCATCCACTCTAAAATTCATATTATTCACAGAACCTTTACATCTTCTTCTTTTTAGAGCCCAAAGTTATTTACTAGAGAAATATCAAGGAATTCTTGTATGTGTTTGTGTAGGTATGTGTATACATATATATGTATATGTATTTAATGCATATATACATATTGTTGTCATTGTTGAGTCTGTCCGGTCATGTCCAACTCTTTGTGACCCCATTTGGGGTTTTCTAGGTAAAGATACTGGAGTGGTTTGTCATTCCTTTTCCAGCTCATTTGACAGATGAGAAAACTGAGGCAAACAGGGTTAAGTGACTTGCCCAAGGTAAATGTCTGAGGCCAGATTTAGACTTGGGATGATTAATCTTCCAAGTGCAGTGCTCTATGCATGGTGCCATCTCGTTAACATTTATGTAGTGTTTACTGTGTGCCAGGCTCTGTGGCAAGAGCTTTACAAATATTATTTTCTTCAGTCCTCACAACAGCCCTGGGAGCTAGGGGCTACTTTTACCCCCATTTTACAGATGAGGAAATTGAGGCAAACAGAAGTTAAGTGACTTGCCCAGGGTCACACAACTAATAAGTGTCTGAGGCCATATTTGAACTCAGGAAGAGGAGTCTTCCTGACTCCAAGCCCAGTACTCTCTCCCCTGTACCACCTAGCTGCCATACATATTATGCATACATATGTGTGTGTGTTTAAATATTAGTGTATATTTCTCTGTGTGTATATATGCACTTGAGTGTGTATGTGTGTAAGCAAAAAAAAAAACAAAAACCAAACCCTTAAGGTTTTGTATAGGGAAGATTTTTAAAATATCCCTGTTGTGGGAATGGAGGAAGGATCCAAACCTGTGATTTCATTGGTATGTGAAATTCCCTGGTGTAGAAGAAACTTCCTCCACCAGCAGAGACTGGCAACTCTTCTGTAGCTCATAGCCTAAGAGCATTTTTTGGATTTGCCTCTGGTCATATAGCCATTATGTATCAGAGGCACAATTTCAGACAAGGGCTTTCAGCCTTCTACAGCCATCCCTCTACTTCTCCGTTCTCTGTCTCATAGGAGCATTACATTAACACAACCTTATTGATCATTAGACCGTTCCTCGTGCCACGATACTCTTCTTGTTGTTTTCTAAGTTCCGTTTCGTTCTAAAAATCTGCCATAGAGGTAAACAAAGAGATCATTTTTGTTGTAAATAGTACATTGGAATGTGAGTGTGAACTGGGACAGGTCCAAATGAGTTCTTTTTCATCTAAATCAGACCTAGAGAGTCCTGCCTAGCCCTTGATTACCTAAAGAACCATTGAGAAACCAGGCGGGTTCTGGGTCCTGGGTAGGATCTGATTTACAGTGAACCCAAGCTTTGAATTAAAAGCCTATCTTGTCATGTGACTGATTCACAGAATCAGTGTTAGAAGGAAAAGCAACTGAGAGAGAATCAAATTCCAATTCCTCATCTCAGTCTTACAAATGAGGAATGGGAGGCTCAGGCCAGTTGAGTAAGGTGCCAGACAACATAGATCTGCTAAGTAGCAGGGTTGAGACTTGGTCTCCTAACTTCCGGTTAGTTCTGGGAGTTAACTGTTGGTCTCCTAACTCCTAGTTAGTTGTGGTAATTCTAGGGCCAAGCTGATCTTCTAGAGCAGATGTGTCAAACATCTGCACAGACTATGACCCACAACACCCTGGAATACAGCTGGAACCAGATTAAAATGTAAGTGGGAAATATTTAACAAAATAAATAAAAATACAATAAAGTATAGATAATATGCCATTTTAAAACTTAAGTCCATATGTAGCCCCAAGGGATTGTTATGTACAGATTAGTGGCCTTGTTTTTTATTTGAGTTTGATGCTACTGTTCTAGAGACATCTTTGACATATAGTAGATTTACTGAACCAGTCCTAGTCTGGAACTGAACTTTTTGGGGTTGCACTAGAAATTAATCTGTTTTCACTGAGCCATTTACTTCCTTGACTTTCTTTCTGTGTTGGATTTTACTCTTCACTGATCCATGTGTTTCTCCTGTTTCTTAAGAAGAAATGCTATGGAGCCCAATGTCTCCCAGCTCATTCTCCTCATCCCTGTAGGGCGCTGCATCCAGTCTGCTCACCATCCCAGCCACCATTCTCCTGACATATGACCAGAAGGGCAAGGCAGAACTCTCTTTTCAATCCTCATTTGGGTGTGATCTCTCTTTATCTATCCCCTCAAAACGTTGCTCTGCTCCTGAGAGGGAGTGGAGATATTGGGGAGGCACAAAAACAGATGAGCATCTGAAGGAACTTTCTGAGTGAAACAGTGTAGAAGGAAGAGGTTCCTGAAGCTGCTGGGGGGAAGCAGCAGCGTGACCTGCCTCCCTTCCCTCCCTCCTCTCCATATGCATAAGAGCCAACAGCAGGGAGAGAGACATAACATTTGTAGTGGGAATGGGTCCCTCCTCCACAGCTCTGCATGCGTCAGCCACCAAAATAGAAGCTTCAGGGACAGAGCTGTGATGGCAAAGAAAAAAGCAAGAGAAAGGTGAGGCTTGTTCCAGCTCACATTCATCAAATCTTTGCCTCCCTCACGGGGCAGGAGAGGAAAGTAGTCCAGGTTTTAGGCCTAACATCTCCTGCTTTCCCCCCTTCTTCCCCCTTGCTGCGTTGCATCGGGCTCTGTGGTCACTTTTTGTTGTGTCAGCACATTGGAAATTGCTGACGGTAAACACCAAAGGCATGTGTGCCTGCTACTGAAGAAACCACAAAGAAAACAGCTTGGGGTAAATGGTGGATTTTCTTGGTGTGACATAGTCTTCACTCCCGGCACAGGCTTCTTGCAAAGTTTGGTGCTTTGTGGGTTGGGCTTGGGTGGGGAAGAGGCAGAGAGAGAGGGAGGTTGGGCCTCCTGGGATTTCTTCTTGAGGAGTTGTGTGCTTCTCTTGTGTCCATACTTTGAGATTTGATGCAAACTGGGATAGAAGATGAATTTAAAACTTTCCTGCTGGAACAGCAGAAATGGGACCTTTTTCAATGGTATCAGACAGGTTGGAGCAGACATAACCCCTGATAGACTGAACTGATGAACGATTGAATGATGAATTGGATTTAATGAAGGCGTGATCTCTGTTCATCCTCATGGGGAAAAAGTCGTCTAGGGACAGCTAGATGGATGGCACAGTGGATAGAGCACCAGCTCTGGAGTCGGGAGGACCCAGGTTCAAATATGGTCTCCCACACTTGCTAGCTGCCTCACCCTGAGCAAGCCACTTAACCCAGAGACAGAGACAGAGACAGAGAAGTGCTATTTCACGCCCTCTAGCCATGATTGCTCACCAAAAACCTGGGGATTCATAAAGCAGAGCAAAGCCATTTTAGTATGATTTCAATGGTGCATTTTGGTATAGCTCCTGAGGCATCTAGCTTCCTTCAAGACTAAGCACAGATCTCCTCCTCTGTAAGAGGCCCCTCCTGCAGGCACCTTCCCCGGTTTGGCCCAACTCCCAACCCAGTGCCTTCTCTTTGAGATTACCCCCCATTTTCCCTTCGGGTACATAGTTGCTTTCATACTGTCTTCCGCATTAGAATGTAATCTCTTTGAGGGTAGGGACTATGTTCCCATCTTTCTTTGTGCCTCCAGTTCTTAGCACAGGGCCTCATAAGTACTTAACAAATAAATATAGGCAAACTGACCAGTAAAGGGCTTAGCTGATCCATATGACAGTATAGGTGGGTACCCGTGGCAGAGGGGACACATTGCAGGTGGGTAGATTCAGTTAGTACATGGCCATTCATAGGTAGCATATTGTAAAAAGAGAAGATGTTTGTGAACTTTGGTGATGGTGGTGGTTTGGGGGGTTGGGATTTGTGTCACAGGACCATATATAGATCAGAGGTGGAAAGGACCTTGTTGCTCATCTGGGTCAACCTCCTTAATTTACAGGTGAGGGAACTGAGGCCCAATGATCAAGGCTAAGTATTGGAATTGAGATTTGAGCCCAAGTTTCTTGGGTTCATCCAAGTCTAATGCTCTTTAAAGAACCATAGAAATTTTTCTAGTCCAACCCTGTTGGTTTATTGATTGCAGAAACACAGAACTAAACTGAGGCCCAGATCGTGAAAGAGACTTGCCCAAGTTCACATAAGTAATGCATAGCAGAGTCAGGATTGAAACCTAGGTCCCCTGTTCCAGAGCCTTTTAAAAAAACTATACTATACTACCTGTGTATTAGGTTCTAAAAAGATAGCAACTCAGACATGCAGCTGATGCTGCAGTCTCTTTGATGAACACATTCCCTCCAGTAATACAGGTAGCAGCCCATCCATGTTTGCATTTCCCCTTGTCCAGACCTCAGCAGAGGATTAACTGAACATGCTAGGAGTCACCCGTGCCTTACCTGTCACTTCAACAAGTATCAGAATCAGTCTGTCTTTTCTCCACACTTTTTTGACGCCATAACTCCTTCCCACCTTAGCCTATAGGCAGATATAGTTTTTGCCTCTCCCATGACTTTCATGATAAGCCCTGGCTGTTTTAGTTGAAAAGCCATGGGCAGACCAGTGACAGTGGCCATTCTCAATTGGTGACATAGTTTCTCATGTTATTAAACCCAAAGAAATGCAAGCTAGTTTTGTTGTTGTTATTGCCAGAGAACCCTAAACCCTCAACAGGACCAAGACCTGTGTACAGTGAGTGCCCTGAAACATGGGGGCACATGTTTGTTGGGGACTCAGGAGGGCAGACTCATGCTAAGCAGGAGCCCAGAATCTTGATCTACCTATGGCTGGTGCCATGGAGCGAGCATTAGACCAGGCTGTTTACTCATTTGCCAGGAAAAACAATTGCAGATTTAGGAATCTTGAGAGTTCTCCAGTAAGCCCTGGGCTGATATTTGGTTAACTCTCTGATCTTCTTTTGCCATCTCTACAAGGTATTAATTTCTCCCTCTCTACAAAGAGCCCTGCTGAAATCTCAAATTGGCCCAGGCCAGCCTTATTAGGGGAAGGGTTGTCAGTTGTCAGGATCTGGGATGGTCTGAGGGCCTACAGGGCTTGGGAACGATGCTGGAGTGGACAATTCAGGACCAGGTTCAGACATCACATATGGGGAGTGGGGGGTCAAACACTAGCCTTCCCTAGAGCCAGGTAGCAAGATTCCTTAGTACTTCTAATGATGAGGGATTTCACTGTCACAACTTCTCCCTCCAGTGGGGCAGTTAACAGCCCACCCACACTTCCTAGTCTGTATAACTTTTCTTGTCCACTGACTCTTATAAATTCCCCAAATGGGTTCCACCCATCTTCCTGGGGTGGGGTGGAGGGCCTTCCTCTAGGTCTCTTTGTGTAGCAGTGAAATTCATGGGCTGTCCATCTGTTATCTGTCACTCTCTCTAATTGAGTAGACCACCTCCTTTTCTGGTCATGCATCTCTTAGGTAATATTTTTTATGCTGCTTCTGGGATATAGTTCTTTGTTAATAATTTGCTACAGCCTGTTTATGACCACCGTGCATTTCTCTATTGCCCTTTGGGTGACCCACAAATTTAATTCTTCACAGACTGTGGTTATTCTATGATTCACAGCCTTATAACATCACAGCAAGCATAGTGAAATCAGGTAATGAGCTAAATGTAGCAGCAGGGGTCCTAGCCAGGGCTGTCATCATGGATGCCAAAAGATCTACTCTGATTTGATATGTGTGTGTGTGTGTGTTACCTATGTCTGAAAAAGATGTCAACCCTCTTTCTATTGCACAGCTAGTGGCTACCTTTGTCCTTTTTTTCGACAAACTGATACAACCTGCACTGAGGATAGAAGGTGAATGAACAGATACTTATTGAGTGCCCAAGATGTGAAAGGCACTTGGTTAAGTGCTGGAGAGGTGGAGGGACAGGGAGAATGCAAAGAAGAAGACCCAATTCCTCTACTTCAGGAGCTTGCAATCTAGTTAAATTGAAGACAGCATGACATTTATAATCTCAATCTACATTGTTGTATTGTGACCTGCTTTATATAAATTGAGCCCATAGCCTTCTGGGAAATTAATTCATATTTCTATTGATTTGCCAAATATTAGAAACCATCATAGAATAAGAAGAATTTTATATAGGCCTAGTGATCTCCTTGACTCTTCTGAGTTTCTTCAGTAATGTAGGAAGAATAGTTTTGCTTCCATATTGTTATATTTAACAATAGAAATGTTATTTCTGGAGCACACAGCAGATAACATCCTATGTCAACGCAGTTTAGGAGTGCAGAGTTACAGAGGAGGAGAGAAGAGATCTGGATTCAAATTCTACCTCTTTATTAACTTAATCTGGGTCTGAGGAAAACATATAACTTAATTACAACTCCTGGTGCTGGAAGAAGAAAGACAGGTTCTAATCCTGGTTTGGACATTAATTTAGCTGAACATGGACAAGTATCTAACATCTTGATGCCTTAGTTTCTGCCTGTGTAAAATGGGGATAATAATAATACCTATCTTACAGAAAGAAGATTTGAATGAGATGAAACATATAAAGCAATTTGTAAACTTTAGAGCCCTGTATAATTTTCAGGTGGTAGTAGTAGTAGTAGCAGTAGTAGTAGTATTAGTAGTAGTAGTAGTAGGAGTAGTAGTATTAATGGTAGTAATGGTAATGGTAGTGGTAGTCGTAGTAATAGTAGTAGTGATGGTGGTGGTAGTAGTAGTAATAGTAGCAGTGGTGGTGGTGGTGATAGTAGTAGTAATAGTAGTAGCAGTGGTGGTGGTAGTAGTAGTAGTAGTAGTAGTGGTGGTGGTGGTAGTAATAGTGGTGGTAGTGTTAGTAGTGGCAATATCCTGCCCCCATTTATTTACCTTTAAAATGATCATAGGATCATAGTCTTGGAACTAGAAGGAACCTTGGAGATCATCTACTCTATCCTGATTTTACAAATAAGTAAACTAAGGGTCAGGGAGGTTGTGACTTGCCCAAAATAATACAGGGGACAAGAAATCATTCATTACTCCATCGTTTGCCCTTCATTCTTGAAGAGGACCGTGACATCAGGAAAGTAATGTCATGACTTGCAAGTGAGTTGGATTTAAGGGAGGGAGGAACTGTGCAAAGTCAGCAGCCTCACTCTCTCCTCCAGAGCCTTCTGGGTCCAATGGTGGACCATCTTCAGTCACCTGGAAGTGATAGAAATAGCATATGAACATTAGTTTTCTAACTTTAATTTAAAGTAGATATTGTTCAACACAATTTTACCATATGGTCAGAGTGGGGAATAAAATCAGAAATGAGAATTGAAGTATCTAAGGAAAAAAATCTCTAAGTTACATGGGAGATTTGCTGTAATGCTATTTTCTGAGTCATCTGTAAGTAAAACATTTAAAATGTCTTTATAGGATGGTAGCCAGGATAGACCCACCTTAAGTTAAGCCATTTTTCATACTAGAGTGGACAGTGCTACCAAAGCTCTTCCAAGGTGTTCTACTAACTGAATTAGAACAGAGGTTTCATGGAAGCAATGGTAGACCTGACAATAGCTGTGTCGAATAGCTTAAGTGGGCAATTTACGTTTCAATCATAGACTTGGAAATTGTGGATTTAGAGTTGCCTTTGTGTTTGAATCTCAACTGTTTCACTGACTTCCTTAGACCTTGAGCCTAATGCTTTCCTTTATGAGCTTGATTTCCTCATCTCTAAAATTAGGGGGCTTGGAGCAGTTGGGTTGTAACATCATTTCTTGCTCTAGATTCTATAACATATATCCAAAACTTTGTTAATCTTATAGTACATTCATGTTGGTCTTTATTAGAGTTTTCTAATTATAATAAGACTAATGTGTGTTTATATGGTGTCTTTAAAGTTTGCAAAGGTCTTTACATAGATTATAATAGTAGGTCCTTAAAACAACCCTGTGAGATAAGTACTAAGAAATGTTACCATTCTCAATTTATAGCTAAGGAATGAGAAGGATTCCATGGCATGGTCACAAAGCTATTAACAAGAGGGAGTCTGATGAGTATTTCAACTCAGGTGTTCCTGAATCTTAAATTCAACCCTGTCCATTGTCTTCTTATTAAGATGATGCTACAATCCCATGACAATGAGATGCTATAATTTATTATTATTCAAGGCTATTACTGGAAGACATGTCTTTTTTTATCACTTAATTTCAAAGTGCCTTAATGAAATAATGGTGTTTGACTTGGGTATGGTTTCTATAGGGCCTTCTCTGTTTACCGTGGAGTTCTGCTGTGTTTTTAGCCTGGAAGCACAAAAGGCCCTCCTCCTTCATCTATTGGACATTGGTGGGAAACGGGAATGCTTTAGAAAGTCTGTGATTTCATATGTATAGGTACCGGCTTCTACCAGAGCAGATACCATGTGTTGTTACTAGCCAGTCTTTGAGAATTCTTATGACCAAAATAATTTATCCTTAGGAGTCAACTTACTTTGATAAATTTCCTTAAAATTAGCTAAATAAAGCCCAGGCTCAAAAGGACTTGAAACTTTCCTACTTAATCTGACCTGCCAGAGGTTGTGATCAGTTTGCTTTGACTTTAAGAGCCCCATTAGTGCCCTCCATGCCAAAAGGAGGTATCACAGTTATATTTCAGTGTAGGTTTATGGAAAAATATATTTATTACATTAATAAATAAGCGCCATATTGGTCTGAATATAGATGACTTCTCTCCTAAATGAGGTCTCTTTGAAAGGAAAAATGTATTTATAATTACTCAATTATAATGAGACGAGTACTGTACTCAGGCTTTATTTAAGCCAGATTTGGGAGAATCATATAGCCTACATTTGGAATATGGAATTACTTACGAGATATGCTGTGGTAGAGTGTATAGAAAGTTGACCTTGGAGTCAGGAAGACTATGTCTCAAATCTTGCCTCTGACACTTGCCACTATGTGATTTTGGGGAAATCCCTTAAAGTCTCAGTGCCCCAGGGAACTCTGAGACTGAAGGTTGTACCAGAATAGCTGATATGCTTTGGTGGAAGGAGCTGACATAGAGGGAATTCCCTATGCTTGATGAAATCTCAGGATCATCTTTTTTAAAAGAAGAAATTACTTAAGTTCCCCCAACTAAGATCACAAAAATATACAGTGTAGTCTGATACTATAACATAAAGCAGAAATATATGCATGTTTTATTTTTATTTGTAATTGTTTAGGAGGCAGTTAATAAACTGGCTCTCAGATCCAACTTTTGACATGGCCATGGAAGTGCAGAATGAAGTAGGGCCTGGGATGCTAGGCTGCTAACCATACAGCTAGTCTGAGGCCAGATTTAAAATCAGGTCTTCCTAATTCCAGGCCTGATGCTCTATCTATCCACTGTACTACCGCTAAAGGTGTGTCATAAGTAAGCAGGATTGTTAGGATTATATTTTGTGGAATTTGCAATAGATTCCTTTTAGCTAATTTGTGCTTCAGGGATACTCCCTAATGAATGTGTTTAATCCCTGGAGAAGAACTGAGGCAGGCCTTCTATGATATAATGGGTTATTCATCGAGTCATGGAGTGATCCAAGTCCATTTAGCAAAAAGCCACTTAACTGCCTTTCCACCAAAAAGTGAAATATCATTTGAAGCATCTGTTCACAGCTGGGAAAGGAGGCATCATGGATTAAAATTAAAGCAGAAAGCAAGCGATTTAGAGCAAAACAAAGTCTTCCTTCAGATTAAAAATGAAAACTAAAGCTGTAAATCACCTTCCATGTGTATAAGGTATTTTCCCCCCTTGGAAAGAACTTTTTTTTCATGCTAAAGAGAATGTTGACATATCATAACTTCTATAAACTTCACTTAAAACAACCTACCTAAAAAAAACCCCAAACAATCAGGGGTTTGCATAATGGAGAATCTCTCTCTATATTTAGAATGAAATTTTGTTCTCCCACTGTCAGGATGTGAGCTTAATTATAGCATGCTGCAAACTTTGCTTTTGTAGAGGACATTTATGTGTGTGTGTGAGGGGGAAACTCACTCTGGCTAGTAAAGTTGGACTACAAATTTGTTTTGCTTCTGAAGGACTAGCAAAAGTTTAAATCATTCGAGGTTCGAGGGGTTCTTAAAAAGCAGTTCCACAGTAGTGTTTTCCAAACAGATCACTTCTACTCTTGAACTGCTTTCTCAGCTTAACATGGCTTTTAATTACAAGGATTAACATCTGTACAGTAATTGTTTCATTATTTGGGAATATTGTTGCTATTTATTGGGAATACAATTCACCTTCCTAATAAAAATTGGATGTTCTCAAAAAAAAGTTTAAATATGCTACCTTGATAAGCAATATTTAAAAAAAAAAAGACAGTAATATCAAAAGACTAGGTACCTAGGTTCAAATTCAAATTCAACAAGCATTCATTAAATGTCCGGCACTGTTTTAGGCACCAGTATATACAAAACAAAAATAAATTCCTGTCCTGAAAGAGCTTGCAATGGACTGTTTCAGATAGATACATAGATGTCCGTCTGATATAAATATCCATTTGACCTTCTACTAACTTTATCAGTTATACCAGTTTCATTGTGGGTGAAAGTTCATCTTCAACTTGAAAAAAACTCCTGAGGTTATTTTAAATTCTATCAGAATTAGAAGTGATTTGGACAGTAACTTCCTGCCTACTGTATATCTGCATACATATATCTATGCCTATATGTGCCTGCACATATAACAGTAAAACCAGCACACAGTTACTATAATGCATGAAATTCATCACACAGATATATTATGCTCCATTCAAGAAATGAATACTATATACCAACTGTGAAAAGTTATACCTGTCCTGAGTCTGAAAAAAAGTCACTCTAGACTTTAAGAATATTAGTTTGCCTTTAAAAAAATTATAGATTTTACTCTGTTCCATCATCAGTTCAGGATAGTTTGTTTCAGTCACTTGTACTCTTACTAGCTATCATCAAGAAAACTTTCTGTTGCCTAGGGATAAGGATCCTGGGTGGGAGTGGCTTACATTCAGTAGGTGCTTAGTAAATATTAGTCAATGGATTGGAATCTGGTGGTGGTGAATTGCACTGGGGGAAAGAAAAAAGAATTCTGCCCTCTAAAGAAATGTCTTATAAGGCTCCCTAAAATGTCCACAGAGGTTGAAAGTATTTTTTCCAGTCGAATATACATGTGTGTATGTATATTCATATGTGGGTATACACATACATACAAACATACATACAAAAGTATTGCCACATAACTTAGGAGAAATTAATGGTTTCTGTTTAGGGGAAACTTGATGCTAAAATAGAATGTCACCAGCCAGGAATGAGCAGGTGCAGGAGCAGAGATTTTACAGAACAGGCTCTGGGGTGCTCCTTAGCATGGCTACAGTTTCTTCCTTTTCAGAAGCCCCTGCCCCAATGTTTTTTCCTCTCCCAATTCTATTGCCTAATTGATTAAATGCAGAGGGGCTTTAAATGAATCATCATGTGTTTGCTTGTAATGGTATAGGAGATGAATTGAGGGAGACTTCTTCTAGCATTATTTTAAATATAATTATTATATCATAAAATATTAAATCCAAAAAATCTTTGTTAAGCCTAAAAATAAAAGAGAAACACTATGGAAATGTATGAGAGCTAGATAGCAGCTCCAGAGTGTTACACTCTGAAGAGGAGAAGCCACTTGCCTTTCGGAAGGGGTCAGAGATTAAGTTAGGAAACCTTTCATTTGAGAGTGGTCTGGATAATTTTTATAAATGCTACATAACAAACTCAGTCCTCACCTTCCTTTTCCTATTTATGTAGACTAAAAAAGAAAGACAAACATTCGTTCATTTTTCATCCCCAATTTTATAGTTAAAATGAAATTTTTATTGTGGGGAAACAAATCCTAGTCCTCTATATATTTTAAGTTAAAATCAATATTATCTGGCAATCAAATTTTAATTCTTATTGAGTATAATAATACTTACAGTACTTTATTCTGTTTCTAGGCTCAAATGGTATATTTTATGTAAAGTGTTTTCTTTGTAATATAAAGTATTATATAACTATAGGCTATGAATGAATGCAAAAAATTATTAATAATTTAGTATATGGTGTACTGTACCTGTGCTAAGCAAAGAAGTCTTTACCCTCAAAGAGCTTAAATTCTACCCAGAAGAACAATTTACAAAACTACCCAAAAACGTTTTCAACAGAAAATTCCTACATTCATCTCTGGTCCCTTCCAAAGCAATTAGGAGGACTTTCACCTTGGGACTTCTTCATAACCTTATGCTCATACTCGGCTTCAGGTCTCTTGTAGTGCATCGTCATATCATGATACCTGCTAAAAATAGCCATTTAGAACATTATATCTGCTATAGGAAGAGGAATTTAAACAACTCAAGGAAGCCTGGCTTTAACATTTTCAACTTTTTTCACACCTGGGCCAACTAGCTACCATAGCCAGACTAGAGAAACTCTGAATACTAGAAACCTCTCAATAATTTCCCTTTGGTTGAGTTTCGGTCACTTGCCTGGCTGAGGCTAGCTGTTCTAATCTTTAAATGGTTTTATATTTTCCTCTATGACTACAATTTTATGTTTATTGCCTGTCTGTTTATTCCATTTTTCTAAGTAAGGTATTACATGTGTTTGTCTGTGTCCTTGTGTTCAGTTTTCCCATTGTGTCGCTCTTTACCCTACTCTGGAGCTCTCCACTCCTAAATCTTCCTTATTCTGTTCCTATTAGTCAGTCCCTCATAGAATTGTAGAATCATACAGCTGGAAGAAATCTGAGAGACTGTTTACACCAGCCTATACCTGAAACAAGGTTCCCTGTTACAATCTCCCCAAAATGATTTTGGCACTAGCATTTCTAGCATGCTAGATAGAAAACGTGAGGATGTATCACCAAAATGGCGACTGTCCCAGAAATGCTACTTTAAGGGACATCTATATTCCTTGTAGCCTAGCTCCCAAGGCATCCCTGTGGGACATATAAGTAATTCTCTACAGATAGGAGGACTGGATACCCAGAATGGGGACTGTGGCATCATTTTCTATGTAGCTGTGAAGCAGCTGGGGGGAATGGGGTGTTAAAGGAAAATCAAGAATGCTCTTCGTGGCACTGTTGAGTGTTCAGCTGCCATCTACCTCACCATGGCAGTGTAGCAGCTGTCAGATGCCAAGGAATACTGTGTTGCTTCCAGCTGTCTCCATAATTCAATTTCCACACCATTAGTGCAGTCAATGGAATCATGGCCCCCCACTCCATTGTAGTATCTTCAAGGACTGCTCTGTCCCACCAAGAAAACTCTCCTGTATCCTTTCCCTCTCCTCACCATGTCATGGCTATTTCCCTGTTACCATTAAAAGTAAGTCTAAACAATTTGGGGAAAAGATAGTTGGACCAACAAGCCACGTAGGTAGATTATCTCCCTACATAGATTATCTGTGTCATAATAATCCTCATCTTCATCAAGAAGTACTTATTAAGCACTAACTGTGTAGAAGCCATTACTTTAAGCGATGGGAAAGCAAAAATGGGTCTTGTCCTTAAAGAATAGTCCAGTTAGAGAGTCAGCTATGGATGCACAAAGATACTTAACAATACAAAGTAACATAGGCTAACTATCAAAAGAATGATTTAGGTAATAAATGTTCCTGACCCATTTTAAAAGAGCATCCTCAAAATTCCATTTCTACCAGTAATTTAGGGCAACCTTTGGTTTACAAGAAAAGGGTTTACCCTAAAATTCACATATAATTGGAAAGGTAATTTCAGCATAATAACATTTCATTTTAAGTTTATCATTTTGACCTGACTGAGAGTCTGGTTTAATTGTTGCTTAACCATCTTTCTTTCATATTTATAACTAAAAGACCTAAAGAGTTTTTTTAAGTTTATTTTTGCTTTGAGGGCCAAACAGTTATAGGGATGTGTTATTGAAGAAAAATATCCAGAAAATAAAAGCTTTTATATAAAAATTGCAGGTATCCACAAAAATGTTATTTATTAGCACCATTTTGGATATAGGATAATGAAATGCTAACCACAGCTACTCCAATGACCTGCTAAGTCAGAAAGAGGGGTGGCAATCAAAATCAGTAGAGGGAGTATTCACACTGACAATACCACATATTCTTCCAGTATTCAAGGACATTGAATTTAATATTAGTTATCATGATGGCAACAGTGTTCTATAAGTATCCACAATTAATGTGTTGAATCAAAAATGGTTCTCCTCCCTGTGACTTCTCAAGAACCTATTTCTTTTACTTTGATATTTCCATGACTTCATTATCCCAGGAATATAGGTATTTCTCCTACTGTGGTAGACCATAGCTTTGCCATATCTTCTCATTCCATGTTATCTTTGCCTATATCTTTATGTAAATATGCTGTGTCCCACAGAAGTCTTCTTTTTGTGTATTTTAATTTTTAATAGATGCTATGAAGCATACAATTGATACTTGCCTCCTAATGGATGTTACTGAGTCTTATGGGGCTCTCTCTGCTGCCTTGGTTTGGAAGAATGCCCCAAGTTTATTTGTCGCTGGGTTTCTTTACTGTTTCATCTTCTGGGGTTTGGTGTTGGTGCATAATCTGCAGTTACTTACATGGTGGTCTCTTGGCTTATACCGTGTAAGGTACAATGACAACATGTCCTATGGAATAATCCTTCTTGCCTTTTCAGCTCTTCCAGCTCTTTTATTTGCCTCCCCAAGGATAATCCACGACCTGTTTTTCCACTTAACTGGAACATCTTTGTCTTCTGATATCATTTGTTGCAAGAATGTCAATATGGATATGGCTCAGTTCCTCCTGTAGTGTACTAACTCACTGGTCATTGGACAGAGATAATATGTTAAGAGTACTAATAGCTAAATAAATATTTGGAGGCAATTTAAAGAACTCTTAGTCCTTAGAATCCTTCCCCCCATAGTTGTCTTTTTCAGTCACTCTGCTGTGATGGCTGTAGGAGCTGGTAAAAGACAGCTTGGCCACACAAAAATAAAGACCATTTTGCATTTTTTATTTCTTTGACAGGTCACCATGGTCAAAACATTTATCATCTTATGGCTAAATAAAGGATGAAAATATTCTCCACATTACCTAGGCTGGTCCTCAGAAAGGAGACACAGTCTAGCTTCAATAGAATCTGCTAGAGTTTTTGGTTTGGGGGCATGGATTTGGAAAAACCAAGGTTACTTTCACGGAATGATGAAACATTAACTTTACTTGATAGAATAGCTAAATCATCTTTCAGTTTCCTGATGTAATCAGCAGACAGCCTGATAAATTAAAAATTAAATTTATACACATACACACACATGTATGTTTATGTATAATGAATATAAGATAATTTAGGAAGGAAGGACACTAGCAGCTGATGGGAATCAGGAAAAACTTTATGTAGAATACATTATTAAATGTAGAGTATGAGAAATAGTATTGCATAGTTGGATGGAGTCCTTTACTGTGGATCTTAAAATCCTACCTCTGATACTTAGCAACTTTGTGACCTGGGCAAATTAATTAACCTTTACATGCGTCTGATGATTCCCTATGACTTATTTATTGAATCATAGTTGGTGGAGAGAATCATAGATCCTTCACATGGATATATCTTTTAAAAATATGAAGCTTACATTTGTTTCTGAGAATGAAGACTGACTTTTGAAGTTCTATAGACCTTACATGTTTCTGCTTTTCTTTTGTTCCACTTTGGATTAGATCAATGATTTTAATGCTATAGGAAACTTTCAGATAAGCAAAGTCCCTATATCAATGGAAATCAATATCTGTTCTGTAACTTAAAATTTTAGAGAGTTTAGAGAGTTTACTAAGAAGTAAAGTGTCTTGATTCACACAGCCAGTGTGTGTCAGAAGGATTTAAGTACAAATCATCCTGCTTCAGAGACCAGCACTCTATTATACTATATTACCTTTCTTCTACAGTTTATTGGGGGAAAGAAACCATATTAAATTGAGCCTTCTTGACAGCTGATTTAAATCAAACATTCCAATGGACAAATAATAATTTAAATAAAACCCACTCTATGAGTTTGAGCAGGTGGCTCTCTGATGGCCTGGGTAGAATATTTCTGGATAAGGTTCTATTTAATACAGTTAGTAGCAGAACTCAAAGAATCCCCAAGTGCCCACCCCACACACACATACATCCTATCCACCCCCACACACAATAGATATCAAAGGAGTCCTAGAAACAAAAATCAAACCTTCTATTCAGTATTCATCTGGATCACTAATTTTTGATACTATGAATGGTAATGGTTTAATCATTCATTCATCAGTCATTCAAACAGCAAGTATTTACTAAATCACTGACTCTGTGTCAGACACTGTGCTAAGGACTAGGGATATACAACCAAAAGTGAGACCATCTGTGCCCTCAGAAAGTGTAATTTCTGATAGAAGAGACATAAGAAAAATATATAAAGTGAATACAAAGTAATTTGGGGAGGAAATATCACTAGCAGTTGAAAGGAATCAGGAAAGGCTTCATTCAGAATATGGTGCTTGAGCTGAATCTTGAAGGAAACCAAAGATTTCAAGAGGTAGACATCAGGAAGGAGTGTATTTCAGACATGGAAGATAACCAGTGCAAAGACGTGGAGGTGGAGTGACATGTGTAAAGAACAGCAATCATGCCAGTATGACTGAACCTGAAAGTTCATGTAGGAGAGTAATATATTTTGCCCTCTGATTCTAAAATATCAGGGCAATTTTCCTTGAGAATTTCTTGAAGGATGCTTTCTAAGTTCCTTTTTTGATCATGGCTTTCAGGTAGTTCAATAATTTTTAAATTGTCTCTCCTGGATCTGTTTTCCAGGTCAGT
>CM053592.1:69698838-69736803 GCA_028646515.1 Pseudochirops corinnae | reverse complement strand
GAGGCCCAAGGCGACCATCCGGATCCAGGCCGCTCAACGGGAGAGCACTGGTCTGAAAACAATCGCTCAACCCCCCTGCTTTTTGCAGGCCAAGGGCGGGAAGCTACAATGCGGAGGCGGGTGCAAAACCTCTGCCTTTCGCTTTTCCGCTCAAGAGACCTTTCGGCCGGACGTTTATCTCCCTCTTTCACAATCCCCACTCGAGCAGCTGGTGCTAGTCCCCCCTCCTCCCAGCAGTTGCTAATCCTCTGCTCACCTTAGAGCTATCGAGAGCTTTCTCTGCACCTCCCGCCCGGCCGCCCCCGGGGCACAGCCTGGGCTTCGTGGTGCTGATGTGGTTCCTCGTAGCCGAGCTGACTTTAGTGGGAGGTATCTGTGTGCGTTTTTGAAGTTCTAGGTTGGTCCAGAGTCCTATTCCATGGGGATTTGGGGGTGGCTATGTGAGAGCTGCGATATATTGCTGCTGCTACGCCGCCATCTTGGCTCCACCCCCCTTTTCATATCCTTTAAAAGAACAAAAAAACTTTACTTGACCCATCATCCCCTCAAGCTATCATCCTATATCTCTCTTCTCCTTTTTGTGCCAAACTTCTGTCTACACTTGTTGCTTCTACCTTCCATTCCCTTTTCAACCCCTTGAAATCTGGCTACTGACTTCACTTCTCAACTAAAACTGCTTGATCCAAAAGAGATCAATGATCTCCTAGATTCTAGATAAAATTTTCTTGGTCTTCCATTAGTCCTTCTTGGTCTTTATTCTCCTTGATTCTCCTTCCTCTCACCCTCCCAGATTTTGATGCAAGGCTGACCATCCCACTCACTTGCAAAAAAAAAAATCTCCCTGTAGTTTGGGGATAAAATACAAACCTCTCTGTCTGGCATTTAAAGCCTTTCCCAGTTTATCTTCAACCTATCTCTCCTTCCTACACTCTACATTTCAGTGAAACTAGCCCACTTGTCTTTCCTCATTTATGACATCCAACCTCTCACCTCTGTTCCTTTGTCGAGGTGTCCCTCGTGTAAAATGCTCTCTTCTAACTTCATTCTAAGCCCAATTCAAGCATTTCTTTCTATAGGATCCCCTTCCTGATCTCTCCAGTTATTAATGTTCCCTCCTGAAACTTCTTTGTGTTTATTCTATGCGCACTTATTTGTGAACATATAGTTTCCCCCCAAAAGAATGTAAAACTCTAGAGGGCAAGGATAGGTTCGTTTTTAATTTTAAAATACCTTGTACCAATCACAGTGCCTAGAATATAGTAGATACATAGTCAAAGCTTGCCAAATTCATTTGAATCAGAACAGGACCCTGAACACTAACATGTCTAAAGATTGTGTAGATCATATGCCAGTCTATACTGGGAAATAACAATTTTTTAAAAAGCATTTTAATTATGTGGATTTTAATTTTATTTATTTATTTATGTTTGTATTTTATTTATTTATTTATATTTATAATTTATTTATTAATTCAATTCACATTTTAATTATGTGAATTCTGTTACCAAATTCTGCAGCCGTGCATTTGAGACTGTACACTGGTCAGTGTTGAATTGCATAGCACAACGCCTGGCACATAGTAGGCACTTCATGAATATTTATTGATAAATTGCATGGACAACCACAGATTTGGGTTTTAAGTTTTTATTTTATGGAATAGAACAAACATTTCTGTAACATAGTATCATAAAAAAGATGATTACACATGAAACTGTAAATCTGTTACATGCAATTTGCTATTTCTTTTAAATATATCCTAAGGTTATCTTGTAAATTTCTTTTTACTCCCTTTTCTCCCTTCCTCCCCCAGGGCTACCATTAAGACACAAAGAGGGACATATATGTAAAATCTTTCTATACATCCTTCTGTTTATCTGTTCTTTCTCTGAATGCAGATAGCATCTTCCTTTGTATGTCCTTTGAGGTTAATTTGGATGTTTATAATAGAATGACTTACCTACTCAAAGTTGTCCTTCAAACAGTATTGCTGTTCCTTTTGTTTTTAATCAAAATAACTAGGATTTGGCAATGAGAATGTGGAAGATATGGGGGTCTGACCGTGTCCTAGAGTAACATGAAGTTATAACCTAATTTAATTGCACGGTGGTCATGTATAACCTGAATTTATGACTTTTAGTTGTAATGATCCTCATAGACACACCCAGCAATTTCATCATTTTCACCCATGAGCCATCTCTAACATAAATGGTAAGACAGGACCTTTAGCAATGAATTCCAAAGAATTGAGCCTGTCTGCCAAGATGCCATGAGCAGAAAGCCATGCTATGGGGCAGGATGCATTCAGAGAATGTCTATAGAATATGTATATAAAGGTTGTGTGTAGTGACCTAAATGGACCAATCAGAGGTAGGGGGAGGGGCAAAAAAAAAAAATACAAACTATTGAAGATGTGCTGAAGCATATATTCAAATAAAGCGTGACATTCCTGGTGTGTTAGGCATAAACAATAGCCAACAAACCAATTTGGAAGGTAGTGATCATGGTCTCATAGACTTTTGGAGCTGGCAAAGGCCGTTGTCATCTTAGTACAAACCTTTCATCTTGCAGAGGAGGAAACCGGTGCTCTTGGCTGAGGTCAGGAAACAAGGCTGATCTTTTTTTTTTTTTTAAACTAAAATCAATGTGTAGCCCAGGAAAGGAAGGGAAGAGAAGGGATTGTAAATGGAGGTAGATAATACAAAAAGCAATGATAGATTGATTCTAGTCTTTTTAGCCACACATATAAATTGGGAACATAAAGCCATAGGTAATGTCTCTGATTATTAAATCTATTTTTTTCTTTTTTTCTTTTTCGAGGGGAGAAAGCTGGGCAGTTGGGGTTAAATGACTTGCCTAAGGTCACACAGCTAGTAAGTGCGTGAAGCATCTGAGGCCAGATTTGAACTCAGGTCCTCCTGACTTCAGGGCCAGTACTCTATTCACTGTGCCACCTAACTGCCCCTGTTTCATATTTTATAGGAGATTTGTCTGTGTGAATGTTCCCTCTACCAATGTAATCTACCTAAACCAGTGGTTTAAAAAATATGTCATCTGGAGGTTACCCTCCTAGATAGACAGATTTTCAACAGCATCTTAAATTTAGTATTCTGGGACAAAGCCACAATCACCTTACCCTAGTTTACAGCTCAAGGATGGTGGAAGGGGCTTGGTTCAGGGGCACAGGGTGGGACATGCTTGGAGTGTATTCAGATAGAACCAGAAGAACAACAATGTGATCTCAGTAAAGGAAAACTGTGCAAAAAAAATCACAATTCCGATCAGTGCAGTGACTTATTTTGATCCTAGAGGATATAGAAGGGGGAGAAACTGCCTTTCTCTAGATAGATAGCTAAGTAGTTTTGTTTTTTTTTTTTTCTTTTCATGTTTTACCTTGTATTGTGGTATAGTAGGAAGAACACTTGGATTGGGGAGTCCCAAGAATTCTGGTTTTGATGCCTACTACCTGTTTCATTTGAAGCAAAAGACTTCACCTTCTTGGGACTCAGCTTGCTTCTCTGTGAAATGAAGGCATGGGGCCAGCTGCCTTTTAAAGCCCCTTCCAGCTCAGATCCATGATTCTATTCCTTTATCTGTAATATCTCCTTGGATAACTGAATACTCCTAGAGAGTAATCTGTGTCACTTTTCATCTTTGTAAGCCCAGTGCTTAGCATTATTCCTGGAGTAACTGCTATTGTCAATTATTGTCCAATTGAATTGAATGCGTGTATCAAATATGCACCCAAAGTCCTGATTTTATTTGCCTTCGAATATGGTTAGATCCCCAGTTTTGTTGATGTAGTGTCATGGCAAAACTGGCCTTGGTTTTCCATCCCAAACTAGCAGTTTAATATAGCTTTACCTTTCTGGCGTCTTAATTTCCTCATTCTAAAGTTAACATCACTGTAATATTACTAACACAAACTTTTTTTTCTCACAGTAACCCTGTGACCCAGCCCCCTGAGGGGGCTAGATCAGATGCTTTCCTGAAGTTCTATCTAGCATTAAGATTCTGTTTTCCTGAAGCCAAGCATTTAGAACCTCCATCTCCCAAATTTAATTCCTACTCATAACAGAGGACAATTTCAAATGTTAGGGGCTTCAGGGAGAAGTTGAATTTTTTTAATGCCTTTTGTTTATATACCACAGTGATTTCTGGATACACCACCCAACACTACACTGCCAGTAGAACCATCTTTTGTAACATTATAATATAGTAAAGTAAAAACCCACTGCTGCAATGCCCATTTATGAAATTGTATGCAGCATTCTGCCCTTCTAGTCTCCCACCCCTATGCCAGGAGGAAGAAAGTGTTTCATTAGTTATTCTCTGAGATTATACAGTGCTTGTTATTAAGGATTCAGGATAAGTTATTACATGTGTTTTGGAATCTCCCAGCCCCACAGTGCTGCACTTAGCCTGCAAATGAATACACAGTCATGTGGAAAGAAAGAGGGCTGGGGCTGGGGCTAGAGGGGAAGGGGGGGGGGGGGAATGGAGAGAGAGGGAGGGCGGGAGGGAGAGAGGGACAAGGGGAGAGAGAGAGAGAGAGAGAGAGAGAGAGAGAGAGAGAGAGAGAGAGATGACCCAAGTACATGCTATGTATGTGTGTGTATCAAAGAACTGCTATTCTCTAGCAGACAGCCACTAAATCAATGTTTCTCTATCTAGCCTTAGAATCCAACAGGGACAGGGTTTTGAAATTCTGGAGCCTAGGGTAGTTGAGTGAAGGTAGGAAGGGAAGTATATAATTTATGGACTCAGCTACCCTAAATTCACAACAAGCCAATATGGAGAAAAGTAGAAGAGAAAAGAAATATGGGGGGGGGAGGGAGAATGACAGACTTGAGAAGAGGCTAATATTTCATAGAGGGCTTTTGCCTCAGAAGTCAAATAGAACTATTGTCCTAATTGGGGTAAGTTATCCTGTGGCAGCATGGGAATGGCCAGGGATCTGATCACAGATATTAACGTCTCATATAATGAGTCTCATAGACTCAAAGAATTGTGGTGTTGGAAGGAACCTTTTAAATCTAGAATGAAATCTAGAATGACTGAGTGAATGAATGAGTGAAAAGCATATATGAACTCTGTGCCAGCCATTGTGATAAGATACAAATATAAAAGAGAAACAGTCTCTACCCTCAAGAAGCTTATATTCTAATAGAGGGAAGGAATAGAAATACAGGTGATGAGGGAAGGGTGAAATCCCGGGGATGATGGTGGATAATTGATGCTATAAGAATGTTTTATGGTTGTGTCAATAAAAGCAAAGAATGACTTGGAGACTAAAGAACAACAAACAACACACTACACACCGTTATGTTGCTGTAATAGTAACTGTATAAGAATCAACCTTAAGAGCTCTTGCTGATGAAAGAAGATAATTTATATCCATTCAGTATTGGCACAGAGGTTCTACCAGGGGCCTTATTTCTGAGCAGTTATCTATTTAAAATCAGCTAAAATACAGCAAGCAAGAAATAGGATTTTTCATTTGGCAAAACATCAGCTAGGGTTTTAGATGTTTCTTTTTTTTTTAATGCCTGTGTGTGTGCGTGTGTGTGTGTGTGTGTGTGTGTGTTTTACTGGGCAGATGTTTTCTGATTTAATGATAGATGATAATATAGCACAGTTGTTTGACACCTAGTAGAAACTAGGCCCTCCCTCGTCCTTAACCTTTGATAACATAGTAAAAATAAATTCACATTTCTATGGAATACCAATCTTCTGCCTTCCAGAGGGTTAGGTTTAATTAGCCCTGGTCCATGAGTTGTGCAAAGAGAGACTTGATTTTAATCAGGTTTATTTTAAGTGGGTTGCTTTTCTAAAGTACCATAAGTAACATTTACTTTAAGCATTTGGGGTAGGGGAAGTGTTACATAAAAAATAAAGAAGTTTGTGAATGATGCATCCAGGGTCAACAAACCTTTTTTATTCATCAGGGTCCGGAATGGGGGCAAGAGCTGTGCTGTTTCTCATAAGAAAAGTGGAGGAGCACAGAATTTGATGGGATGGATTTATGCTGTTTACAGGGGCTGGGAGGAGGGCTCCAGTGGCAAGGCCATTAGCAAGAGATTGCTGCAATAGGTTTAGTTTGTTGAATATTAAGCTTCCTGAATATTAAGCTTGCTGAATATATGTTTATTGCTTAAATCTACTTCGTGGATGTTATTTATTTATAACTTTAAAGATAATTTAATATGTAAAACCTCCTCCGCCAAAATGTGAGTATTAATTTCCAAGCATCATTTATTGTACTTAGAGGTGATAGATTGTTATGAGTCAGAACTAATAAACTTGTAAGAATTAATAGAAAACCGGACCAGGAAAAAAAATCGCAAGTGTCTTTATGGTTACCATGTGACTGAAGAATATGAGACGGCTGCTATGTTAGTGGAAGAAGGGGAGATGAGTTGGGGGGCGGGGAGAAGGGATTAGTAAAAAGTATAATTAATACACTCTAATCTAACAAATATTGGCACTTCATCCATTGGCCATATCATTAATTAACTGACAAAGCCTAGAAATGCTTGGCTCAGAAAGCACGTAAATAGAAGCTTCTTTTCTATAGATGGCACCAGACAACTTGGCTTTGTGGAGACAAACCAAGCACAAGATTCAACAAGCAGAAAACCTCTACATGCCCAAGGGCCCATTTCCTTCTGTAGAGAAAGAATCCTGTGTTGCATGTATGTTTTAAAAAAAAGTGAAATGATGACAGAGAGGTCTCAAAGCATAAACATTCATAGCTCTCCATGCTTCATTGTCATTTAGGAGGGACAAATGAGTCTTAGCAATTCCATTTGGTTTCCTTTTCTGCCCATGTTCTGAATAGGTTGGCTACCAGTACATGCCTGTTACCTAAGGCTGGACACATACATAGTGGCCTGGTGGGTGGGAAGAAGGGGATGAAACATGCCTGCCTGAGCTCCTAGAGCCCTCCTCACCCTTTCTTTGAGGGAATTCTGGGTAGGAAGGGGAATATAGAGGGGCATCTGCTCTCAGTAGAAGGAAAAATGGCATCACTGGTACTACCATTAAGGTTGAAAACTCAGTTCCATTTTTTAATTTGTTAATCAAGATTTCCACTGGGTATTCTATATGACCAAACTATTGTACAATGTGAAAGTATTTGCAGATCCTATACATGTTTGCATGCCACCATGGGGGGGGGAGGGAAGGGAGGGGAGAAAATCTGAAACTCAAGTGATTGTGGAACTGAATCTTGTAAATTAAAAGTAAATGAGTAAATAAAAAAAAAAGAAAAAAAAGAACAAAGGGAGAGACATTACACAAAAATAAATGTATTATTTTGATATGCTCCAAAAAAAAAAAAAAAAAAGATTTCCACTGAGTAGAAAGAAGTAACCCTTCTACCCTAACACACACACACACACACACACACACACACACACACACATTTCCCTCTTTTCCTTCCTTCTTTCATCTCCTATTTCTGCCCCCTTCCCTCCTCATATGTTCTCACTCCTCTTGCAATAGTCTCTTGTTTCAAACAAAGCCAAAGGCTGACCTCAGGAAGTACTAGGGCCTCTGGGTTCAGAGCTGCCTGTTAGTGTAATCATTTATCAGACCTGAAGTTTGATTGGCCAAAGTGGATTAGATAAATATTTAGCAGGCAAGAGGTGCCCAGACTGTGAACAGGGAAGAATATATGACAGGGTTAACCACTCCAAATTGGCACTGAGCCCAACTAGGGCCAGCACCCCTTAACATTTACCACCGTAAAGTCAGACCAAGTATATGTTTAGCAGGCTCTGTCTAGCGAGAGAAGCTTCTATATGTCTGTCCAGCTATGATCCTATGTGATTATGCAGGATTTAAGCAAACTGATGTCAACACAATAAATAGAAGTCTCTTCTTGCCAGCTTTGGTAGGCAGCTCTGTATGGCAGTTGTAGTTTGCGTCATTTTTTTCTTTTTAAGTCTAGAAAGGCTCTTTTCTTTTCTTCCTCCTTGGGAGATGTTTACTTGGTTGTAAGGAGTTTGAAATCTTCTGAGTCAGAAGATAAGTTTTCTATTACTTTTCTTCAAACCTATTCTGAATTCATTCTTTCCACCGCTGCATGCTGACCCTCCTTTCCTGCCATCAATTAGTCTAAATTAGTGAGCTTTTGCTGTGCCAACATAAAAACAACAACAAAATTCCAATCAAACAAGGAACAAATGCATAAATTAAACTCCAAGCATCTAATATAAAGGAGAAAATAGGTAGCATGTGGTAAGGAACAGAAAATATTTTTCATTTGCCTGAAATGTTTTCCTTTTACATCTCTTTGAACAAAGAGGAGGCAAGAAGCAAGAGCATTAGACAAATAAATACAGAGAAACCAGGAAATGGGTGCCAGTATTTGAAATACACAGTTTACTTGCATTTCTAGTCTCTTTTCTGTGTAACGATGAGGAAGGGGAACTTGAGGAGGAGGTATCAAAAAAGAATAATTTGTCACTTTTAAAAAGAAAAAATAGAAGCTAGGATAGTGATCTGGCATTATTTAAGAGGGTCACTAAGTTGTCCCAAGGAGATGAGTTTCTATCCTTTGTTTTGCAGCCCTCCAATGCAACGATCATGCCCTATTCTATCACAGTTTGCTTATGCTTTATTCTTCAGTGAGACTGTCTGCTCCTTAAGAGAACTTCATCTAGAGCTTGGTCCTTTAAACTTCGTATGTCTCCCCAGCACTATGCTATGCATACAGGAAGCTCTCAAGGAATATTTGTAGAATTCTAAGTTCTAAAGACATCAGTTCCTTTGGCAATGAGTAATAATTAGGAGGAAGAAGAGGAGGAGGAGGAGTGGTAGTAGTAGTATTTGTAATTGTAGTAAAAGTCTTTTAAAGTGCTTTACACACAGTATCTCAGACTTAATATATTGTCCTAGGGTACTATTTTCTTTCTTTCTTTTACAGATAGGGAGATTGAGGCTCAAGAGAGGCTCGTTCCTGATCACATAGCTAGTAATTATTGTAAAAAGGATTCAAATTTAGGTCTTCCTGATTCCCAAGTCTAACGCTCTATACACTATGTCCTGCTTCTCTCAAAAAATGCAGTTTAATAATATACTTCG
This sequence comes from Pseudochirops corinnae, assembly GCA_028646515.1. Lineage (NCBI taxonomy): Eukaryota > Metazoa > Chordata > Mammalia > Diprotodontia > Pseudocheiridae > Pseudochirops > Pseudochirops corinnae. The sequence goes on along the minus strand of CM053592.1, from coordinate 69,727,716 downwards.
TTGTTGGGAGTTTTGGTAGCAAAAGTGGGCATAATATAGAAGGCATAGGAATGCATTTCAAGATGCCAGGAAAGGAGGAGGGAATCATGATATCAAAATGCCATTAAGTATTCATTTAGATAACACAATATTGGTTTAAAATGTATCTCAATTATATAGCTCTTTATATGCCTCAAAGGTAATGCAGTACAATGAATAAGGAGGGTGATTCTCTTTCAATCAGGAAGATCTGGGTTCAAGTCCTACCTTTAGCACTTAGTACTTGTGTGACCCAGGGCAAATTAAGTGATCTCCTAAGAATTTAGCAACTGAGTCACAGCTGAGTCCTAATCTGCATTGGTGAAGGGAGTTTCCACATTAGGAATTCCCTCGTGTTGATGAAATCCTAGATATCTTGTGAATCCGCCAATCAACACCTATTTATTAAACATGTATTTACTGTGTGCCAAGCACTGTGCTAGGTCCTAGGGATACAAATAAAAACAGTGAAACAATCTCATCTTGTAAGACACATGCATTCTAATGGGGGAGACAAGAAGTGTGTGTGTGTATGTGTGTGTGTGTGTGTGTGTGTGTGTGTATACATATATTTATGAATAAATACAGAGTTGTTTGGGAACAAAGGCATTAGGAGTTGAAGGGATAAAGAAAGACTTAATGCCGACGATAGTGTGTGTGTGTGTGTGTGTGTGTGTGTGTGTGTGTATGTGTGTGTATACGTGTGTGTATGTGTATGCATTGTGTGTGGATATACACACATATACATTTTCAGGTCAGATAGTACAAGCATCCTTATCCAATTTTTCATAGAAGGAAAATAAAAATAAATATGGAGAAGTGACTTGCTTAGTCATACAACTAGGCAGCTTGGGAGCTAGGATTTGAACCCTGGTCTCTTGACTCCAAGGCAGGTGGTTCTTTCTATTAAACCACATTGTAATCTTGGGGCAAGGAGAAGGGGTTAAGGCTGGGGCAAGAAAGAAGGATCCAAGATATGTTTACATAAGGAAGGAAAAAGAGTATCTGTAGGACAGGAGACTCTCAGGTAGGTCTGTGCTAGGCTAGGACAGTCTCCAGGTCTAGAAGAAGCTGGTAGCAATGAGACACATACTCTCTTACTGCCAGTAACTTTGGGAAGCAGTCCTAGGATCAAAGAAGTTGGAAACTGAAAGGGACCTTAAAGAGTCAACAACAAGTCTTTATTAAATGCCTACAACTGTGCCAAGTTGTGCCAAGTGAAGAGATAAAAGTGTTTTCCAAAGGAAAACAATTCCTGCCTTTGAGGAGCTTACCTTCTGCTGGGGATGGGGGTAGGGAGGCAACATGATCTAGTCCAGGAATTTCTCACCTTCATTTTGTCATGGACCCCTTTGGCAGTCTGGTCTGTGGACCCCTCTTTAAACAGTATATTTAAATGTATGAAATAAAGTACACAAGATTACATAGCAAACCAACAGTTAGTGGTAAGGCAGGGGTGGGAGTGGGATGGAGATTTAATTTTTTTCCCATCCAAATTCATAGACTCCCTGAAATCTCTGTGAATCCCAGGTTAAGAACCCTGTTCTAGTTTAATTCCGTCAAGTTATAGATGAAGAAACTAGCTTGCCCACAGCCATGTAGGTCGTAAGTAGCCAGGCTGGGATTCCAGCTTGGGTCCTCTGACTTTGGGTGAATGTTTTTTATATCCTTCCACATTATTTTTCAGGGTGGGCTGTTGGGAGAAGGAAGCATTTTGCAAACCTTACTGGAAACCTGTGGGGGAACAGTAGATGTTTTTATTGTTATCATCATCATCATCATCATTATAATTATAGAACAGGAAGACCTTGAATGCCTTTGGGAAGCAGAGCAGGGGTCGCCACTAAGAAGGGAAAGGGATAAAGAAAGAAAAAGGAAGGCATCCTTCTGTTAATCTTAGAGTTATACCTTCACCTGTTTGCGGACAAATAGAAACTGTTACTGGAGGTATTTTTATCCTGTACACATGAGCATGTGTGTGGCTTAGTGGGAATTTTTCCACTGAGCCATATGAGTCATGCCAACACTGCATCTCATGATTTCTGGAGCCTTCTTATCCTGAAGGCAGACAACTTCATTATAAAGGAGGTTGAGTCCCAGGAAATTCATTCATGGAGGTATCACACTGTACAACATCTTTCTCAGAAAGTCATTCTATAGCTTTCCTCCAACCCAGCTTCTATATTACTAGTAAGAGATTCCATATAGTAACCTATGCTCTTGAAGTACAGGGGTAGCACAGGTTTGGAATCACAAGACTTGGGTTCCCATTTTGGTTATAGTCACTTTTCCTTTCTAGGCTGTAGTTTCTTTTGTCTGTAAAATAAAGGGGTTAGGCTAGAATCAGATTTCCAAGGGGCCATTCAGTTGTCAAATCCTATGATTCTGTAGGTATTAAATAATTCCTTAGCCTTTTTAACTAGGATAAAATAACCCTGATCTCTAAGTGAAGAATTTGGGAACATGACTTAAAATAAGTTTAGAGCATCACTTTGTGTTGGGTTTTGGGAAGAGATAATAGAAGACGTTTTCAAAAGATGTTTGAGACTTGCCCCTAGAAACTCTCATTGCTTGTTGGGAGTAAGAGCAAAGGAATTCTTTTGCATGATATCATCTTCCAGCTTCTAAATTCTAATTCTAATAAACTTACTACCCCTACTCAGTGAACACCCTGAGTTTCTCTGTCTGCAGACTTCTTAAATTTTCAATTAAATGGACCTTCTCTATCTTGATGTGATAGCAGTTACTTCTGCTCTTGAAATCTCTTTGGTGAAGGCTCACATGACTGCCTTATAGGGATCTTTAAAAAGCATCAAGGTTTAATTTTTTTAGTTTTCAAGTGACTAAAGAGAGAGGTCTTAGGTATTTTATATAGATAGATTGAGTAGCTCCTGGAGAGGAAGCTCATTCATTTATATACATACATGCACATGTGTGTATATGTGTGTGTGTGTGTGTGTGTGTGTGTGTGTGTAATACTTTAGAGCAACAGCTATCTGCAAGGCATTGTGGTAGACACTGGGGAAGTTACAGAAATGAAGAAGAATGGATCCCTGTTCTTAAGGAGTTTGGGGTACTAGTACTATCTTATGTCAAAGAAGAATCAGTTGGGTGTTGATTATCTGGATCATAGTGAGGGGGTATGGATGGGTGGGAGGAAGGACACTATTATCATGAATAAATTCAGTGTAAAGACTATCCAGAAATTCCAGTTTTGTTATGTTATAGTTTTCTGTCCCATCAAATATTTTACTGCTGCCACCATCACCACCAATAACAACCAGTTATCTGCCCCATAAAATATTTTACCAGCACTGCTAAAAGATAGTCTATTCTAAGCTTAATTTTCCCCTGTAACAAAAAATGCTATTCTATAAACCATTAAGATACTATAATGGTCAGAAATTTTGATTCCATATTACATTTGGATAATCTGGATGATTCAGTCAATGAGCATTTATTAAGCATGAGCTCTTATTACTATTATAGTTTTTATTATTATTTTGCTAGGCATTAGAGATACAGAGACAAAATAAAACAGTCCCTCTCCTCAGGGATCTTACACACTAGCAGAAGAAACAAATTTTTGCATTAAATGTCACTTGACCTTGTTTGCTTTGGTTTCTTCTTCTCTAAAATGACCTAGAGAAGGAAATGGAGAACAACTCCAGTATCTTTGCCAAGAAAACTCAATATGGGGAGAAGAAACAGATAGAACTGAAATGACTGAACAGCAGCAAAGGCTTCTAGGGGGCACAATGGACTTGGAGTCAGAAAACCAAAGTTTAAACCCTGCTCCAGAGGCTTATTACCTTTATGATACTAGACAAGTCACTTGAGCCATCTTAGACTGAAGTTCCTAATCTGTTATGTAACAGTAATAAATTTACCTGTTTCCCTGGTTTGTTGTGAGAATCAAATAATTTGACATATGTAAAATGCTTTATAAACCTTTAAATATTTAAATATATGCGCACACACATATATATCCACATACATATGCTATTATCTAAATGCAAATGAAGTATATGCAAAATAAATACAAGATATTTGGGGGAGAGAGAGTGTTACATAATGGGTTGGAAGCTGATACTTAGAAGCTACAGTTGCAATATTGAGCAAATCTCAACTTTTCAATGCTCCAGATAGTTCTCTAAGGCAGTAAGTAGCTAGAGAGTTGCCAGTTGTATTGATGAATGTAGTCTCCACACCAAGGATTTTCCACATTGATGAAATCCCAATTCTAGACTACCCCACCCAAAAGGGAAGAAATCACTGCTGGATAGAGGGATATAGAAGAGCTTCATTGACTTGTCCAGAGATGTATATAAAGAATTGTTGGTTTGTTATTGCTTTTTTATGTCACATAAATGGCACAAAGAGTTTTTTTTAACTCAAGTCTTCTGATTGTAAATCTATTGCTCTTCCATATTGCAACCTTAAGCTCTCTTCCAGAATACGCATTCCAGTGATTGGTATTACAAAGCAAAAGAAAAATGGATGTTGAAATAAGATCACAGCAGTTCTTCAAGGAGGGAGTGGGTGAATGAAAAGCTAGCGCTTGGAAGTGGGGAGAAAAGGTTTCTATCTCTTCCCCCAAGTGTAATTTCAAAGTGGGGAAAGCCTCCCATCTGTGTTGATGGGAGTGGTATTTGTGAGTCAAGTTGTGACACATTAATTTCCTTTTTTTCCTCTAATATTAACTTTTTTTAAAAAAAGTTTTTAAAATGGTAAAAAGATTTTAGAATTGTCAAGTGGTTGATGAACTATCTAATTTGAACCATCTAATTCCCTGCAGTCTCAAGGCCACATGTGGCCCCCTAGGTCCTCAAGAACACATTTATTCTGTGAAGTTTGGATTCAAAGGGTTATACTTGAAGACTAGAGGGCCACATGTGGCCTCAAGACCACAGATTCCCCACCCGTGATTTAATAGATTCGCAGATTTAGCACTGGAAGGGATTTCAGATACCATCCCAACTCAACCTTGCTCCTCCCATTATACATATGAGGAAACTGAGGCCCAGAGTAATTGTGACTTGCCTATGGTCATACAGGTAATAGTGGACACAATCAGGATTTGGCCCTGGGTTCTTTAATACCAAATTCAAGTTTCTCTTTCTCTCTCTATTTTTTTAAACTACTACCATGTGTTCAGCAGTTTTACAATAGAAACTGACTTTACTGTCACGGTGTTAGAGAAGATGGGTCTAGTTTTTGGAAACAGTTTATCTAAATTCAGGGTGTGCTTATAGATGGAAAAGGCTAGGGCGAAACAGTAGAAAGGTAGCAGTGGGGGAGGAATAGAAAATGATTCAGAAAGTGAAAACTATATGTAAGATTTCAGAGACCAAAGACTTTCTCCTTAACTCTGCACTTAAGGAAGATGGCAAGTTTCTTAGTTTGCATCCTGGGAAGAAAAAAAATGACTTTCCTGTTATGTTTCCCTTTGACTGGCTGTGGGTTGAGAAGCTGTGAGCTGCTATCAGACAAGATATCCTCCTGTACTGTCCTTTGGAATCTCTAAGCACAGAATTTCTGTACTCCTTGTAGCCTTATTTTAAGCCAAAGGTAGTTGCATTTTAAGATGAAATGATTCATATGAAGGTATCAGCAGTGGGGACTGAAAAATGTGGAAATGAGAAGTATCTGGTCAGTATCTGCTTTGGCTATTTTGTTATTCTATTTCTATTCTTGAAAGGATAAGGAGAAATAGAATTTTGCCTGATAAGAATCATAGAATGGAGAAGGACCTTGGCTGTGGAAAGAGTATTGAATTTGGAGTCTGAAGACTTGAGTCTCTGTTCTGCTACACTGCTTACTAAGTTCATGATGAATGGACAGGTTGAGTCTCAGTTTCCTCATCTTTAAAATGTAGATAGTAATCTTCATACCCTCTATGTTAGGGATTGTTTGGAGGAAGGTTGTAGGATTGAACCCCTGTAAGTTGGAGGGTTGGGGGCTGGACGAAACACTCTGTATGCTTTTTAGGTCAGAGGGAGTAGAAAAGCTGTGACTGGGATCCTTTTCCTCCCAGTTCTTTATCTTGTGCTCTTTCTTTCCCAGTATACCACATCAGCCCATCTGGTAACTAAGGATGGGAAAGGGCAAGAGATTTAGCATTTACTGACTAATGCCCTTTACAGTCTAAGTTACAAAAAGTACCTGAAACCAGACTTATAGATGAGTACTGCATTATGGCCTAGATCAGTGGTTCTCAACCTTCCTAATGCCACAACCCTTTAATACTCATATGTGGGCGTATCTGCATGTGGGCAGACCCCCTTGGAGATGGATAGAGGAGCGGTGTGTCGGTTCCTAAGACCATCAGAAAAATGTGTTTTCGATTATCTTAGGTGACCCCTGTGAAAGGGTCATTTGACCCCCAAAGGGGTCGCGACCCACAGGTTGAGAACCACTGGCCTAGAGGAAGGCATACTGCGCTGAGAGTCAGAAGATCTGATTTTGAATCTCAACTATTGTTCTTAATTCTGTGTGATCTTGGGTAACTTCTCTTTTCTAGGGTATAAAATGCCTCTGTCTCATCCATAAAATGAAGAGGTCAGTCTAAATCAGGGGTGGAGAACCTGTAGCTTCAAGGCCACATGTGGCCCTAAGGTCCTCAACTGTGGCCCTTTGAGTGAATCCAAACTTCATAGAACAAATCCCCTTAATAAAAAGATAATAATAAAAGTCAAAGGACTCCTTTGAGGACCTAGGGAGCCACGTGTGGCCTTGAGGCCACAGCTTCCCCACCCTGGTCTAAATGATTTTCCAAGTTCTTTTCAGTGGTGAATTTACTAGCCCACGTATTTTTATTGTTTTTGGAAAGATTGGGATAGAATTGGTTATCAAATTTAGTTACTACTCTTTCCTATTCATCTTTTATTCCTGTTGCCTTCCTTTCTTCCATGGGTGAGTCCAAAAGTGGCTGCTTCCAGGATTGCATCAAAGGACTTGATCTATGCTCTTACACATAGATGTGGGAGATGGAGAGATCTGTGTTAAAGTCTTTGGGGAGGAGAGATGTAAGGTGAAGGAGGAAAAACACAAGGTCTTCCTCTTCCTTGGTGGACTCCACTGTTCAGAAACCCTTCTTTCCTTCTCCTCTTTAACTTCTGCTTTTTTTTTTTATGGTTATGATGTTCTCTGGGGGAGAAAAAAATTGGAATTTAAATTTGGGCAGGTCTTGAGTAGTTTCTGAGCCCATGTCATATTGATGATCACTGCTTGGTGCCCAATAACTGTGAAATTCAGAACCACTTTTCCTCCTACTTCTCTGAAGATTAGTCTACAGGTTCAGCCTTGAGTGGATGATGAAAGGCCCAAAGGGTTTGCAACCAAAACCTAGCGTGTTATACAAAGGCTTTTTATTACAGAGTTTTATTTCCTCTTATTTAACATAGAGTTCTGAGGGCCTTGATTATCTGTTTTCCCAATCCCAGAAGATTAGAATCAGACCTCAGGAAGACAGGTAAGAAGATCATTGGATGCATTCAGAGTACCAGACTAAGTGATAGCTGACAACCAGGGTGGAGGAGACAGAAAAATTCAAAAGCAGACAGAATTGTATTGCCACACAATACGATAATTAACATTCATTATAAAGTTCATTTCCAGTCAGCATTCTCTTTCTAAGAAGACAGGGATGCATTAAAATATGTTTAAAATTTTTCCATCACAGTGGTTAAGATTTTTTAAAAAAAAGGTTTGGTAGTCAAAAGAGTAAGATTCATCTCTCTGACAAATTAACTTACATACACCTCTTCATTTCTGAATGCTGCTGGATAAATAAAGTATTGCCTGACTTTTCTGAGTGAATTTAGTATTACGTATGGGCATTGAAACACTGCATAAAGCCATAGTGTCTAGCCATGGTTATTTCTGGGGCCAGGGATATGAGGCTTCTTGGTCAAAGTAAGGCAGGAGATGAGGGTACTATTTATGGGTGGCACCAGATCAGGGGTATTCACCCCACTTTGCCTAATCTCAGATACTCTAGGTATTTAAGGTAACAAATGGGTATTTGTGCTCTAGCTCTTCTTGGGGAGGTAGCCAATTTGAGACGCAGCTAGAGTTCTTTAGGCTTTCTTTTCATTTACTTTGTTGCCCAGTGATCCTGAGTTTCTCCAGGATGTTGAAACCTGTGGCGATATGAATTCACTTTTTTCTGCGAAGTTTGGATTCAGTCAAAAGACTATACTTGAGGATTTAGAGGGCCACATGTGGCTTCAAAGCCACAGGTTCTCCCACTCCTGTTGGTGTTTTGACATCCCCTCCCTCCCAGATCTGAAGATTAGGGACTAAAGGAAAGGGGAAGGGAAGCTACCGGCAAGTACCTGGAGTGCCCAGGATGCCCCCAATCCTTTAGGGGTGCAGATTGTTCAGGTTCAGACCCCTTTGCCATTGCAAATACACTCTCAAACTCTCTGTTTCCCTGGACCATTTATCCTCCAGTAATCAGTTTTCTGGTAGAGCCTTCTCTGCCTCCCAGCATGCAGTGCAGCAGGCTGGAGTCAGATTCCTGACCCGCAGGCACTTTGGCCGGAGAAGCTTTGAAGGGACAGCTTTATCCTTAAGCCCATTAGCCAAGAGCTACTGCTGGTTAATGCTGACAGCAGCTCGCTGCTGACAGCATCCCGCCTTCAACATGGCTGTGTCCCCAGAGCCAGGCAGCTCAAAGAAATAGATGGGGATTTGGTGAAGCTCCTGTTAATGGCCAAAGCCCCAGTGAGCTCACTCGGTAGCGGATCTTTCATGTTGCGCCTCCTCCCCGCACCCCCAACCCCCTACACCCTCTCCTTCCTTACTTCTCCTCAAGAAGTTGCAGGAGAAGAGAGAAGGGGAGACCGTTTAGAGACAGATGGGAATCAATCCATCGATCAATAAACAAGAAAACAGGTTTCCCAACCCCCACTCTGCTGGTCCGTCAGAACAGCGGAGGTTTTAAAAAACCCAAAACCTTTTTGTAACTTGGGCAAGGAATGCATTTCAATCTGTTGTCTAACTCCCTTGATTTCACTCTGGCACTGGGACAGGATGGCAATCCATTTCAGGTTCTCCCGGAGCCCTTAGTTGGGAGCTGGGGACTTTCCGGTCTCTCTGAAGCAGGCTTCCCTACCTCTCTGCCTGGTGCCATCATCCCTGGCTCATTTTTGTTCTTTCTCCTTCTCACCTTTGATATGGTAATGATCTGGTGCAAGGAAAGGCATTTTTTTTTAATAGGAAGAGGAGCCCTTAAGGCATTGATGGGAGGGGGGAGGGTGCTGGGGAGGAAGATGGCGGTGTGTAATTTACCAAAAAAAAAAAAAAATTAAATATACCCCTGGAAATGACAAAAGAAAGGCAAAGATCAGGGGTGGGAGGACAGGCGGGTGTCTTTCAGGCAGTGCAGGAGATAGTCTTACTAACAGGCTGGCTTAAAGCCCTCTTAGCCACGTGCGTTTGTGCTCTCGCTTGCTAGCCTAGTCCATTGATTTCCTCCTGCCCTCCAAGGACCTGGCTGCAGTTAAGCCCTCTGTCCTTCACGTGATGCTGAGCCGAATCAGATTTTCCTTTTAGTTGTTCGATCACATTTTCCTTCCTAGAGCTTAGAAGGCACACTTGGGACCCCATAGTAATTGCCTCCCCACACTGAACTGCTGGTACCTTTATTGGATTGGCATAGGGTTTCAGAGAACTGTGTTTAACATGCAGTGAGCCGCAGCAATGCAAACAGCTCCAGTGTTTAAACAAGCATCCATTAGGCCAGGAAACAAGGCAGTGCCAGCCCATTTGGTGCTCTTTATTGCTGGCAGCTTAAGGTGAGCAGTGCAGCCCTTGGGCTGGGGGGAGGGAGGAAGCCTGAGGGGGTGGGGCAAAGGGGGAGTGCCGGAATTGAATTGGAGTGTAGGAGGAGAAGGAGCAGGTTTGTAGGAGAGAGAAAGGGAGGGGGTTGCGGCTGCGGCTAGGGACATGTGCAAAGCTCATTAATATCTCATTATGTTAGAATTGCAATCTCCCAGCAGATCTGCATTAACATTTGCAGTGCCAAAAGAACTTTAGGGGGAAAAAAAACTCGACAGGGATCTTTCCGGCAAGCTTCAGCAGGCTAAGCTCACCTCTATCCGTTTGCACTCAGAGAGTGGTCTCAAACCAATGAGGGAGGTCTGTTATCGGCCCCTAAAAGAGCAATAGGAAGAACCCCAGCGCTGGGTGAAACCAAGGACCGGGATTGGTAAATAAGGAAACGACCCAGTTTTCTGATTAGCCAATAAAAAATGGAGAGAGGAGAGAGTCTCTGAGCAGGCTGAAGGAACACGGAGGGGGAGGGGACTCATCGACTCTATGTGGAGTAACTGAATATAACCTGGAACAGAGTGCCACAGGTAAGTATGTGTGTGCGTGCATATACACACATATATACACATATATGTATGCGTGTGGCATATACACATACATATACACGCATGTTGTGGCATGTACACCCATATACATATATATAGTCCATTTGTAGGGAGTACGTATGTATATATGTACATATATACAAACACAGACATTTAATCATAGATTTAGAGCTAAAAGGCACCTCAGAGGTCAACTAGTCCAACCCCATAATTTTACAAATGAGGAAACTGAGTCCCAGAGAGGTGCAGTGACTTGCCTAAAAGTCACACAGGTAGAAATAAATGACAGAACTGAAATTCAAGCTCAGGTCCTCTGACAATGCTGAGGCTAAAAGCGAATACTCTCTCCACTTTATTATGATAAGGAGATTCCCGTGTTCAGTTTAAGGAAAAGTTTAGAAAGCAGATACAAGGATAACCCCTCCAGTGTTTCATAAAAGGGCTAGTTGAACCCAAGCCAGCTTATCCCAATCTTTGGTTTAGAAATTTAGATTCTTATGGCACTCACCTGAAACTCCTGTCCTGTGCCGAGCTGACGCTCGAAACTGCCGTGAACCATAGACACACAAACATAGTCTCTATTTTTCAGCTTCTCATCAGGAAGAACTGGGTGACTTCTCTAGTTACCAGCTGGGCCCTTCTCCCTCTCACCCTAAATCCTCTCTGCATTGCCTTAATGCAGTGAGTGTGGACAGTGTGGGTTATGCCCTGGGATTATGGACAAAGGAGTAAAAGTTAGGAGTAACGCCGTAGGTAGGTAGGACTTCTTTGAGTACTCCTCAGCCTTTCTCTGCTAAATGACCAAAGATTTCAGTCAGTGCTGGATAGGACAGGTGCTCCAAAAGCCGTCTTGGTTACCTTTGTAAATAATAACTTAAGACAATACCTTGACCCAGAATAGTGATTTTTTAAGTTTGTAGGAAGACACCCTGCCCCCATTTTAAGTTTCAGGAGTCTTTATTTCCACTCCAAAATTCCACCCATTCAAGTTATTTTTAGAGCACAAGATCCTTACCTTTCATTATGAAAGGGCTCTGTTGTATAGTATTTAAAGGGCTAGTCTCAGAACACTTGAGTTCAAGTCCCAAGTCTTCCATAGTTTAGCAGAGCGATCAGGAGGAACCCACTTACCAGTGCCCAGTCCTCTCAGTCCTCCCCAAGAAATTCTCTAAGACTACAGTTTGAAGAACAATTGTTGATCTGTGATGGTAGAAGGCATTTCCATACCTAGAGCTCCCAATATGGAAGAAATCACAGGCCTGGTCAAAATACCAATTCATTTAAATATATGTTTATGTATGTATATATATACATACATATGTATATATATACATACATATGTATATATATGATTTATAGAGAATGATAGATGGAAAGAAAACCTGGAAGAAACCTCAGAGGTCATCTTGTTCATACTACTTAAGATGTGCATGTACATACAGAGATGTGAAAGGCTGCATGATACATAATGGGGAGACTGCTAGCCTTGGGGTCAGGAAGACCTGAATTGAAGTCTTGCCTCAGACACACTAATTGAATGACCCTGAGCAGGTTGCCTTACCTCTCAGAGTCCTGGATAACTTTTCTAAATCTCTAAAATTCAGACAGATTGCTAATCTGCAACAATGGATGAAGTGATCACACTGGGAGTTCCCCCCCTTGATGAAATAACAGGTCCGGGCAATAAAAATAAAGTTAGATATGTAGGAAAAAGTGGTATAACTCTAAAGCAACAAGACTCATTTTCCCATGTGACTCACATTACTTTATAGTCAAACTATTTGTATACAGTATCCTAAGTAAAAAAAGATGGGCACATTCATTATATTTTGAGCAAGAAAAAAAGATCATAAAGTTAGTGGTTTAAAGTATTTCATTTTATTTTTAACTGGAGTTGTGTAGCCCATTCGTTTGCAATGTGCAATAGTGCTTATAATAAGCATTTAAAATGAATATATTTGATAATTATGACCAAGTTTATTTGGTTTAGAAAAACAGTTATGGCATGCAAATACTCCTGAGGAAAAACATTAACAAGGCTTTTTGTAATGTGTCCTCCATATTTGTAAAGAGTAAAAATCCATCATTGTGGGTATTAAAACCCATTATTCATTGTCTATTCAGAAGTCTGAAAAGCCCCTAAAGATTTACAAGAACCAAGCTAGGGAAGAGTTTAGTTGTTATATCCTCATAACTTAAGGTTCACTAGAGAATTTCAAGGAAAAGTCCCTCATATTTTTTTGCATACTGTGATAGGGAAATTGACTATTTTAGCCTGGGGGACACTGGTAAATGTTAAATACCTGACCTTCTGGGGAGGAAATGTACACACCACAAGCTTTTTAAGTTTGATCTTCATTTTTAACATTTTCTCCATTACTGAAGTATAGACAAGTGGAAAACAATAAATCAAGCCGTGATTTGTAGCATGTGCTGATTTGGGGGTGTAAATGTTCACACTGATCATTTACACTGCTCTCTTTGGGGTTTGGTTCCAGCACACCCCACCTATAATCATACGTATCTCATCAAAAGTTTCAAGTAACAGATGCTATAGGAAGCATCTAGAGTCAGTTACCCTTAGGAAATGGATTGGAAGCCTAGAACCTTAGTTGCCCTACCTAGCTCCATCACTGTCCTATTGAGGAAGTCCACTTTCTTATTTTTATTGCCCAGGGGACAATGTTTGCACGAGCATTATTGAAACCTTTGAGCGGCAGTGATAGAAAGGCAGCTTCATACAGTGGATAGAGCTTCACACTTGAACCCAGGAAGACGGTGCTGTCTTAGAAAGAGACATCTACTAGCTGTATGACTTAATCTCTCTTGGCTTTGGCTTTCTCATACTGAAAACGAGGTTGGACTCCTCTAGGGTCCCTTCTACCTCTAAAGCTCTGATCCTGTGACCCAGTCTTCAAGTTCAGGTCATCAGAGGTTCAGATGATTTTTCCATTTGGCTTACTCCTGCCTACCCTCAGTTGGACTCTGTTTATTCATCCAGGTATGGAAAATCAAATAACTTGGGTCAATATTTCAGAGTTTTGCCTTCACTTTATCATTACTACTGTAATTGATAGATGGGGGTTCAGTTCTTTTTGAAGTTTTTTTTCTCTCCCTTCTATTTCTAGTTTTTCCACTTTGTACTTTTGTTAATTTTGTACTAGTTTATTAGTCTTTGTGGGCTATCTTTTGCTTTCCCTAAAGCCTCTTGGGGGCAGCTACGTGGTTCAGTGGATAGAACACAAGGCCTGGAGTCAGGAAGACTCATGTTCCTGAGTTCAAATGTGGCCTCAAGCACTTACTAGTTGTGTTACCCTGGGTAAGTTTGCCTTGTTTGCCTCAGTTTCCTCATCTGTAAAATGAACTGGAGAAGGAAATGGCAAACCACTCCAGGATCTTTGCCAATAAAACCCCGAATGGGATCAAGAAGAGTCAGACACCACTGAAAAACAACTGAATGAAAAGCCTCTTAGACTTTCAAATAGTGCATTCCGTTCTCATGTCTAGATACCTATCCATCTCTACCTCCAATTTGTCCCTGCTTGTTTCTCCCATGGAACAAAATCTGTAACATGATTGTGACCATATCTTGCCATGGACCTCAATCACAGCCCAATTCCATTCTTTTCTATTCCTTTCTTAGAAAGGGATCTTAATCTTTAACAGAAGTTCTCATCTCTCAAGAAAGCACAAGATCCAGTGATGGAGTAATTTGGATACAACAAAGTTATTGTGCAACAAAACAGTTTAGATGTTATCCTTGGTGTTTATTCTAAATGGGATTTGCCACATGTTGAGAAAGCCTTAAGATTCCCAGCTGCTCAAGTGGGATGGGAAGGAACTTTCAGGGCTAATCAGATCCATTTTCCTGTCCCTCCACTTCTATGAGACGCATTACCCAAAGCATCAAAGATGACTGTTTTGTTTTTAGAGTAGTGGAAAACAAGATTCCCTCACTGTCACTAATCCATTCCAGGATCTCTTTATGGTCTTAACCCATTCTAGCATCCGTTTTATGGTGTGTAAATCCTTTTGTAGCGTTATGCTTTATGGGAGCATAGGGGCAAAGATTTAGAACTGAAAAGCATCTTAGAAACTGATGAGTCCAACTCCCTTATTCTATAGATAAGGAATCTGAGGCTGAAAGCTGTTAAGCAGTGTGCCTAGGGTCACATAGCCAGTGTGAACATGGCAGGATTCCAACTTATTTTCCTGACTCCTGTTCTAGCACTGTATATACTGTGCTGCTAGAATAGGCTTAGGAGATCCAGGGTACGATCCCAGATTTAGAGCAGGAAGGGTTCTCAGGTCATCCAATACAGCCCCCATCTCACACTCTTCATTTCCAAAGAATTTTTCCTAATATTCTTCCATAGAAGGAGATTCAATATGAATTGAAGGACCTAGCTTCTTTAAGAGTTTTAGCCTGCTATAGATTTAAGGACAGCATTAGCATTTGGGTGTAAAGTGCTACCTTTCTTTCTTCAGCAGGAAAATGAAACAGAAACTTGTTTATCTCTCTAGCTTTTTGGCTTTTAAGTTAAATTAAGTAGAGTTAGCCTTCATCAGTCAGCCAGCAATGTCTCCTCAATGCTAGCTGTGTGTAGTGCACTGTACTAGGCACTATGGAGAATTGTCTATTAAAGAATAAACATATTCCTTGCCTTCAAAGAACTTACAGCTAAAGGAAAAATCAGCTTGTATGCGTGCCACAGCCACACAGACTAATAATATGTAAGCAGACACACAACTTTTTTTTGGCATTGCCTTTTTGTAAGGGGTTTAGCTAAGTCTTCTCTGCAAACAGAACATAACACTTGACCTTGTATCATAATGAATTTCGTTTTTGTTTCAGGTTTTTTTTTTTCTTTGCTTTCCTAATTTCTTCTTCTTTGTTTATTCCTAGGTCTGTGCTGTCCAATGATATTCCCTTGATATTTTTCCCCCCAGGAAACTAAGCTTTTAGAATCTGTTGTTCAGTTGACCTAAAATAACACACAGTAGCATTGCATCTAGACTAAGTTCTGTAATAAGACATCTCAAAATATAACAATTAAGCCTTTGACAGGAAAATCTATTAAGGAATCATCAAAGCTTATATTACTTAGAGATAAACTCACCTCTACTTTGATACTCCAATGGATGTGATCACAGACATGTGTACTCCTTCCAGCAATGCACCTTGTAACCTTTCTACCTTTCTTAATGTGCATTTCTCCTTCTTGCCCTTTTATACTCCATGGGAAAAAGATGGCATCCATCCAACATGTTGGGGACCATCCTCTGATTCTCTTGATAGTATGTGAATACCACTGGAATATCCACAAACTCTTGGTTGGTTATCCCTTCCTTCTACCACATGACCAACCTTCCTACTCCAGTTGTACAGCATGGGGCAGTAGGAAGAATGATAGATCTGGAGTCAGAGATTCTTAAGTTTGAAACTGAGCTCTTTTTGTGTATCACCTGTCTTACAATTTTCTTTACTCTGTCAACCTCAGTTTCCTCATTTCTTAAATAACATGGTTAGACTATATGGTCTCTAGGGTTCCTTCCAGCTCTAGATTTGTGCTCCCAGGACATCTCTCTGACTAAGGTATTTATACTAGAAGAACTGGAATTTAAAAATTCCTTAAAGGACTAAATTGCATCCATTGATAGTAGGATGAAAATTGATTTCAAAGTAAAATTATAATATCTTCTTATAATTACTCATATTTAAAGTGCATTTTCACATATTTCCTTGTCAACTGATGTATCTGGTCCTTTTATTATTGGAACATATGTATTTGAAATAGCCTATAAATGTAGATTCACAGATTCTTGGAATTGGAGGGTACCTTTGAAATCATGCCTCCTATCCTCTTCAACATAAAAGTCACCTCTACAACATCACTGACATTTGGTCACTAATCTTTGCTTAAACATCTGCAGTAATGGTTCTTTGCCCCATAAGGCATTTTTGAAGAGATCCAATTATTAGAAAATGCTTCCTTAACTGATCCCAAACTTACCTTGCAACTGCTGCCCATTGGGCCTAGTTCCTTTATTGTGATCTTATGGAGTTATAGTCTCATCCCTCTTTTGCATAACAGTCCTTTAGATGTGTAAAGGCAGCTGCTACATTCACCCCCCAAGTGTTCCTTTGTCTAGGTCAAAACAATCGTCCATCCATCCTAATATGATGTAACCCTTCACTGATTCTGTTTGTTCTTTTCTAGTTGCCCTGAAATTTGTTAATTTCCCCCTTAAAAGATGCCACAAACAATTGAAAGCAGTACTCCAGATGTGGAGTATAGTGAGACTAATTAACTTTTGTTGATCTGAAGACTCTGTGTTCCTTATTGCAGTCGACAGCAGTGTTAACTTTTTTAGCAAACCACATCACGCTCCTGGTTTAGATTGAGCTTGTAGTCAATAAAGCCCTTCTCTTAAGACAGAACTTCACCATACGGTACTTATGCAGTTAATTTTTGAACTTAAATTTACATTTTTCCATGCTATATTTTATCTTGTTCTTTTCAGCCCATCATTGTAATCTGCTGGAATTCTTTTGAATTTAGATTTGACCTCATCCTACATTTTCTTTCTGTGTTGTGGCATTTGAAAATTTTTATAAATGTGTTTTCTATGTAACAATAATAACAACAACAACAATAATAAAAGCTAGCATTCATATGAGACTATTAAGGTTACAAAGCACTTTACAAACTTTTCCTAATTTTATCTTCACTACCCTGGAACGTAGGCACTATTATCTTCCTCATTTTTCTGATGGGAGGCTGAGACAGAGATGTGATTTGTCCAGGGTTACACCTCTAATATCTGAGTCTGCATTTGAACTCAGATCTTCCTGACTCCAAATGTAGCCGACTCTCTACTGCACTATCTGCCTACTGTCTTCATCTCAGCACATCATTAAAAGTATGTAGCCCTCTAGGACTTAGGACAGTTTCCAAGCCCAGCAAAAAAGAAAGATTTCCCTCTAGTTATAGATCTTTTTATTACTCTGAACACCATTGTTCAAACAGCTGCAAATATATTTCCTCACACTGTTATCAGATCTGCATTTCTCTATCTTCATTCACTCATTCATTTAATAAGTATGTTTTAAGTATCTACTGCATGCCAAACACTCTAGTATGTATTAGGAATAGAAGACAAGAAGAAAAATCCCTAACCCTAAGAGTACCATGAGATACTTTGTCAGATGACCTACTGAAATGAGCACATTTTATTTGTGACTTTTTTTAACCTAAAAGTGTCCCAACTCTCCAGAGGAAAAAAAAAACGATTGGTTTTCTGTGACTTGTGCTTGATGAAACTTATTGCTTCCTTTTTCTAAGTGTCTATAAAATATCTATTTAATAATAATTCATTCTAGAATTTTACTGGGCATAGACAACAGTTTATTAATCTATATTTTCTAACTTGAATTCTCCCCCTCCCCCTTTTTCAAAAATTGGGTAAATAGTACCATTTCCAGTTTTCTGGCATTTCTCTCAGTCTGCACAATTTCACAGACATTGCCAACGATAGTTCCACATTTATGTTTATGGGTTCTTCATTTCCTTGAAGTGTGACCATGGGCAAACTGTGTAACCTCTCTGACCCTCAGTTTCCTCATCTCTCAAATGGATATAATAATATGCATAGCAACTGCCTCACTGGGCTATTGTTGAGACCTAAGTGGGATAATTTATGTAAAGTGCTTTACAAACTTTAAAACATTATAAATGTCAGATTATTGTTGTTAATAATAAATTATCTTGTTTATTATATTATTTAATAATCAATATCCTTTTATTTAAATATTATTAATCATTACTAAATTTAAATATATTAAATTAAATATTAATAATTGTTATTTGTGTTTAAAATTATTATTTAAATTTAAATTAAATAATTTCATATTATTTAATAAATTAATAATGATAATGGATTCTCAAACTCACTTAGAACACCTAGGCATTCTCTTACTATCTCTCCTCTATTTTGTGCTTGAATTTCTTCTGATTAGTGTTAATTCCCCCATGTTAATTTGCCCCTTTCTAGATCTAGATTTAGAAATCATTCTTTTGAGAACAGGGATTTTTCTGTGTGATTCATTTACTTTAAACTGACCCTCTCCAGCTTGGGCTTTCTGACCAAGGATCATGTAGTAGAAATGTCCAGAACCTCCTGCTCTGAGGCCACAAGCCCAGGATTCTAACTTTAGTCTATGGTGTCTCCACCTGTCACGGACACTAACCTAAGTAAGAGATTGCCTTTAATAGAAACCCAAGTGTTTGACTAATGCCAAAAGAGAACACACAAGAAAAATATTGGTTAGGTAAAATTAGTTCATGTTAATATTTTTCTTTTTCTGGTTTCATGCCATATGAAAGCCCCCCCTTTCAAATGGCAGACTCTGATCTTGGTCTTAGGGTGTTGCATCTTCAAAACATGTTCAAACTTTTCCTTATATTCAGTAGATGAAAAGTTTGCTTTAACTGTCTGGCCCTCTGCTACTATATCTGAATATAAGAATACTTGCACCAGCTTTGGATGGTCATCAGTGAAGAAAAAGATGGTTAGAAATCAGGCACTGATCAAGATTCTAACTACCTTAACCAGTAGTTCTGTGACTCTAACTGTAAAGTCAGATGATTTTGTCTTTAAGCACTTTCATAGAGGGTTCTCTGCTGAGTATTTATTCACATTTACCCACAGCAGAGGTTCTTTACCTCTTTGGTGCCACAGATCCCTTTGACAGTCCAGTAAAACCTGTGGGCCCCTTCTCAGAATCATGTTTTCAAATGTATAAAATAGAATAATTTTACACATTATCAGATCACAAAGAATAGAGATTATATTGAAATTCAATTTCAAAATATTTTTTAAAGCAAGTTCGTAGACCTCTAGGTTAAGAATCCCAGAATCTTAGAGCATCTAATTGTAGAAAATGCTCTTTTGTCTTCATGCTTTTATAGTTTTGAAGGTAATTTAATTTGAACTGGGCTAGCACGGATTTGTATCCAGTGTTCACTTCACCATAGACAGTAGATGATGCAGGCTGTTGTATTTGTGGATTTTAGAAGCTTCATTGACTGTATTGACAGAACCCCCAAGGGACTATGTGACTGTTTGGGGCTTACTGAAGAGGCCATAAGACCCATGGCCTTTTCAGAATGTCTACTTCCGGGGTGGGATACCTTTTATTCTAGAAGATCTTTAAGGTGAGTGGTCTAAGGATCCTTCCCAACTCCCCTCCTTGCCAACATTCTGAGCTGTCATAGATATATCGCTGTTCAATATGGAAACCCCCAAGGTAGATGATTCATTCTTTGAGGCTTGTCTGAGTGAGATCTTAGCTCTTTCTGCAGCAGTGAGCTTGAGCACATGTCCAACCCCCACCTTCCCAGAATCACCCTAAAATGTGAAGCGACTGACTAGACAGAGGTATTCCATTGTCAATTTGCCTAGTCTTCAGTGGGATTTTAAAGACCACAACTTAACTCTCTCAGTGTCTGTTAAGATGACCTTGCATCCAGAGACTGTGGGTTAGTACTACACCATTTCAATCTCATTTCCGTGATCCCGGCTACAGTCCATGGGGTGCCCAATTTGTCTAGTCCCCTGAATTGTTGTTACATATAAAAAGCTGAGGTGAAAACACATGAAAATATACTTTAAGAGGCAATAGGATCTCCAGATGTTACCACATGCAGAAACTGTCCAAAGAGTTCACAATCAGAGGTCAAAGCAGAAAGGGCTAGATAAGGTACATTCTACTTTTGCACACGCTATGAGATTCTCGTTAGAAAGTTGAGTTTAATAGCAGAGATGGGGCCAACTTCACAGGGTATTAGATTAGACTTGGTCATCTCCCTTTACTAATTAGGAAACTAAGTTAATTAACAGAAAGAAATTAACTTGTATAGTGTCATAACACTAATTGTCAACAACAGAAGAATTCGAGTGTAAGATCTTTGTTTACCTAGAGCCATCTAGCTCCCAACATTTCACTTGGGCTTTCTGTGAATTACTTAGTCCATTGGGCTAGCAGACTTCCCATCCTTGGTTTGATTAACAAAAGAAAGGGTTCAGAATGTTGTGGAATATACCTAATTGACAATATGTTTTTCCTAAGCAGACACAAACCTTTCTCTTTCTCTTCCCCATTCCCAACAACAGTAGGCTATTCAAATTGATCCTGAAAAAATGGAAGATACTTATATAACCTTGTAAGCAAAGGAGTTAAGTACTTCTCCTGTATTTGAAATATGTGGAAGTATATGAACAGCTGAACAGCCACAAAAACATATGGAAATATGAACTTCTCAGGTGAATTCAGGTAGTTGAATGAGTTGAGACCCTACGTTTTCTGTGTGTACTTCTCATTTCAATTCAGTGAATATTTCTTAAGCAATTCCTATGTGCTAGGCATTGTTCTAGAAGACTGGGCATACAGAGATAAAAATGAATTAGTCCCTTCCAGCAAAGACCTTATTTTTTATTGGTGGTAGAGTAGGGAACAGCATGTACACAGTTAAGTAAATATATAATCTTTGCAAAGTAAACACAGGTAAATTTTAGGAGGAACGCTTCTACCTTAGGTAGACAGCTAAGTGGCATGATGGATAGAATGATGAACTTGGAAAGACCTAAATGCAAATTCTATTTCATACATTTATTTACTCTGGGACCCTGGACAAGCCACTTAATCTTTCTGGGACTCAGTTTCTTCATCTGTGAAATGGGAATAATAATGGAACCATTCTTATTAGGGTTGTTTGGAGAATCAAATGAGATAACATGTCTGGTGCTTTGCGGGCTCATATTATTAGCTTCTGACTTGAATGGATATAAGAAACATATATATATAAAAACACCATTTTTGGTAGGGGATGTATTAGAGCAGAAATGTATAGAAGTTGATCACTACCTCTAGACTTTTGTCCCTTTATGGCTGATTTGTTTTTGTTGTTGTTCACTTGTTTCAGTCATGCCTGAGTCTTCATGACTCTATTTGGTTTTTTCTTGGCAAAGACACTGAAGAGATTCGCTATTTCCTTCTCTATTTCAATTTACAGATGAGTTAACTGAGGCAAACAGGATTAAGTGACTTTCCCAAGGTCACACAGCTAGTAAGTATCTGAGACCAGATTTGAACTCAGGAAGAGGAATCTTCCTTACTCCAGGCCCTGTTCTCTATCCATTGTGCCACCTAGCCACCCCTTATGGATGGCACTCCCACAGAATTATGGATTTAGATCTAGAAGGGGGCTTAGAGAGCATCTGCTCTTAAGGTGGTGTCAAACTCAATGTCTACAGGTAGCAGAGGATGTGCAAAACTCCCAAGTTCTTCCAGAACCAGATTAAAATGAAAGTGGGAAATGTTTAATAAATAAATAATGCAATACAACATAGATAATGTTAATTGGTTGTTTTCTAAGTGACTATGTAGCCCACAGAGATCATTTCTTTTTGAGTCTGATACTGTCAGTCTGGTTAAATGATTTTCCCGAGGTCATATAGGTAATCAATAGCAGAACTAGAATTTGAACACAGACCTCGTGACTCCAATCCCTGCCTCCCCCCACTCCCCATACCCCTCCATTGTACTACACCAGAGTCTTTCTCTATCATGACTGAGAAATGGTATCTTTTCTCAGGTCAAATTTGAGAACTAGACGAACGGTCACAGAAATAGAAAACATAAAGATACTTTGACCTCCATTCCAATTTCTCTTTCTTCCCTTCTCACCCTCATCATTATAGTGTCCCAAAAGTTATTTCTGTGAATTAAAATTTAAATCTCTTCAATTTGATGCTGGGGTTTTTTGTGGTGGTGATGGGGATAAGGGGGAGGGTCTTTAGTTAGTACTTTATTGCTTGTTGTCTTTCCTCTTGAAAACTCTTGCGAAGTGGAGTAAGGTGGACAAGGTGGCCTATAGATCGATCACTTATCTGTACAGTCCACTCTGATACTCTTGTATATTTTACCTTAAAGCTCCGTCAGCACTCACACTACTAACCACTATTGATCATATACATTCCCTCCTCCTACGCACTTCCTCCCCAGGATTCCTTATGTCTCTTGAGTCTTAGAAATAAACAATGTGGTGTATTTGTATTTGTGTCTGGAAAAGAATAAAAAAGAACATTTTTCACTTGTTTTGGGTGAAAATCTTCAGTGAATGAGCAAATGTGCATTGTCCTGTGGCAAAATGGCAGCACTGTCCTCCATCAACTCCTTGGTTCAGAAGCCATACTGAACTGTACCAAAACTACTTTCTTCTCAAGTCCCTTCACATTTTCCCCCTCTCCTTGCCATCTCTTGTTACTGATGGACTTTTCATCATGTTCAAGTGAGATCAGATCCAGACCAGTGGGATCCAGCTTCTCTGGCTACCCCCATTTGCTAAATCCTTATCTGTCCTTTTTATATCTTCTCAATAGGTTTTGTTTTTTAGTTCTCTGAAATGACATCGTGTTTCCACAGCAAATCCATACATCTGGGTTCTAAATTCTATGCTTTTATGATTCCTAAGAGACCTTGTTCCTTAAAACATTCTTTCATTCCCCAAAATCAAGCTCTCTTCCATAGGTTCCCTACATTCTTTAAAACTACTGAAGACTATCTTGAAAAAAATCTTTCACTTGATTTCTTTTTGGGCTATCTTAATCTTTTTTCTCCTATCTTCCACGGTCAGTCTTCTCAACTAGATAGTCCACACAAACCTTCTCAAATCTTTATTATTTCCTCTCCAGCCCAGAACCCACTCACACTCTCTTCTGTCTCCGTCATTACACAAAACTCCAATGAGGTCACAGAGTCACAATATTTCATAGATGGAAGGGAACTCAGATGTCATCTAGTCCAATTTGTACCTGAATAAGAATCTCTTTTACATCATAACCCCAAAGCTGTTCTCGAGTCTCAGTGAAGAACACCAGTGAGAAGGTACATACTACCTCCCAGGATAACCCATTCTATGTAATTCTCAGTTCTAAGGAAGTAGTTTTTCCTGTCATCAAGCCTAAATTTGACTCTTGTAATATCCACTCATTATTCCTGGTTCTGCCCTCTGGAGCCACAGAGAACAAGTCTAATCCCTCTTCCATGTGACAGCCCTACAAATATTTTAAGACAGCAGGCACCATCCCCTCCCCCCAGGCTAACCATCCCTCCTTCAACCAATCCACAAATGGTACAAATGGCCTTAGAGCCTGTCCCCCATTCCGGCTGCTCTCCTCTGGACACTCTCCAATTTATTAATAACCTTCTTAAATTGTGGTACCTACTTCTGAACATAATGCTGTGGTTGAAGTCTGAACAGGGCAAAGTACAGAAGAGTCTATCACCTTCTTATTCCTGGAAGCTATGCCACTCAGTTCCTCTGAGACAGATTTAAGAGCTTCTCATTCCCTGGCTTTCATGCCCTCCACTGCCCTGAAGTCACTCTCTGATGCCACCAGTGAATTAGCCTGGCCGTAACATCCAGTCCTTCTTTCATTCTCATTTTCAAATGTGCATCTGACACTGGGGAGCATTTTTCCCCCTCTTTTTCATTCTTTCCATCATTGTCTCTCCTAGCATTTGCTCTCCTCTTATCTATGATAGATCTAGTTTCCTTGCCAATTTGCTAGCTCCACCTTTCTCTTAGCTCATCATCTGTTCATGTTCCCTATGACTCAGTTCTAGACCTAAACCCCCCACTTACCACATTGACTTCTTCAGGAAACTGAATGTTTTCTTTAAAGCTTTGTTTTTGCATCACAATCACTTCCAACTATCCTGCCTATGGAAACTTCCCCTGGAGATAGGCTGAGGAAGAAAGAAAAAGAAAAGCAATGAAGAAAAGTCAGTACACATACCAACTCCATCAAACACACATTTGCCCATAGTCTCCCATCTATTGAGGTCCATTTCTCCTTCTCTTTTCTAGGGCCAAGACTGGTGATGAGCATTACATGGTGTTCCATTTCGTTTTATCATTCTTTTAACACTCCTGTGGTCCTCATGTATGTTGTTTTTCCAGTTGTGCTCACTTCACACTGCATGCTTCATACAGATACTCACGAGTTTCTCTGAATTCCTGGTAATCATTTCTTACCACCTGATAGTATTGTATCACATGTGTGTGACTTGCTTCATCTGTTCCCTAATGGATGGGTACCCCCTTTACTTCTAGGTCTTTCCCATCTCAAAAAGTTATACTATGAATAATTTGGGACCTTTTTGCCCTTGACCTCCTTGATGCGTATATATCTCATTGTGGGTTTTCTGGGCCTATGGGTATAGACATTTTAGGCATTTATTTTTGTCATTTTAAATTGTTTCCCAGATCAATCCATAGCCCCCCTAAAGTTGTATTAGTGTATTCACACAATCCCTCTAGCATTGATGGTTTACATCTTTTGTTATCTTTGGTATGGAGTGAAACCTTGGTAGTTGTATTATATGTTTTAATGTGTTTCTCTTATTTTTAGTGACTTGGGATAATCTTTCCTATGGCTAGTAATAGTTTGCAATTCTTCTACAAATTGTGTGTGCCTTTGAGTACTCATCTATTATGGAAGAGTTCGTATTCTTATATGGTTGTATTAATTCCTTATATCTTGGCTATCAAGAGATACTTGCTTTCAAAGATTTTGTTCTCAGTCTGCTATTTCCCTCTTAGCTGCTGATTTTGTTGAAGCAAACTATATTTTAGTACGCATAATCAAAATCACTTTAATTTATCTTATGTGATTGCTTCTATCCTTGGTTTAATTAGGAAACTACCCCCACCCTCCATAAACAGACACATACATATACCATGATTGTGAGGTGTACTTCATTTCATTTTCCTCAATTTTAAAATAATAACATATATTGAGCCCAT
This sequence comes from Pseudochirops corinnae, assembly GCA_028646515.1. Taxonomy (NCBI): domain Eukaryota; kingdom Metazoa; phylum Chordata; class Mammalia; order Diprotodontia; family Pseudocheiridae; genus Pseudochirops; species Pseudochirops corinnae. The sequence continues at coordinate 69,702,440 of CM053592.1, read as the reverse complement.
TTGTCTATTTAGAACTTTTTTGAGGCATATAATACTGTATAAATGCTACTCTAAATCAATTTTTGCCAATCTCCTTTCCAGTTTTCACAGTATTTACTTTTGAATAGAATTCTTTCCCTAAGTAGCTTATGTTCTTGGGCTTATAGAGAATTCTAAAATTTCTGATTCTTGCTTATCTAGTCTGTTTCTGTGATCTACTTTTCTATTTTTCAACCAATACCAAATAGTTTTTAATAATTATTATTACTAGTTTGAGTTCTAGAAGTGCTTTCTTAGCTCTTGCTTCTTTTAAAATGATCTCTCTTGAAATTCTAAACCTGGGGCTGCTAGGTGGGACAGTGAATAGAGAGCATCAGCCCTGGAGTCAGGAGGGCCTGAGTTCAAATCCAGCCTCAGACACTTAACATTTACTAGCCATCTGATCTTGGGCAAGTCACTTAACTCCAATTGCCCTTCCTTCCCCCCTCCAAAAAAAAATTCTAAACCTTTTGTTCCTCTAAATAAATATTGTTTGTTTGCTTTAGCTATCTGTAAGGTATCCCTCTTGTAGTATGATGGCTGTAACTCGAATTCTGTAACCTAACTTAGATTTTGCTGTTGTTCATTCCTTTCAGTTGTGCCTGACTCTTTGTGACCCCATTTGGGTTCCTGAACTGGAGGAAAATAGAGAAACTATTAGAGTTTTCAGATGAGACCGACAAAGATCCTTAAGTATTAGAAAATGCTGAAAGGAAGAACTGAAATTATTTTGTCAAAGGAACATTTACGACTTTACTTTAATGTAGACCTCAGTCTTAGACTGGATGGGACTTTGCAATTTAAGTTTCCTGTGCCTGGCGTGATAAATGGGTATAACTGACTTGTGTAGATGTGTGTGTATATGTGTGTGTGTGTGTGTGTGTGTGTATATATATATATATATATATATATATATATATATATGTATGTATGTATGTATGTGTATATATATAAAATTTATGTTTAGATAGATGTATATAACCATATACATATGTATGTGAGTACCTTGAGTTGTTAAAATCATTATTAATAATTATGTCCAGGAGTGTGTTGAAGCTGGCTAGTACTGGCTCCAGAGAGCTGATTTGTTAAATTTTCACCTCTGATTTAGAAGGCAAAACCACAAATTCTACAGATTTTCAGTTTGAACTTTTACACTAGAGAAGTTGGCTTGATGTATTATTTTGTTGATTGTCTACCCTTAAGAAAATGAGGAAGAAAATGTTAGTAATAATAATAGTAAAAGCATGCCAGTCGTACTTTTCCCTAGAGTGATGGTTGTTAAACATATACTGGTATATCCTGATTATTTTTCATCTCATATTACTACTACTACTACTACTACTACTACTACTACCACTAGTACTACTGCCACTACTACTACTACTACTACTACTACTACTCCTCATTGTTCAGGCATTTTTCAGTTGTGTCCAACTCTACATGATCCCATTTAGGATTTTCTTGGAAGAGATAGTAGAGTGCTTTGTCATTTCCTTCTCCAGCTCATTTTACAGATGACAGACTGAGGCAAACAGGATAAAGTGACTTGCCCAGGATCACACAGCCAACAGTTGTCTGTTTGAATTCAGGAACATGAGTCTTCCTAACTCCAGGCCCAGCACTCTATCCACTGCACCACCAGCTGCTCCCGTGACCTAAGCCACAGGAGTGCCTAAAATATAGCTGAAAACACCAACACGAACTACTGCTCCTTTTCTTCATCACCGTCATCATTGCCTATGACTAACAAAAATAACTTGCACATAGTACTTTGCAAAACATTTTATAGATATTATCTCATTTGATCCTTATGATAAACCTGTTAGGTAGCTACTGTTATTATTTCCATTTGATAGATAAGCTTCCATGACTAGCGGGGGGTCACCTCGTAAGTATCTGAGATATATTTTGAAATCAGGTCTTCCTGACTTGAAAGCAAGCGTTGTACTTTGACTTCTGTAACCAAATGAACTTTAAGCAATTCTGTTCTGTTTATTTTATTTTATTGGTATTAGAAGATAGCAAATAAAATGGGCATTCCATCTATATATACATATACACACACATATATATATACACATATATACATATATGTATATATATATATATACATATACATATATAGTGAAATAGAAAGGAGGTTTGTACATGAAACTACAGGTCTCTATTATGTAGAGCTCGCTTTTCTAAGTATATGATAAATTCAACATGTAACTATCAAAGTTCTCTTCCTGTTAGTCTATGATTCCTTTCTATGATTCCTTCTGGCCTTCCTTCTGTTCTCTTCCCATTTGTGGGGGAGGGGAGCACTATCTCTAATCAACTCCCTCAGCCTTCATTTCTCCAAATTGAAAAAGAAAGAAAAAGAAATGGGGTGGGCTTTTTTTTGGTTTCTGTTTTCTTTCACAACCTAACTCATATGGAAATACGTTTTGCATGACTACACATGTATAACCTATATCAAATTGCATGCCTTCTCAATGAGGGGGGTGGGGAGGAAGGAATGGAGAGAATTTGAAACTCCAACTTTTAAAACTGAATGTCAAAAATTGTTATTACATATAATTGGGGAAAAATTAAATACAGGTTTTTTTTTTTAAAGAAAGAGAAAGACAAAACTTTTGTAAACAAATATGCAAAGTGAAGCAAAACAAATTTCCACACTGTACACATAACAAAAATGTGTGTCTCACTTTGCATCTGAAATCTCCCATCTTTCTACCAGGAAGTGGGCAACAGGCTTCATCACTGGTCTCCTGGAATCATGGTTGGTCCTTGCATCTATCAGAGTTTTTAAGTCTTTCAAAGTTGTTTGTGTTTACAATGTTGTTATTGTCTATAAATTGTTCTCTTGGTTCTACTCATTTCACTCTGTGTCAGTTTAGAATACTCAAGATGTTCTGAAATAATCTTTTATCATTTCTTATGACAATAATATTCCATCATATTCATATTTCATAATTTGTTTAGCCGTTTCCATTTGAAGCATACCACCTTAGTTTCTTTCTTTTTTAAATTTAATTTAATTTGCATCATTCATTTCCACAAGATTTTGAGCTACATATTTTCTCCCCCTCTTTCCCCCACCCACCGCCCCAAAACAGCCATCCCAGTGTGTCCCCCCTCCCCCAGTCTATTCTCTGCTATGTCATTTTTCGGTAGGGCAGGATGGATTTCCCAACCACAGTGCCTGTGTATTTCAAGATCCAGTTGGATGTAGTCAATAATAATAATAATAATAATAATAATTGCATATATATATATAGATATAGATAGATAGATAGATACACATTCATAACATTTGATTATGGAACTCCAGATTCCAGATTCTTTCTCCTCCTCCCTCGCCACCCACCCCCACTGGAAGGACAAGCAATCAAATATAGGCTGAACATGTGAAATTACGCAGAACCTCTCCATTGTGAGTACACTGTGAGAGTCTGATTAAATGTCCCTTCTTCCTATCCTGCCACCCCCCCATCCACTCTCCACCCTGTCCCTATCCCTCTACAGAAATGTGAACATTCATCAGCCCTCCCCCCCACTCTGCCCTCCCCTCCATTACCCCACCTCTCAGCCCC
>CM053592.1:69671578-69698338 GCA_028646515.1 Pseudochirops corinnae | reverse complement strand
GGCTGCTGTAGCTCTCAGGAAGATGCTGGGACTCTTCCTACTTACTTCCAGCTGACTGGATAATGAAGACTCCAAGACCGAGGCCCAAGACGACAATCCAGATCCAGGCCGCTCAACACGAGAGCACTGGCTTCAGAACAATCGCTCAGTCCCCCTGCAGGCCACGGGTGGGAAGCTGCAACGCAGAGACGGGTGCAAAACCTCTGCCTTTCACTTTTCCACTCTGGAGGCCTTTCGGCTGGACTGCTTATCTCCCCCTTTCGCAATCTCCACTCGCAGCTGCTGCTAATCCGCTCACCAGAGAGTCTCCTCTGCTCCTCCTGCCCAGCCGCCCCCGGGGCACATCCGCGGCTTCAGGCCAGGCTGGTTTCGGTTCACAATACTGTTATGGTTCCTCCTAGACGAGCTGACTTTAGTGAGAAGTATCTTTGTGTGCATTTTGGAGTTCTAGGATTGGTTTAGAGTCCTATTTTATGGGTATTTTGGGGTGGCTATGTGAGAGCTACGATATGTTGCTGCTGCTACGCCACCATCTTGGCTCCGCCCACCACCTTAGTTTCTAGTTCTTTCTCACTACAATAAAGTGACTATAAGTATTTTGTACATATGAGTCTTTTTCTTCTTTCTTTGACTTCTTTTGAGGCATAAGTCTAGTAGTCGTATATCTGAGTTAAATTGTATACACGATTTAGTTACATTTGGGGTATATTCCAAATTGCTTTCCAGAATGACTGAACTACTTCACAGTTCCAACAAGACTAATGTTTATGTGCTATTTTACTCCACCAACATTTGTTATTTTGGCCAATCTGATAGGTGTAACATAGAACCTCAAAAATGCTTTAGTTTTCATTTCTCTAATTATTAGTGATTTAGTGCATTTTTTTCACATGTTTGTTGATCACTTGGGTTTCTTCTTTTGAAAAACTGCCTTTTTGTGTCTTCTGACCGTTTATCTGTTGGGGAATGGCTTTTATCTTAAAATTTTGAATCAGTTTCTTATAAATCGATAATGGGACCTGTATCAGAAGAACTAACCCCACAGATTCTTCCCAATTAAGTGTTTCCTTTATGTTTCTAACATTTGTTTTGTTTTGGTAAAAACTTTTTAGTTTTATGTAATCAGAATTGTTCTTTCTATCTTTTGTTATCCTCTCTTTCCTTTGTTTTATTACAAACTCTTCTCTTATCTATAGTTCCCGAAAGGTAATTTCTTCCTTGTTCCTCTAATTTATTTATTTATCATATTGCCTTTTATCTCTAAATTATATATCTATTTGGAGTTTTTCTTGATTTATGGAATGAGGTACTGGTCTAAACCTAATTGTTCCTAGACTGCTTTCTGATTTTACCAACTTTTTTGAGGGGGGGAAGAGGTGGGGTCAAATAGTGAGTCCTTATTCTACTAGCTAGAGTCCTTGGGTTTTATATTCTGTATGTTGTATACCTAGTCTGTCCCATTGAGCAACCTTTCTATTTTTTAGCAATATCAAATAGTTTTGATGATTACTGTTTCAGAATATACTTGATATCTGGTACCACTAGACATAATTTCCCTTCCACTTTTTTCATTATTTCTCTTGAGATTCTTCACTTTTTGTTCCTTCAGATGAATTTCATTTTTTTCTATCTGTATGAAGCAATCCTTTTTTTTTTTAATCAAATGCTTTTGGATGGGGTCTATGATGTTCCTGAATTAATGCAAATTCCTCTGTCTGTCAGACAGAGTTAATAGCAAAGTTCTGGTGTATTTGTCAAGCAATTTTGAAAGTAAGTTATTGAATAAAATACAGATCCTTTTTGGAATCATAATCCCTAGCATTTTAGAGCTGGTAGACCTTTTCTAAATGGAAGAACTGAGGCTAAGACAAGTGAAATTACTTTCAAGGTCACACAGCCAGTTTATATTTACAGATTGGACCTCACCATAACCCCAACTGTCATTTTGCAGTCACATTAATGACACGTTAATAGGGCATGGGTGTGCCATAAGTCTATTCAGGAAGCTCAAGCTCCATCCTAGTGTGAGTCCCTCCAGAATCTCTCTTAGATAGCTCCAGGTCCCTTCTAGTCTCTCTCTCTCTTTCTTTCTTTGTTAAATGGAACACATTATTACCTATGATGGTGTTTCCTCTGGAGTAGTAGTTTAATTAAACTCATTAATTAATGAAGATTAGCAGAGTACACTTGCGTTTGTTATTCACAGTCTTTTTTTTTTTTAATTTATTAAGTTCTCTAGTAGCTTTGAGAAGTCCTTTCAGTTCCAGCTTTATTTTTGCTCCCATAGTTAAGAACAAGAAGAAAGGTGTTCTTGGTTGTATGGAACCCTAGAACTGGGAAGTTCTAGAATCCTAGAACCAGTACTAGAGGCATGATGTCACATTCTTTTTAGAGTCTTGGCATTTCCTTTTGTGTATATGTACTCATGGTATTCCCATTGCCAATATCATTTATTTAAGACCAGCCACATGGACAGCCAGCCCCAAAGTGAAATCTATTACATTGCCACACTTGAAGTCTCCAGGCCTTGTTGGTTTTGATTTGTGGTGTTGAAGTCAACCAAAGATAACCAGTTACTTGTTACAATTTTATAGAAAGCAACTACAAATATTTACATGTTCTCCTAGTTTGAAAGACAATGTATCTTAAAGAATCTTCTCTTTAAAAAAAAAAAAAGTGCACCTAAGCTAGGACCAAGGTAAAAAGATTCTGCCCCCAAAGACGTTTTAGAAATGTACAACCATGTGAAAATACTTAGTTACAGAAATAACTAGGAAGGCTTATCTATACTGTAGATATGCTCCAATAATCAATGGATCAGAAAGATCAAAATCACTGAAACACGTCTGTTTACATGAGTATTAATAGTGCAGTTTGGGCAGGAAGCAGAAGGTTGTGCCTTTTAGAAATTGTGTGATTTATTATAAGCAGCATGGAATTCTCGACCAGGAGACCTATATTTTGCATCCGCTGTCCCCACTAACTTGTACTATGAACCTAATCACTCCATGCCTTTTTCCCTTTTGTAGTTGATGCTTCTGTTCCCATGTATCACAAGGTTATAACAGATGTGCTGCATATCTTCCTTATTTCGTGTTTATCCAACATTAGTGAATAGAATCTGGGTATTATTAAGAATTTCTTGAAAGGCATGATTATCGTTGTCACATGTTTAAGGTATAATGTTCTCATAGCTATGAAGTCCAGTGGTCTGCTCCAAGTTCTAAGCTGTTGTGTTTGTCCTTTGTTTTCGAAGAGGACCATGGCATCAGGGAAATGATGACATGATTTGCAATTGACTTGGATTTGAGTGAGGGAGGGCTGTGCAAGGTCTCCAGCCTCACTTTCTCTGCCAGAGCCATCTGGATCTAGTAACCAGATATTCATCAGGATGACTAGAGATGACCCAGGATGCAATGGGAGACCCTGGCCCTTTTAGGCTAAAACCCTTTCACGTACTCAGAGTGAAGTAATGCCCATTCAGTACATAGGCCTCTTTAAGAAGTGAGTCAAGGGATGGCCCCTTTAATTCATCCATCCTTCCTTCCTTCCTTTTTTCCTTCCTTCCTTTCTTCCTTCCTTTCTTCCTACCTTCCTTCCTTCCTTCTCTCTCTACCTCTCTCCTTTCTTTCTTTCTTTTTCTTTCTTTCATGTTTCTCTCTTTCTTTCTCTCTCTCTCTTTCTTTCTTTCTTTCCTTCTTTCTTTCTACTAATACAGGAAGGCAGAAAAGGTGGCAGTTTAGAGCTAGAAGGAATTTGAGAAGTTCTCCAGGGTAACTTTCATTTTACATCTGAGGTAGCTGAGGCCCCATATCCCACAAGTAGATAGTAGAAAAGCTAGGATTTGAAGCAAGGTTTTCTGACTCCAATTGCAATGCTTTTTCTATATCATGCTGCCTGATAAAGGGGTAGAACTATGGAGAAAGCAAAGTAACTTTTTTCCCCCCTTGGTTTTGCACTATATTTCTGTATTTGTGTTTGAATACAGCCATTGCTGATAACCTGGGCCTTTACTTCAAACAGAGTAACGAAGTTTCATTGTGAAGAAAGTGGGAAACTGTTGGGTTTTATCATCTTGCCCTTTAACTCAACTCTTCCATGCAGCCTATGCTAGCCAGTAAATAAACAGTATGATTTCTCACTGTTATCCAAAGATGAACTACCCTATTCTGAACCTTTCCTTAAAAAGAGAGGGCAAGTATTGGGATTTTAAAGTAATAATAATAATAATAATAATAATAGCTGACATTTATATGCTTCCCAGTAGGGTTCTTGCAAGGAAATTGAATTGAGATGTCAACAAAAAATGAAAGACAGGAACACCTTATTTGCTCAGTGTCCTTAGGGAATGAAACATTCACATAAGTGAATTTTCTAGTTAACTGAAGCTCATCCCCTTTGAGTTGCCAAGATTTTTTTTAGCCAATAAGTGAGACAGCATGGTATAGTGGAGAGAGCCCCAGCTGAACTAGGCAATCCTCCAAGCAGAGTGATATAGGTCATTCCCCAGTATCTTAACTGGGTGTGCTGGTAGATGTTCAACAACCTGGTTTGGGGAAAGAAGAGAGAGGAAAGAAAGTGTGCACACTCTCTTTTAATTTTAATCTACATTATTAACAGTAGGAATAATCAACAGATCAATAAATCAAGCTCTCATAAGAATTGTTTGGGCTAAAAATTTAACAACTGGCTCCTTACATGCTGGTTCCAGCTGACTATAGCACACCGCTGGTTATAACTATCTGTATCATTAAGAAATTTGAAGTCAGCATGACAAATCAGTGCACTTCCATTTGCCTAGAGCATTTGTTCCACCAGCATTTATTGAGGGTCTACCACTCTGAAAGCATTTTGCTAGGATTTGCATCCATTTATGGCAGGTGAACAGAAAGTGAGTGCCAACTTCATTATTTTATCATCCTGTGCCTTTCTAGGGTCTGTGTGCTCGTATGCCTGTTAGATTTGGGGGTGGGGGTTGTTAAATTGTTCTTATTGCCTCAGGGGGATGCATTATAATTAGATGAGGGCTGGGTTTTTTTAAGTTAGAGAAAATATTTTGGTGTTGTTTTTGTTTTCATGAGTTGAGGGTTGAAGTTAGAATTTCTGATTCGGGAATTGTATACTCCTAGGAAAAAGGAGAAAAGAGGGCCAGCTGTAGAATCAAGAACTGAGTTTAAGTCTTGTCTCTAGCACCATGTGACCAAGGGCAAGTAAGAGCCTCTCAGCTCTCTAGGTAACTCTCTAAGGTTATAAATTATAAATACATTTTATAAATAGAATGAATTGCTGGTCTGCATTAGTGAAGGAAAATCCCATACCTGGAGTTCCCCACTCTGATCAAATCACAAGCGAGACCAAAAAAAGCATTTTTTAAAAGGCAGGAAACTGAGCAACCTCCTCCTTTTCTGAAGATTTTCAAGCTGAGAGTTCCGGTAACTGCTTTCATTGTCATTCTTCCCATGTGATAGCTGGATTGAAAAGGCTACTGCCATGTTAACAACATAAAAAGCCAGTGGTATCCTTTCCACTCCGTACCTAGACAGGGAGTACTCGTAGCCCCCCCCTTCTACGATGGATCATTGGATTGTCAAATGTCACAGTGGGGGTGGGGGGACCAGTTCCAGGCAATAAAGTGAAGGCAGTTTGCCTTTGACTACTAGTTTGGAAACAGAATTTCAGCTTAGTCTTTTCTCTTCCCTTTTTCAAAGGCTAATACAGGGGCTAAACAGACGGCAGCCTCCCTTGGTCACTCCCCATCCCAGACATAATTGCAGTCGCTGCCCACTGGAGTCAGAGGGAGTTGGTGGGGCTGGGCCTGCGTAAGTGGCTCTGACTGTTGCTATAACAACAGAACCTGGGTCTAATTTCTTTGGAGGAGGGAAAAAAAAATGAATTGCTGCTGGTGGGATGAAGCCAAGACGCTTCTCCTGGCAGATGAAAGCTTCCCCTGCCGCCACCAGCCTCCAGTGCGCTGTTGTTTATGGATGGCATGCATTGTGCTGGGTACATGTGTGGTACTGAAAACATTCAGGGAGATGGAATCTGATGCATGATTGCATGCCTGGGAGAACAGGCTTGGCTAGGGGGGTGTGGGCACCCTTGCCTGCCTCTGATGGAACCTAGAAGGAAAACTCTGAACTTGCTATCTTTTTCCTATTTGGTGAACAAAGTTATCCTAAAGACGTATGAATAATGACAACCCCCCTTACCCCCCATTCCCTCTACCTAATGCTTTTCTGCTTTGGGCTAAGAATGCTCTGTGAAATGGAGCCCTGGGAGTCAGGCATTGTCTAGAAAGGAGAATAATGTCCTATGAGCTTACAGAGGGTTTATTTTATTTTATTTTATTTTTCTGTGTTGAGAATTCCTTTTCTTCCCAGAGGTAGGAGGATCTCAGCTGCTGGTGAGTCCTTGCTTTATGCAAACTGCAGATCGCATGTAGGAGCCAGGGACAGCTCCTTTGAGGGAAATGGGAAGCTTTTTTTTCCCCCTAGATGAGAAAATCTTATTTCAATATTTTTGTTTTCCAAAAGGGAGAAAGAGCATGCTGGGATTTGATTCAAAAGCAGTGTCAGGGCCTGGTGCTTCAGGGCTGTTTGCATCCTCAGGGTTAGGGCAAGTCTGAAGTGTTATTCACTGAAACAGCCTCCTGCAAGGGGTTGAAAATGGAAATGAGGGTTTCTCATTGAAAGGATAGAACATTTGGAGTAAACACTAAAATCTAAATATTCTTGATTTGAACCCAAGGGAGAGAAATCGACTCAGCCTCCCTGAAGTATTTCTCCTTCCTGCCTCCTTCCTCCCTTCAAATAAAACAGAAACCTGATGTTTAGTACTAATATACATAATATTTTGGTGGGTATTATAGGGGAAGCCTCCAACTGGGACTGATACACATAGAATCAGTTTATTTTGTGTATCTATTTTACCTTGCTTCCTCCTCTTCTCATTTCCGTAGGTTTCTTTAACACCACTACCACCACCAAGAAAAAAACACTTTTCATCAGACTAATAAATTTAAAGCCAGAAGGAACCTCTGAGTTCATCTAGAAAACGAGACTCCAAAAGGTTCAGTGATTTGGCCATAGTCACACAGGGCAGTAGTAGGATTCAAACTCAAGTCTGCCTTCTACAAATCCAGAATTCTTTTCACCATATAGCACTTCTCTTCCAACCTCTGATTATATCAATAATGCAAAATTTCATTTTGAAAGATTGAAATAGGACACACACTGTTTCTCTGTGAATACTGCAAATCACATGTATGTATAATAAGTAGGATGATCTTTTTTTTTAATCCACTTCCAAATAATTTTCTCTGTCCTACCCACCACCCATGAAAGCAAGTAGATTAGAATCCTCACTTGTAGCAATAAAGATCAGTGACAATTACAAAACAAATCAACACATTAACCCGGCCTGACAGTGCACGCCTCTTTCCATGCCTATGGTTCACACAATTCCGTGAAGCCACAATTGTTCCTTGTGTTGATCAGAGTTCTGATGTCTTTGTGTGGGCCTTTGTAAGCCACAGTAAACCCACAAATCAGCATCTGCTGTAGTCATCAGAGGATGTTGACTTTAGAAATGGTCATTGCCCCCAGATTTAAAGGTAATTTTTTTGATGATGTTGATGATGGTGTATAAAAGGGCTAGAACAATTCATTGTGAAGGTAGTAGGATTTTGTATCCACAAAAAGATTCAGACAGACATTTTCTACAAGATTTTCCAAGGAAAGAAGCTACCACAGTGAGCGACGCATCTGCCACCTCCTGAAGTTTCCAGGGCTGCAGCTCTCATTGCTTCTCAACAAATGCTCATTTTCCAGAACAACATCTTTCTTTGTAGAGCATCACAGTGATTTTCTGTGAATCAGACAGATCTGACTCAAAGACAAGAGCAAGTTCGCCTTATATTGTCACGTCATTGGTGACTCAAATGTCCTCAGTACTTTTCTAAGCCAGACTAACTATATTTGATGAACATAGGGACTCTCAGTGATGGCTGTACATTTCAGTGACTGGCAGTTTGGGAAAATGCCACTTCAGAGGTAGAAGCTGTCCCTGTACCCTGGCAGCCATGGAGATTTAGAGCAGACTGCTTATCCTAACTTGTAATAGCTTCCACGAGAGGCAGTGTGGTATAATCAAAAGAGTCAGAGAACATGTATTTATATGTTACTTACTACCTGTGTACCTCTGCAGATGTCAGTTTCTTCCTCTGTAAAATGAAGGGTCTCTATGATCCCTTCCAACTGTAAGAGAAAAATGAAGTGACTAAGTGACCACCCCCTCCCAGCATCACCCGGACATCTCCCAGGGGAGCCTGAGAGTGTACATATGCACATATGTCTAATTTTAAATGCTTGTGAAGCATTAGAAACAGTGACAGTCACCCACGTGTGTATTGGAGAATGGGTTTTTAACTTGAATCTTATATTGGAAAGAACAAAACTTTAGTGAACCTCATCTTTCATAACTAAATAGGAAAAAAAAATTCATATTCTTCTGTCTGGCATTTAAAGCTCAATCAGGCTCCAGCTTTACCTTTCAAGATGAATCCATATCACTTCGTTTAGGCACTCCTAAGTTCCTGCCAAATGGTCCTATTTACTTTTTTTTTGCTTTTTGGAGGGCAGTTGGGGTTAAGTGACTTGCCCAAGGTCACATGGCTAGTTTTTTTTGGTGTGTGTGTTAAGTGTCTGAGGCTGGATTTGAACTTAGGTCCTCCTGACTCCAGGAGCTCTATTCACTGTGCCACCTAGTGGCCCTAGGCCGATTTACTTTTTCCCTGAACTTTACATTCAGTTTCTAGACGCTATGCCTTTGCCTGTGCTGTTACCCAGTCTGCAGTGACCTCCACCTCTCAGAATTCTTTGCTTCCGTCAGACCCCAGCCTTCTGTGGGAAGCCTTCTGTGATCCCTCATTGCTAGTACTTTCCCCCTTCTCCAGGGATCTGGTCTATCACATGTTGTCTCCCCTAAAAGAATGTAAGCTTCTTGAGGAGAGTAAGATCTTGGTGTGAGGTAAGGGTAGGTGAGATAAGAAATGCTTTCCATGTGAGTCTTGTGCATCTACCCTTGAGCCAAGGATAGATCCCTGTGCAAAAATGTTTTAACAGAATTAGGAAATTCTTCATCATATAGCATGGCTCTCTGGGAGGGAGAGATAAGAGAAATTTAGGCTATGTAACAACAAAAGAAATCAATAAAATATATAGTTTTTTCTTTAAAATTAGAGAAGAAATGATTTCTTATTATCTGTGGGAGAGTCATGCTCAGTGATCTGGGGACTGGACTTTCCCAGATGGCCCTGAGTCTACCAGCCTTGGTCTATGTCTTCCTGGTGAAAAGCTTAAAATCACCTTTGTGATTCAGCAATTCAGCAAACATTAAATGCTGTCATTTGTAAAGCATAGCACTAAGTGCTGGTGATAAAAAGACAAACTCAAAATAGTTCCTTTCCCTCAGGGAGCTCATATTCTTCTGGGGATTACAAGTATAGAGTCTGAAGTATTAATAACCAGCCTGGAAAAGGAAGCTGCATGGGTTACAATAATTATTTTCCCTTACCTATTTATGTGATTCTTTAATCAGATCATGACACAGGTAGTAAATTTTGCACCTGTAGATGGCAGTTTGGGGGCAGCTGGTGGCACAGTGGATAGATTCATCTTCCTGAGCTCAAATCTGGTTCCAGACGCTTACTAGCTATGTGACTCTGGGCAAGTCACTTAACCCTGTTTACGTCAGTTTCCTCATCTGTTAAATGGGCTGGAGAAGGAAATGGCCAACCTCTCTAGGATCTTTGCCAAGAAAACCCCAAATGGGGTCATGAAGAGGTGGATACGACTGAAATGATCTAAAAACAACAAGAGGATAGTCCGTGCACTGCTTACTTTTAATATTGTTAACAATTACAGATAGGGACAGAAACGGTGGTTTCATTATTCTGAATGAGGGAACCCTGTCCACCAATGCAGGTCAGTTCCTTCTCTGCAAATTCCAGGCTTAGGGAGTCCCCTAGAGCAGCGAGAGGCCAAGTGACATGTTCAGTGTCACACAGCCAGGATATATTTGGAGGCAGAGCTTGATCCAGATTTTCCTGACTTTGAAGCCAGCTCTCTATCCCAGTAGTTCTCAACCTGTGGGTTATGTTCAATTTGTAACAATGAAAATACATCCTGCATATCAGATAGATTCATAACAGCAGCAAAATTACAGTTATGAAGTAGCAACGAAAATAATTTTATGGTTGGGGGTCACCACAACATGAGGACCTGTATTAAAGGGTCGCGGCATTAGGAAGGTTGAGAACCACTGCTCTATCCCATGCCACCCTGTCTCTCATCGACTAGACATGGGAACAAGAATACTACTAGACTGAAGACAAGGATGTGATTTGGATATAAGAGAAAAAGAAGTAACTGGATTCGGGAATGATAGCCTTCTTGTTGTTGAGTCATTTTTTTTTTCCAGTCACATCTGGCCTTTTGTGACTCCATTTGGGGTTTTCTTGGAAAAGATACTGGAGTGGTTTGCCATTCATTCTCCAGTTCATTTGACAGCTGAGGAAGCTGAGGCAAAAAAGGGTTAAGTGAATTGCCCAGGGTCACATAATATTAAGTATCTGGGACCGGGTTTGAACTCAGGAAGATGAGTCTTCCTGACTCCAGGCCCAGTGGTCTATCCCCTGTTCCACTCAGCTGCCCCCAAACTGCCATCTATACTATGGTACAAAATTTACTACCTGTGTTTGATCATGATCTGGTCAAAGAACCACATGAATAGACAAAGGAAAATGATTATTGTTACCAATGCTTCCCCTCCGATATCCTTACCTTTCTTTGATATTTTCACGAAACCCTGGCTTCATTGGTGTGGATGTATGTCGCTGCCATTACTGTAGATCTTATTTATCCCAAATTCTCCTACTGTGCTATTCTCGTCAAAGTCTTATATCCACCATATGGTTTTCCATTGCCCTCTGGGTTACTTGCAGTTCAGATTGTTTCAAGATTAATCCTTATTTGGTGTTTGCTTTGATATTTATACAGTGCCCCATCTTCACATAAGCTTAAAATACATATGTTTTGAAAAGAACAACTTCACAAAGACACTGAAAGCCTAAGTCCCCTTTCAGAATAACCCAAGAACCCTAGCAAACTTTCCCATCGCTCCCAAACTCTATGCTTTTTAGTTTGAAAAAAACCATGGCCTGAAACAATGATTTCTAATCCTGCTTCTCAGAGAGCTCAAAGTGTTGCCAGACATCGCTGAAGATGCTGTAAAATTCAGCCGTTCTTCAGCTGTTGGACATAGTGGTTGTTTCCAGGTTTTGTTTTGTTTTTTTAATTTTGTTTGGGGTTTGGTTTTTTTTCTGTTATAAATAGAATAGTGATAAATATCTTTCTTGGAGAGGTCTTTTTTCTTTTTCTGTTAACTTTTGGGGGGGGATAGGGTACCAGCATTGGAATCATTGGCTCTTAACTGTGAAAGAAAACTAAAAATATGTGAGATCCAGGTTGTTTGCTTAGTCATTGAAACCTGTCCCCCCTTTCAGCTCTTTTTATATCTTTTCTCCCCAGCCCCTCATATTCTGCTATCCAGTGACACTGGCTCCCTTGCTGTTTTCAACCTCTGTGTCTTGAGAGCAACATTTCCCTGGCTTTCCCCCATTCCTGGGATGCTCTTTCCTTATCTCTGCCTCTAATTTCCCTGACTTCCTTCAATCTCACCTTCAGAAGGAAGCCTTTCCTCATGCCCCTTATTGCTAGGGCCTTCTGCTGGTGATTGTTTCCAGTTTTTCTTGAATGTGGCTTGTTTGTACATAGCAGTTTACTTGTTTTCTCCGCTGTTTTTGGTTTTTCTTTCGTGTTTGACTCTTCATGACCTCTTTGGGGGTTTTCTTGGCAAAGATTCTGGTGTAGGTTTGCCATTTCCTTTGTCGACTCATCTTACAGATAAGGAAAGTGAGACAAATGGGGTTAAGTGACTTGGCCAGACACTTGTCACAGTGTCTGAGGACAGATGTGAACTCAGGAAGGTGAGTCTTCCTGACTCCAGGTCTGGCTCTATCCACTGCACCACCTGGCTGCCTCCATCACCTCATTAGACTATGAGTTTCGAAAAGCAGGACCTGTCTTTTGCCTTTCTTTGTGTCTCCAATGCTTAGCACACAGCCAGGTACATGGTAAGTGCATTTATTAAGATAAATCAGTGTTCTGGGTCATGAAACCCACAAATAAAATACACAAATGAAATGTCCTCCACAGGCGCAGTGAATAGAGCACCGGCCCTGGAGTCTCGAGGAACTGAGTTCAAATCTAGCCTCAGACACTTAACACTTACTAGCTGTGTGATCTTGGACAAGTCACTTAATCCCAATTGCTGTGTCTTCCCCCTCCCAAAAAAAGAACCAAAAAAAAGTCCTCCATATCCTAGTGGTGGCTGAACAAATTAGAAGTTCACAAATCCAGAGAATGATGAAGAAGGGCCTCTTGGCAACCTGGGGCTTATACATATGGGGCAAGGGAAGTAGATTAAGAAAGAACTGAGGCACCAGGGAGATGGAGAAGAAAGAATGCTGGGTCCCAGGTCCGAAGAACTAGATTTGAATCCTGACCCTGCTACTTCTTACCCATGTGGCCGTATCGCTTAAAACTCTTTAATCTCTGTTTTCTCTTCTGTAAAATGAAGGCATTAGACAAGATAATCTCTGATGTGCCTCCCAATTTGAGATCTGTGACCTCCTGTTGAAAGTCATTGATGGCAACTGCCTAGGTCACTTGTTAGGTGTTATGGATGGAAATAAAAATGCATTCACCCATTTTTGGATGTGACATTATTAGAAAGTGATCTGTATGAAGAAAAGGAGCCTATGCTTATCATTCAGGTGTGGTATAACCCATACACAACCTAATCACATCTAGCAAACTTTTATTAAGTACCTACTATATGCAAGACAAAGCACTAAGTGACACAGTGGATAGGCAGTGGGTTTGGAATCAGGAAGATTCATCTTCCTGAGTTCCGATCTGGCCTCCAGACCCTTACTAGCTGTGTGACCCTGAGCAAGTCACTTAATGCTTGTTGCCTCAATTTCCTCATCTGTCAAATGAACTGGAAAAAGGAAATGGCAAACCACTCTAGTATCTCTGCCAAGAAAACTCAAAATGGGGTCATGAAGAGTCAGACAGGACTGAAATGACCAAACAACAGCCACAAAATGTGCAAGACACTGTGCTAAGGAGTGGGGATGTGAAGATAAATATAAAGTGACCCCGCATTTGGGTTGGCACTAGAGGCCAAGGGACACTTGTGGTATTCTAAGCTTCTAAGATGCAGTGTAGCAGTAAGAAATGAAACTGGATCCTCTCTCCATACCCCGTGACTCTAATGATTCCTACTTTTGGAGTAGCTACCCCACCTCAGGGATACTATTCACATTTGAGACAAGGCTGCAAGACTTGTTACCCACTGCCTGAAATGGACTCAAAAAACACACTTTTTTCTAAGCAGGTCCTTTAAACTAAGAGACCCACCTTTGGTTAGCAGGCCTTTAAGAATCTACTTAATACATTCTGCTGCCCAATCCATTGCACAGCTACAGGGCCATCAATCATAGCACAAGCTCATCTACATGTAAGCAAAACCTTGGGGATAGCTCATGGGGATGTCAATCCTCCCCCTCGTCCAAAATATGTCATCTAAGGGATTCTCCCTTCCAGCTCTTCTCAAATTTTTCCTTCCATGTGATTACAGCTTTTTTGATCATCCAACTGCCAACTCCCCCCCAAAAAATGCCCACAAAAACAAATTTTATTTATTTTATATGTACTGTTTTATGTGCATGTTTCTTTTCTGATAGAATGCAAATTCCTCAGAAGTAGGGACCATTTCACTTTTTGGTCTTTATATCTCCAAGTCCTAGCATAGTACCTGGTATACAGTAGGTACTTCATAAGTACTTGTTGATTGATTGACTAATTTGTTGATTGTGGCTAAATCTCTTCTTGCCCTATGAGCAAAAGCTTTCCCTTCTTTTATCTTGTAAGAAAGTCTTGTGAATCTGAGAGAAAAGATGCCCTAAAAGTGCTGCCCAGCTAGAGGATATTACTGTATTACTGCTACTACTACTACTACTACTACTACTACTACTACTACTACTACTATTACTACTACTACTACTATTACTACTACTACTACTATTACTACTACTACTACTACTACTTCCACCACCACTACCATCACTACTACTACTGCTACTTCCAATAAGACCACCTCCCAAACATAAGAATTTTTTAGTAATATAAACTGTACTGTAGAAGAGAGCTTCTGGATAAAGCCATTATGAAAAAGAAATTGCTTCTTTTGAGAAACTGACACATAATAACTACATAGGTTTTCAAAGGCAAAGGGATAAGCAGCTCACTTCAATTCCTGGCACCAGTGCATCCTTTAATGGGGGAGAACATTTATGTGTAATAGCCATGATAAAAGAAAAAGGAGTCAAATGCTCATAAGAGATTCTGCAGTTTTTCCACACCAGAGCACATGATGCCAAGAGGCTTCTGGTATTTGATGGTGGAGAGGATGGCATCCTTTCTAGCCAAGGGTATCTAGTATGGGGTTCAGGAGTGTGCACCTGGGTCACTTCAAGCTCTGTGTGGGCAGGAAGGATTTCCCCCTGTTAGCAGTCTGCGTGTTCTGAAGCTTGTTCACCTGCGTGTTTGTTTAAGATGGATACAGGACACTTCAGAAACACATTATGTCATCTATTCTTCCACTTCCCTAGAGGGTGAAAAAGAGAAAGAGAACTGAACTCCTGGCTCCCTGATTTTCTCATAGCCAAAGAGGAACCAGAAGATGACAGAGACAGAAAATTCATGAGGGATCTTTTGATACCCTTAAAAAATAGCATCTTCATTGATGTGTGAAGATCCTAGGAGTAACCTTGGAACTTGAGATGTGGAATCATTAAATGAATACACACACACACACACACACACACACACACACATGAATTTGTGAAGTGAGAACTCAAAGGTAAAAGGAAAACCTCAGCTACCCACTCACATACCCGCTGGAAATGCAAATCTCCTAGGGCATCATTCAGGTGGCTTCATAAAAACAATTCTTTGACCGTCTCTTCAACAGTTGCTGAAGTGCCAAGTTTTAACAGAGAGAACACTGGGGTTAAGGATCTGTGATCCTCGGTTCAAATTCTTATTGTGCTCTTATGTAAGATCATAGGTTTAGAGCTGGAAGGGACCTTAGAAATGATTTGGTCCAACTCCTTCATGTTACAGATGAGTAAACTGAGGCTAAGAGAGGTTAAGTGACTTGCTCATGATAGACCTCTGACTCTTCTATATTAGGCTACCTTTTAACCAGCTGGGTGACCTTGGCTAAGTCACATCTTTTCTGGGCTTCATTTTCCTCATCTGTTACATATAGACATGGGCAAGATCACAACTCTAAATATATATAATCTTTGTGCTTTACCATCTCCATAGGTTCCCACGGTGAGTGCTGGAATGATCCAGGGGGGCAGTGATAGCCTTGGGTGCAATTGGGGGAGTGTTGAATAAAAATAAGAAGGTGGTGAAAGCATAAGGAAAGAAGAAAAGACAAGAAAATTTTGAAAAAAACATTCATACATGTTTTATCTGTTGTCTAACAGTTAAAGTCATAGTGATTACATTATCTTCCAATTAAACATACAGAATGCAAGTTATAAACTATCAGTGATCAAGTTCGCCAAAAGGTCTTAACAAGCAAGTGTTGGCAGGCCAGCATGTCGTGTATTGTCAGGAAGTCTGACATGCATCAGCAGGAATATGTGCATATAATGACTTGTTTACAATGTAGTACTATATGTTTACATGATACAATAATGCATCATCAGAATTTCAATGCAGGAAAAAAAAACAAATTTACAATAAATTATTAAATTTAAGATGTGTCATTTAAAAATATATATATATTTGAAATGATGCAAATTTCAAAAAACTGTTAAGGGTTAAAGAAAGTAGATTTCTAGGGGGGTACTGAGTAATTTTTTTAAGGGGGTGGCAAGTTTGGAAACCTCTGATCTAGAATAAGAAGTAATTAGCCACCAGGTTGGAAGAGGCATAGACTACCTATTTTCTCCAAAATCCACTAATTTTTTTTAAAAAAGATAACTCTCATGGCCTGACATACAGTTGGACCTGAGCTTGAATGAAGAAAATGGTTTTATTGCTGTTCACAGTAAAGAACATTCAGCAAGATTCTTGAGAAAATAGTATTTTATAACCAGTGAAAGGGGAATATTATTGTTGCATCTGTTTTCTTTTTGAAGCAACAAAAACTATTTTGATTGTAGTTGAATGTTTATATCAGCTGGGAATTTTATACATGGGATAGGCAGAGAAGGGTTACACTTTTCCATCCTATATCATAGATGACTTCCTAGGTCCCTTGCAAATATAAGTCCGTGATCCTGGAGTTGTTTATTCTCAAAACAGAGAACCAATGAAAGAGCTGCTGTTCCGTTTGCATCTGTCCCCTCCATAGTTTTATTCTCCATTTGAACTCTACTCTACCCACACGCATTTCCTTTGTTTTTCTCTTGAGTCTGATATATTTCTACACCAAACTGTTTGTGTGTTCAGTCCTTTTGTTCGTTTCAGATATGGGGGAGGTTTATCTGATACATACTTCTCCCTCCCTTTCCTCCTTATTTGAATACTCTTCTCATACACCCTAATTATTAGAAATAGTAAGTTCAACCCTCATCTTTCTCCGTTCCTTTTATCCTCTCTCCCTTACCCTCTTCAAAACTCTCAGAACAGAACTGATCCAATCCCCAGCAACTATTTTCCTTATTAACTCTGTCAGTGTCCTTTGAAGATTTTAAGCTTCTGAAGGGGCACTCTTTTCTTCTCCCCTCTTAGAATGTCAATACTGTACCATCATACACCCCACCTCCAGTAGTTCAAATAAATTTACCTTTCTAGCTTTCTCTTGATTCTTATGCTAAAGTCCTTTATTCCATTAAAGATCCATTTTTTCCCCCCCAGGAAAACTATACTCAGTTTTTCAGGGTAAGTTATTCTTTATTGTAAGTCTATATCTTTTGCCTTTTGGAATATTGTATTCCAAGTCCTCTTCATTTATAGTAGAAAGTGCCAAGTCTCGTGTGATACTGTTACTTTAGCACTTGAACTGTTTCTTTCTGGATGTTTTCAGTATTTTTTCCCCCTGGATTTGGCGTGTGACATCTGAGACTTTAGTGGATTCTTTCACCTTACCTTTTGGTCCTAATAGAGCTTGGCAATTTCATTTATGATTACTTAAATTATAGTATACAAGCCTCTGTTTAAAAATCACATGTAGAGAGTCCAATAATTTTGAAATTATCTCCTTCTGACCTTTTTTTCCAGGTCAGATTTTTTTAATATCAGATATCTTGCCTTTTTTCCTCCTTCTTTAATCTTTTGATTTGGTTTTAATACCTCTTGTCTCATAGAGTCACTGACTTCTATTTGGTAAGTTCTAGTTTTTAGGGAGCTCATTATTTCTCTTCTAAACTATTTATTCTCCACCCAACTCTTTTCTCTGGGACTTTAATCTCATATTTTTATCTATTCCTTCTTCTAGGTATTCCTGTAGTCCTCATAGGAAACCAATTTTTTCTTTCAGCCTTTCCTTTCCGTTGTTCCAGAGGAATCTTCTAATTTGGTGGATCACTAGATTCATAATGATTTTTAATATTGGTTAGTCTTTGATTTCCTCATCTCTCCAACTTTAGTTCCTTCATTGAGGTTCCATTCAAGGGCCAAGCTCTGTCCCCTGCTGTGCTTTGGCTAGGAGAATCAGCTCTGCTTACTCTTGCCCTGGGTCTCCTCGGTTCCTTCACCTTCCCCACTACTCCCTGAATCTTTGAAGGTCAGAGTTCTAAGTCATCAGGTCCCTCTTAGCCTCTCAGGACAGACTGTTTGGTCTCTGGGATTTCAGGGTCTTTGGACTTGGAATCTCCTTTATCTGAGTTTTGTGGTACTAGCACCATACTGGCTGCTGCCCATTGGGACTGCCTGGGGCTTCCAAGGTCTCCTCCTTGGGACTTTCTGACTACCCTGGAGCTTTCTTTGATCTATCCTCCTGTTCTTGCTGCAGTCTTTGTCAGCTATAGATGTTGTTGATCCATCTCTGTTCGCATCGGAAAGCTACCTTGCACTGTCATTGTCTTTCCTGGCCAAGCAAAGATTTCCTATTTCCCATGAACTTATGAATGAATCCTTTGTGTAGTTCTAAAGTGGAAAGTCTTACTATAATTTCTCATTATATTTCATTATCATCATTTGGCTTGGCATAGAGCTTCAGGGTTTTTCTGGAGTGGCTATATTGACTATGGATAGCCTGCTTCCAGGTAGCCATCTTGCCCAGAAGTCTCCAGTAGAAGAAGGTACTGGGGATTCTTGTTCAGGTATAGATGGAACTTGATGGCCTCTGAGGTCTCTTCTAACTCAGTGAATCTGTGATTCTCTTTCTAATAAGGCAACATCTTGCATATTATCGTAACTAGAATTATTCCTCCTAAACATGAAGTTTACTTTGCAGCCTCCACAATTCTGGTTGTCAAAAGTTGGACTCTTGATAGGGAGGTTCCAGAAGGAACCTAGTTTTTGTTATGTTGGATATATAAGCAATGCCATTGACTCTGAACAAAGTAGTGTATCCTTAGCGAGACTAACTACCAGGCCTAAGAGCATCTTCTGCTTCATTCTTCCTTATCCTCTTCCCCCATATATGCCTTCCTACAATAGGGGGGAAAAGCTAGTGTAACACTCACTAGCTCTACATGTCCTTCTCCCCTAGCTCCAGTTTGTCAACTCTCTGACACTTCCAGACAGGCAGAGGCTGTCCTGCTGTCTGGTGGAAGACTTGTGGGTGATATGGTTTACTATATAGTTATATCAATGTAGTTTACTAAATTGGTGAAATTGGAAAGAAACTACGACATGTGGTATACCACATGCTTCCAACCAGGATGGTGTCTAAACCGTTCTGTTTAAATGCATATAAATTCTAAAGCTCTCCAAAGAAGGATATTCTTTAACCTCTTTTGCCAGCTTGTTTAGTTCAATTTAATTATGATTTCAGTTCAACAAATCTTCCTTGAAATTAAAGCTATCCAAAAAGGGAATGGGCTGCCTTGGGAGGTGATGGTTCCCCCTCATTGCAAGTTTTCAATCAAAGGCTGGAGTCCACTTGCCAAAGATGTTGTTGTGAGTTATGGATAGGACTCAATGGATGGCTATAGAGCTTCCTTCCAATGTGGAAAAAAAAAATTCTGTAAATTGTTAAGTGCCAGTTGTGTGAAAGATACTGATTCTACGTCCCAGCCTCATTTGTGATGGAGAGGAAAGAGCCCTAGATTTGAAATCACAGGATCTGGGATCAAAGCTAGGATCTGCTACTCATTAACTGTCTGACTTTGAGCAAATCACTTAATTTTTTTGGCTCTCAGTTTTCTCATCTGCAGAATGGAATTATTGGACTAGCTGATCTTTATAATGCCTTCCGGATCTAAATTTATGATCCTGACCTCTTTGCTGTCACTGGCCTTACTTCTCCTTATTGAAATTTAAGCTCCCCCTTTCCAGCCTCTGTGGACATGAATGATGAATGATGGGCATCTTTCATGTGGTGATAATGTGCATATTTATAGTCCTCGCTCAGCTTACTTTTCTCCAAATTAAAGCATTTGAATTCCATTTGACTTGTCTTAAATTAAGCTTATTTTCCATTTGGATCCTGTTCAAGATCTTCCCATCTCAACGAGACAGTGAAACTCCAGTGAATAAATGTCAAGTCTGGGGGACCATTCACTCATTTGTTGCTAGGGTTCTAGCTAATTTAATTGACCTTGAGGAATTAAGGTTGGATAGTATGTCTTACATATCCTCTACTGCAACTCTTGATTCTCCATCTCTGTGGAATAAATGAATGAATGAGTGAATGAAAAGTATTTATTAAGCATTTACTATTTGCTAAGCACTGTTTCTTCTGTTTTACTTTTAAACTGATGTTGGCAAATTTTGCTCCCTAAATCCATTCAGAGAAGAAGCATTATGGAGAGTTGTTGGGCAATCATTTTTGAAGCCCTTATAACTTTCATTCCTTGACATACTTTGTGTGATTTTAGTGTGTTATTAACATTGTATGGCATGTCAGTGCAGGAGTTACAGAGTTCTTTGTTGGAATCTTTAAAATATTGCATTCCTGAATATTCTCATTTAAGATGTGATAGTCTTAATGTTTTTAAGATATAACTGAATCTTCCCCTCCAAGATGATTAATCCACCTCCAAGTCTTATGCCTAGCATCAGTTTTGAAAATAACAACAGATGACTTATCCTTTGCTAAAGCACTACCCTTAACTCCCACTCACCCCCCAAAAATCTATGATTTGTTTTTTGGTTCCTTAATCCTAAAAACAGAGCTGATATGTGGTGTTGGCTTCCCTGCAAGGTATGGTCTCTTTTCTCTTAGAACCCAATATTAATCTGGTGCCGATTTAGGAGTATAGTAGGGGAGTTTCAGTCTTGTGAGTTTCTAATCCACATAGGGGATTCTGGGAACAGAAAGTTTAAAGTTCTGCCCATTGCGATGCTATAATAGCAAAATTCAAATCTATGACCTGTGACTTATTCTTTTTCTCTTGTATGTGTTTTTTCTTTCTAGCTACAAGAGACTGTGAAAAGGAAGTTGGAAGGAGCCCGGTCCCCCCTTAATGGAGAGCAGCAGAATGGCACCTGTGATGGGAACTTCTCCCCAACAAGCAAGCGGATCCGGAAGGACATTCCTGCAGCATTGGACACTATTAGTAATCTGCCCAACAATATGCCTTTGCCTTCTGCTTCTCCTCTTCACCAGCTGGACATGAAGCCTTCTTTACCCTTGCCAAACAGTGGAGCTCATGCTCCAGGGATTATAGAAGAGCTGGGGAAGAATGGCAGGCTGCCAGAGATTAAACTTTCCATGAATGGTTGTAGTGACCTTGAGGATAGCTTTGCCATCCTGCAAAACAAGGAACTCAAACAAGAACCACTGGATGACCCCACCTGCATAGACACTTCAGAGACATCACTTTCCAATCAGAACAAGTTGTTCTCAGACATTAACCTCAATGATCAGGAGTGGCAGGAGTTAATAGATGAGCTGGCCAACACTGTCCCTGAAGATGACATACAGGATTTATTCAATGAAGACTTTGAAGAGAAGAAGGAGCCGGAATTCTCTCGGCCAACTACTGAGACGCCTCTTTCTCAAGAGAGTGCAAGTGTAAAGAGTGATCCTTCACACTCTCCATTTTCTCATGTTCCCATGGGATCTCCCCAGGGGAGACCATCATCTTCTGGTCCTCCATTTTCCAATGTCTCCACTGCTAGTAGCATACCTTCTGTGTCCAGTATTCCTGCAGCACCAAATCCTGCCAGCTCACCAGCAAACTGTGCTGTTCAGTCCCCCCAGACTCCTAACCAGGCTCATACTCCAGGTCAAGCTTCATCAAGGCCAGGGAATGGCTATCTCATGACTCCAGGAGCAGGCACTGTGACCGGCTCGGGACCCGGTCCTGTGTCAGTTTCCAGTGCGGATTTGTCTCCTGCGGAGCAGCTCAAACAGATGGCTGCGCAACAGCAGCAAAGAGCTAAACTTATCCAGCAGAAACAGCAACAACAGCCACCACAGCAGCAGCATCCGAATCAGACTTCAAGCTGGTCACCAGTGGGGCCCCCATCCAGTCCCTATGGAGGAGCTTTCAATGCAGACAAACCAAATAGCCCGATGATGTACCCCCAAGCCTTTAACAGCCAAAACCCCATAGTGCCTGCCATGGCAAACAGCCTGCAGAAGACGACAATGAATAACTACCTCCCCCAGAACCACATGAATATGATCAATCAGCAGCCAAATAACTTGGGTACAAACTCTTTAAACAAGCAGCCCAGTATACTAACTTATGGAAACACTAAGCCCCTGACCCACTTCAGTGCAGAACTGAGTCAGAGGATGACGCCACCCATGGCCAATCCCAACAAAAACCCAATGATGCCATATATGCAGCAGCAGCAGCAGCAGCAGCAGCAGCCTTTGCCGCAGCAACCCCCACAACAGCAGCAGCCGCCGCCACCGCCGCCACAGGCCCAGCCCCAGCTCCAAGCTCAGATGGCGCACTTGAACGAGGAGCAGAAACGCATGATTCTCATGAAGCAAAAAGGAGTGATGAATCAGCCCATGGCCTATTCCCCACTTCCTTCCCACAGCCAGGTAAGTGAGAAGCCCTGGAAGGGTTCCATTGGTTCATTGCAGAATTGCCTTGCTCCGAGCTTTGACTTGTCATGCCAGTGGTGCTACTTGCAGAAATCCCTTCCAGTTTGGTCATCTGATGTGTGGTTTTGTTTTCTTTTCCATTTCTTTCCTTGATGAGGTTGGAAAGTGATTGCTACTAAAACTCAGGAGCAAAACTCTCCTTTCTTTGACTAGTTTGAGACCAAAGCTATTTAATTGTAGCCAAATCATTGTGACAAAAGTATCTGCAAATTCTGGCTCTGTGAGAGAATGAATTGTGCTTCCTTTGTGCCTTTTCTAGTTGTTTTCCTCATAGATGTAAACTCAGAAGTTTGGGGGATTCCATTAATACTTTGGACTGCTTTAGTCACCATTGCAACCTTCAGGGCTCCTCCGTATAATTGTGGATAACTGGTGTATGGATCTGAGAAAGTTAACTGTGTTTTCCATGATGAAGTCAGGTGGGCTTTGGAGGTAATTGGCACAGACACGGTGCCAGTCAAAGCTTTTGGAGGATTTCTTTCAACTTCTGCCAGACTTAATGTTTGCCCTCGTTGGAGGATGGTACCAGTGGAGATAAGGGGTGATTAATAGGACCCCACCTGAGGAAGGAGGGCTGATAAAAGTCAGCATCTAGGAGAGTCAGGCTGGCCAGGCCTGAGATGACAGGCAGCCAAATCTGAGAACTGGCTAGAAGTAGAGTATGAGTGTGTAGCAGAGGTCTGAGGCCTGTGGAAAAAGAGAATTTGTTTCGTGAACCTTTTTTTTTTTTTTATCACAAATGTTATTTTATGGCAAGATAGCACAGCCCTTCCTTGGTCTACTGGATCAGCACTGCTGTGGACCCCCATAGTTAAAGACTATGGTAAAATTAATTAATTAAGCCTAATTTGAGAATTCCAGGATCTAGTTTGCCTATGTACTGTTCTATTAAAAAAAAAAGTTTGTGAAGCAAATAAGTCATGTAAACTACTGGAAAAGTGAAGAAAAACTATTTCAGAGTCCTGGTAAAAACCTCTTTGCTTGTGCATGCATCCTGCTTTGACTAGTGAGTGCACGAATTACAAACATGAGTTTTACTAAACCAATCTGAGCCTTTGGTCCAGATTCTCCTTTCCTGTTTTTGAGTATATTCATTTAATTATTTGGTACCTTATTTATTTTAAGATACTGTACTTTCTTGTCCTGGTAATTTCCATAGTCTATGTTTTTGCTCGAAAATGGTGAAAAAGATGATAAGAAAAAGGCATTTGGAAAAATTGATTGCTTCTGGGAGGGCCTTAACATCTCTTTGCAGCCTTCATTCATATTAAGAATGTTCACCTTTATTTACCATAAACAATGACAAAGTTAATAAGTTGCGAAATTAATTGGAATCCAAATATTCTAAATTTTGCCCTTTCTTTCCCAATTCCTAGAGTGGCAGAAAAGTGACATTTAAGAGTACCAGGAGTTTGCCCAGGGGATTATGGCCAGTTCCCTGCTTCCACAGCAAAGACAAAGAGTGGGAGAGACTTACCGGGGATTAAAAAGGGGAATTTACAATGAGGAATTTTTTTATATCTTCAGATTTGGAATTTGAGCACTTTTTAGTCCAGGATAGGACAAGGCAGCAGCTTCAGCCCCAGTAACTTGCTGGCATTTTCCTCCAGTCTAGGCTGGTCAGAGTTACACTGGGGGGTACCTGATAGTCCTTTGTTTTTGTCCAGGTGTTTTCAGTCAGGTCCTGCTCTTATTGACTCCACTTGGGGTTTTTGTGGCAAAGATACTAGAGTGGTTTGCCATTTCCTTCTCTAACTCATTTGACAGATAAGGAAACTGAGGCAACCAGGGTTAAGTGACTTGCCCAGGGTCACACAGCTAGTAAGTGTCTGAGTCCGGATTAAAATTCAGGAAGATGAGTCTTCCTGACTCCAGGCCTGGGTGCTCTGTCCTCTGTGTCATATATCCCCAAGCAAAAGAAGATATGAAGACTACTTAGAGGGATTAGGAGAGGCAATTAGACCTGGGTAAAACTAGTTCAAGCTTAGTAACTTCTTCCTTCCTTTTTCTCCCAAACTTCCTTACCTGAAATATGAATTTAATAGTTCTTTAAATCAACCTTTTGTTTGTTCTGTAAGAACAGAGCAGTTCCTTAAGAGAAGGAAAGCTGAAGAAGAAAAAAAATTAGGTTTGTTCCAAAGTGTTGGAGGAGCTGGGGAGGGGAGTGGTGGTGGAATTTTGCTGGAAAAGCATTTTTCTTCACTTTCTCCTCAAAATATATGCAAGAGAAGTTGCACAGGAGTAAGCAAAGATATGCAAGAAAATACTTGCCTAAAACTGCATTTCTTGCAAGAATTTCCCTAAGTTTGTCAATGAATTAGATTGGCTTCATCCTCAATTTTATTGGCTAGTCCATTTGGCTTGTCTACTGCTCCTATGCTCTCCCCTTTGGAGACTCTAAAGTCAAAACAAGGTCAGACAGGTACCTTGAAGTGCATCTTTCAGCTTGTTCTGTGTCCATGAATTTGAAACAGAAAAAATAAGCACAATTATTAGCATTATGAATGTTTCTTTAGGACACTTTTTGTCTTAGAGTTCACTCAAAGCATGAGGTAGTTTCAGTTGGCTTGACTCTTGGCCTCCATGGGAGTGGGAAGACTCCTGGATTTGTCATCAGAAAGCTTGGATTCAAATCCTCTTACTTGCTGTGATTCCCTGGGCAAGTTAAACCCTCTGGGCCTTAGTTTCCTTATCTGTAAAATTAAGGGGTTGGATCAAATGGCCTCTAAAGTCTTTTCCAATTTGATTTTTTATAATCCTTTCATTTTTAGGGAATTGAAAGGTTCAGTAATAAACAACTAATATGTGTCAGAAAGAGCACTTGAGCCCAGTTATCCTTACTTCGGGGTTAGCCCTGTATCCCCTCTTCCATCCTGCCTCTGAATATTAGGATATAGGAATATGTACTAAATCTACGGTTTTGTTGGTATAGGCAATTCCCAGGTAAGGAAGCTTCCTCTAGTGATCCAGGTCATACTTATTCTTCAGTTTATAGTCTTAAAAGAGTTGCCTGACTGACTTAGGATCAAGTTAAGTCAGGTCAATAAACATTTATTAAGTAACTCTCTACTAAGTGCTAGGGATACCAAAAAAAGGTTAAAAAAAACTCCAAAAAACCTGCCCTCAAGCATCTCACAATCTAATAGGGGCAACAACATGCAAAAAATTATATGTATAAGAGAGATTGGGGCTAATCCTAGTACTGCCATTAAGGGGGACTGGAAAAAATTTCTCGTAGAAAGTTGGATTTTGACTGAGACTTAAAGGAAGCCAGAGAGCTGAGTTGAAGAGAGAGAGAGAGAGAATCCTAGACTTGGGGAGAGCCAGTAAAAAATGTCCAGAATCAGATAATGATGGGAGGGTTGTATTAGAGGAGCTACAGAGATTAGTGCCATTGGATTATAGAGAATGTAGATGGGATTAAAGTGGAAGAAGACTGGACAGGAGGGGGAAGTTATGAAGGACTTTAAAAGCTCAACAGAGGGGTAATAGGGAGCCATTGGGATTTATTGAATGTAGGAGCAGATGTGACATGGTTAGATCTACGCTTTAGGAAGATCACTTTCACAGTTGAGTGAAAGATGGACTAAAGCAGTGAGAGAATCTTGCAGCAGGGAGACCAGCAGGTTCTTTCAGTAGTGTAGGTGTGAGGTGAGGAGGTGGTAGCCTTGTCAGAGGAGTATGAGACTTGTTACAAAGGCAGAAGTAACAGGACTTGGCAACAGATTGGATAAAAGGTATGGGGGAGGCAGAGTGAGAAAGGGTGAGAAGTCAAGGATGTCACCTGCGTTGTGAGCTTAAGTAAATGTGAGGATGCTGGGGCCCTCAACAGTAGTAAGGAAGTTAGTTTTAGAGAAAAGATAATGAGTTCTATTTTTGGCTATATTGAATTCCTCATCTATGGGACATCTAGTTTGAAATATCTGTCTAATAGGTGGTTGGAGATGTGAGACTGGAAGTCAGGAGTTTTGTACTGAGAATCTGAGAATCATCTTCATAAAAATGAAGATGGAATCCGGGGAAGCTGATGAGATCACCAAACAAAATAGTACAGAGAGAAAAAGGAAGATGGTTCATAAGAACAAAGCCTTGAGGGACACACATATTTAGCAGATACCATCTAGATAAAGATCCAGCAGAAGATATTGAGGATCAGTCAGACATATAGGAGAAGGACCAAGAGAGAACAGTGTCTCCAGAAATCTAGAGGGAGGAGCAAAGATAACAGGAAGACCAGCAGTGTCAAAGGCTGCAGGGAAGTCAAGAAGGATGAAGACTGAAAAATGGCCATTACCTTTGGTAGTTAAGAGATCGTTGGTAAAGCCATGATCAAAAACAGAACTTAGAAAGCATCTTTCAACAAATTCTCAGGGAGAA
>CM053592.1:69609274-69671078 GCA_028646515.1 Pseudochirops corinnae | reverse complement strand
AAATAAATAAATAAATAAATAAAGAATAGAGAAGGAAAAAGAAAAAAAAAAAAAAGAGATCGTTGGTAACTTGGAGAGAGCAGTTTCAGTAGAAAGATGAGATCAAAAGCCAAGACTTTGCAGAGTTAAGAAGAAAAAGAGAAAAAAGGAAATGGTGACATTGGTTTTAAATAGCCTTTTCAAAGGTCAGCCAGCCAGTATGTATCCAAGGCAACACTTGAACCCAAATCTTTCTGAATCCAAGGTCAATTCTTGTTGACCAAGGTCAACTGTGCCATGCTGCCTTAGGAAATAAAACATTTTAAATCGATTGGTATTAAAATCTGGTGTAGACCAATAATAAAGGCTCTGTTTGTGATGATTCAGTCAGCCAAAATGTTTGATAGGTGTAATAGAAGTGTAGACCATACCTGGAGATTTCTCTTGTTAATTTTAATACATGTCACTCCATTAGCTATCTCCATACCACTTGTAGTAATTCCCCTTGAGCCCAGCTAGAGATAATTCATTCTTATTTTTGTCTGGAAAGGCAGCGTGGTGTAAAATGAGCAGTGAATTTAGAATCAGACAATCTGGGTTCAAATCCTTGTCTTTTTGCTTAAATCTTTCCCTGTGTGACATGGAGCCTGTCAGAACTACCCTCTGGGTCCCCATTTTCTCATCTGTAAAATGAGGGAATTGGACCATATGATCCAGCTTCCTTCTGGCTGTAAACCTATGACCCTCTGACCTTCTACAGTCTCTGCCCTAGCCAAATATTCTGAAATTTGAAAACTTGAGGTGAAAGCTCAGTCTTCTAGGCCCATGGATGTCTGTCTTCCCATTCAGAAAGGTACTTATTTTCAGGCACATGTG
Source organism: Pseudochirops corinnae (assembly GCA_028646515.1). Classification (NCBI taxonomy): domain Eukaryota; kingdom Metazoa; phylum Chordata; class Mammalia; order Diprotodontia; family Pseudocheiridae; genus Pseudochirops; species Pseudochirops corinnae. Next base: position 69,670,223 of record CM053592.1, on the reverse strand, counting down.
ACTATCAGAATATAAACACACTGAAGTCTTCAGTTGTAGAGGTCATGTTTGAAAAGGTTCAGTCAAGTGAAGAAGACAAAGTAATGCTTTTCTAGATTGAATCCACACATTCCTCCTCTTTCCTTTCTGTCTCATGTGGTTCTTCTCAGTAGCAAAGAAAACTGGCATTGTGAGTCCACCATTAAAATAAGACTTCGCTGTTTGGGGTAGAGCTCTATCAGGCATTAATATGTTTACATGAAGTATTAATTCACAGCTGTTTGAAACAAGCTTCAAAAGGTTTATTTAGTCCTCTTTGGAAATGTGTCTTTTAGTTCAAATTTATATCCAAGCATTTCTGTACACACTGAGGCAGCATATATAATTATGCTGCATGCAGGTACGTAGGATAAATACAAACAGAAATTATAGGCAAGGCATAAAATATAATTAGACACAGATGTAGTTCAAATATGTTTTGTTCTGTCGTTGTTGAAAATTTACTATTGTCATCAGGAAGATGGGAACTCCATGATCATTTTTGTTTTAAACGAAGGTTAGAACACCTAAAGCAACCAGCAGTATGTCCCCAAAGACGTTTATTTCAAGATGCTCTATTTATTTCTGCACTAAGGAATTTGTTTCAGATCTAAGAGAGTACCTCTTCTACCAGAAATGACTGAGTTCTACCAGGGCATTCCAAAGAAGAACGGATCAAAAAGAAAAAATATATAATTTAATTTAAATTTAAATCCACACAAACACCCATAGCAGATGCTTACTAAATGTTGAAATGTTAAATTTAAGAAAAGAATGTGGTGTGATGGAAAGAACACAGGATTTTGAGTTAGTCATGTATGGATACAGACTCTGACATTGTCACCTGTGTGACCTTGTGGCAAGGAATTTAAACTCACTGTACCTTCATCTCTTCATTTGTAAAGAGGATTAAGCTTTAGGGGGGGAACCTGCTGCCTTGAGTCCACCTGGGACCTTCTAGGTCCTTGGGTGCCTGAGTCAAGAGTTTTACAGAACAAATCATTTTATTAAGGGGATTTGTTCTATGAAGTTTAGATTCAGTCAGAGAACTGCACTTGAGGTCCTAGAGGGCCACATGTGACCTCAAAGCCACAGTTTCCCCACCCATCAGCTAGATGCTTTCTAAGGATCTTTCACCTTCCGAAATATTATATTGTTATTTTTTAAAACCCAATAACTTAATCAAATCCGTTTGCAGCAGTTATGTTGCATACATTTTCTGTGTAAACATGCCCCAATTCTCCAATAGAATATAGATTCCTTGAAGACAAGTATCATTTTATTTTTATCTCTGCATTCTCAGTGTCTAGCAGAGTTGGGGAGAACAAAGTAGGTGTTTAATGAATGCTTCTTTGTTGAATTTTACCCGTGGTCAAGATTACACCTTTCTTTTCAAATTCTGACTTGTCCATATTAGCTGCAAACTCCCCTTTAGAAGGGCGGAGCTCTATAATTTCTCCTCTTTCTAGCCTACGGTCCACCTTTCTTTCCCCCTCCCACATCCCTGTGGCCCTTGGTCCTCTCCAGTTTCCTGGTGAGATTAACTAAGATGGTAATGAGAGGGGAAATATCACCCAGACTCTAAGAAAGGATTGGAGTTTTCCCCCCTGCTTTTGAGTTTATGTGATGTGATAACTAGAGCTTGTTTTGTGTTATCTTTCTATGTTATCTTTTCTTAATCTTGTGACTATTTGGCTAATTTATTTTTGCTGTTGTATAGTGGCTACTCCAGGACCATACCCTCCAAATCCACCACTCTAACCACTGGGCCACCTAGCTGCCTCCAGGGAAAGTTGAACGAATTACATGCTCAGTTGAACAGTAGGGAGTGGCAAGACACCGCCTAATGGGAAGGGAGACTAAAACCTTGGGGCCTTCTACCACCAAGAAGAGGAGGGGGATGAAGCAGGACAGATTGGGGGAGGTTTTAGAACAGTGGAGAAAAATGATGAAATCAATGTTTTAAGAAAATGAATCTGGCGGCCGTATGAGCTTAACTGGAGCAGAGAGGTAAGACAGGGAAAGCAGTAGACCAGCAAGCCTTTGCACTAGCAGAGGTATGAGATGATGCGAGCCTAGAGTAGGGGGATGGCTTTATTATTGAAAAGGGATGTAAGGGATGAATGTTCAGAACTTGGTTTTTCTTTTAAAGTTGGTGATACCTAGTGATCTATTGAAGATGAAGGAAAGAGGAAAAACCAAAGATAACTATGAAGTTTTGAGCACAAATGACTACAACAATAATGGTGCCAAAAAGGACAACAAAGAAAAAAAGATACAGTGAAAGGGAGGTGGTTAGTAAAAGATAATGCCCGTGACTCCTTTGTACAATGGTTAGTCTTTGTCAGCAATAGACAATTTGGAGGCTTATTATCAAGGCTTGTTATTACAATCTAACAATCCACCCTTATTAGGCTATTTTTCTGTTAATTCACTAAAATCTTACTGAAATCTTAACTGTGCTATTAGTCAGGGCTGGAGTGATGCTTTGGGAATCTCTATGCAAATATAATTTTGAAAGCCTTTTCATTTTTTTTTTCTACCAGAAAATACACTAGCTATCGCCACCATACTGATGAGGTATGGCATTTTTATCCAGAATTGGTGACTTTCAGATTTGCATGAACTATTTTATACGAAAATCCTACATCCAAGACTGCACCTGAATCCTCACTTGCTTCCATCAATTTTTCTAAAGCCTTGCATATTGATGCTGGTTGGGAAATTGCAGTGTTTACTGCTTGAACTCATTGCTTATCACTAAGTCGAGTCATTTTAACTCCTCCAGGATATTCCATCTTTTAGTGGATGTAGCAAATAGTAAATATAAGCTATTAATCATGATGATTTTTTTACATCATAAAATTGAATTGGCATCTTTGCTTAATGAAAGGCTAAATTTATGAGCCCAAGGAGAAATGACTAAAGCTTGATTGTTCAGGCATCGAATTGACTGCTGCACACCTTCATGATTGTCCATCAGATTTGTTTCATTGGAACTACCTTCTATAGTTGTTTATATCTAATCCATGTTTCCCTAAAATAGAAATTTAATAAATTTGCTGAAGCCTCTCCAGCGGCATCCACGTCAGGATGACACATTTTTTTGGTTTATGTACATTTGTGTTTTGCAGTCTTTGTTGACACTTATTGTTATTGGTTTACTCTGTGAAATACCTGTCAGATGGCTCTGGAGCAGGTGTGATGAGCAGACATGACTGAAGGAATGAGGGAAAGACCTCAATCAGAAGTTTCAGGCTTGCTGCATGTGGCTGAGGCTGAGGGCTCTCATCTTGTCATGAGCTCATTACCTTGCTGTCTGTCTACACAGCCTTGTTCTCTAGGCTACTTCCTTTTGCAATGCCAGTTAGTAAAGACAGATGGCACTTTGGCATCTTTCCTCAGGAACATAAACAAAAATAAGACACTTCCATTGGATGTTTTACCTAATTGAATGGATGCTAGGCGTCAGAAAGTGAATACAGTGTTGAACTTGGGATCAGGAAGACCTGAATTCAGATCTTGCCTCAAACATTTACTGGCTACGTGACCCTGATCAAATCCCTTTCATGTGCACACACACACACACACACACACACACACACACACACACATACACATATAAAACGGTACCTACCTCTCAGGGATGTTGTGAAGACAGGACAAAATATTATTTGTAAAGCACTTTGCAAACCCTAGAGCTGTATATAAATGGTAGCTATTATTATTATTGCTATTATTCTGCTAAAAATAAGCAACCTAGAAGGAAGGGAATCCAGCCTTCCAAGGACCATCATTGCTATGTCAGGTTGTTATGCTGGAGACTCTCCTGAACTCCGCAATGTGCCATGCAACTTCCTCTGCTTTGTATTTATCTCATACATATTTTGTGTTTATCTATTTGTGACCAATCTGTGCCCTCCCAATAGAATCAGTGCAAACTTCTTGGGGCAAGGACTCCTTTGATTTTGCCATCATATTTATGTTGTGTAGAACCTCATGCCTGGTATTTAATACATGCTTTGGAAAGAAAGGGAAAAGGGAAGGGCTGGAGTGGGAAGGAAGAACACTAGAATTCTGGGGAATTAGAGCTCTAACAGATCATTTAGGAAAGCTGGAATATGTTGTTCGCTATTCTGATGGGTTCTTGAAGAGACCTTGACCTTGACTTCATTTAGACTCAGTTTCCTCATCTGTAAAATGGATATTATCTTTTCCAGCACTCACCACAGAGAATTGGTTTGAAGCATCACCACAGTACAGCTATAAAAATGGCAACAATGTAGGCTCTCTCATAGTAGAGTTTCCAAAGCTAGGTCCCAGTTAGTACAAATAATGAATCCCACAAAATGGTGCCTGTATTTGAATATACGCTATTCAAAGTTATAATTATGTAAATGATGGTCATTGGTTCCAGCCCAATGGAAATAAATGCGAATAATGCAACCACTTCAGAGGATTTATTATTTGCACTAGTTGGAACCAAGCTGTATTTTTGCCAAGTGTATATATTTACTTTTTAGGGAATGTATGTGATTATAATGTGGTTGCTTTTTTGAGTTAATATATGAACTGATATGCAAAGTTTCCATTTAGCCATACCTCATGCAGGATTTCCAAAGGGTCCTTATGAGGACATTCTCTGTGAGGCCAGTAGCTGGATTCCACACTCGAAAACATATGGTGTCATTGTTCATTATCTATTCATAGGCTCTTCAGGATATCCTGCAAGGTACAAGACTCTCTGCCAAGATGCCGATCTCCTATAGAGATCTTCCATTGTACTTTGGCTTCTGGGTAAATTATACTCCCATAGATTCGCTATTCTTGATGATATTCTGGGCATAGATAAGGCTCTAAGGAGTCAAAGGATTTTCTCTTTGGTTAGATTTCCAATATGTTGTCACGATTAGTTAATATGATATATGAGGATACATAATTTAAGTATACGTTTTTATTAAGTAAACAGTAAATATTGAACCAGCAGAGTGTCTGAGCTGATACTTCCCATTTATTAAGATTATGGAGTTAGACAAAGACATGATTTTACAAATATTCACATATTTTCTGATTGCTTTTTGAATCGGAAATGTTCAGAAATTAGTTTAGAATAAAAGCCTTTCTTGGCCTTATATTGGCTGCTGCCCTTTCAGATAAATGGCTTTTTAAACCTTTATGTTTAGTCAGATAATGTTTTTAAAGCCAGATAACAATGAGCCATGTATAAAAGAGGAAGATGATTAATCATGGGTGCGTTGGAAACCTTAGCTTGTACCCCAAAACTACCTCCATCTGAAATAATTGATGGAATTAAAGTTGGATGAATTATCTGCCTCTTATGGTAGTGAGGCATGCATCTGAGGTGAGCACTTAACAGGACTGTTTTATGCTAGAAGTCATTTGTTCATTCAGCAATCGTTTGTTAAGTTTTAATTTTGTACCAGTACTCTGCCAAGTGATGGGGTTACAAAGACAAAAACAGGTTTTGACTTCAGGGAATTCTTTTTGGGAGCAGGGAGGAAATAGGGGAGAATGTAACACCCACACATATATATTGTACTGTTCTACATATATTTACATATATACATACACATGAGGTCATCCAGCCCAATGCCTTCATTTTACAGATGAGGAAACTGAGAGTAGTACATTGTACCTTATGGCTTGTAGATTTTGTAGAGGCCAGAGATATGCAATAGACTTGGAAGGCAGCAGACAGATTATGTAGGGCCAATCGAGCCTTATATATTCTTGGGGTTTCTATTTCCCTGGTCCCTGTTCTGTGATCTAACTGAAATACAACCTTGCAAAGTGATTTAATATGTGATTTTTGGGAGTCTGTGATTGAATTCAGAGTACTTTGAACTGTGACTTGGTACTGGTAGGTGTTATAGAAAATACATACCAATAATAGCAAGCATTTAAGGTTCACAAAGTGCTTTACAGGTGTTATTCTATTTGATCCTATTATTGCCCTAATTTTATAGATAAGGAAACTGAGTCTGAGAGAGGTTAAGTGACTTGCCTAGGGTCACACGGCTGGTGTGTATGAAGTGTGTACAGTGTACAAGGCAGGATTTGAACTCAGGTCCAACTGAACAACAATCAGAACTACCTGACCTCAAGTTCAGTGTGCTTTCCATTGTGCTACCTACCTGGCCTTCATGTACAGCACATGGTTTTGAGATTATATGTTAATATAATTCTTATCAATATGGATTCCTATAGGGGAAAAATATTTTTGCCTCAGTATCCACTTGGGATCAATGACAAGGATGCAGGCTGAACTCTAAAAGGGTGAGAGGCCATAGGCAGGGCCAGAATAGAGGCAAAATTTAATTCAAATCAATTCAACAAATATTTAATAAGCTCTTGTTTCTGAAAAAGCACAGTCCCCGTTCTTAAAGAGCTTTACCTTCTTTGCATAGATGCAGCATTCACCCAAATAAGTGTAACACACAGAAGATTGTGAACAAAGACAAGACTAACAACTGGAAGATCAGCAAAGGCTTCATGGGAGCCCTGGTACCTGAAATGAACATTGAAGGCAGACAGAGATTCTGAAAGGCAGTGATGAAGAGGCAGTACGTGCCAGTCAGAGGGAAGGGTGTTTGTAAATTAGCAGAGATAGGATAATGATTTTTTAAGTTCAAGGAAGAGCCTGTAATTCCATGTTCAGTTCATGAAGGTATGAAACTTTCTATGAAAAGGTTTAGATAGAAATCAGATGATGGACAGCCTTAAATACCCAGTTTGCCACCAGTCCTTTTAGGCAATAAGGATCTATCATCAAGGTTTTTGAGCAAAAGAGTAATGATATGGACTCACATGTGTTTCAGGATAATTAGGGGGAGGTTTCATTGTATAGGTAACCCCTAGATAAGGAAATTTCCTCTACCAATTGTAGTTTGGCACCCTAGAGAGCACACTAAGGGGTATTTGGGACTTGCCCACGATTACACAGCTGCTATGGGTCAAAGGCATGTGGATTGGGGTCTTCCTGGCTTGAAGGCCAGCTTTGTATCTACCAAGCCAGGCTGCCTCAAGGTGCTCTGGAAAGATTTTATTCCTGTATGCTGTCTTCCTGTCCTCTCTAGTATATTTTCTGCCACAAAATGAGATGAGATGAGATGTCACAAAATGATACCAAACCTGAGACTGCCTTTCTTGGGGGATGCTCTAGATTTTCCTCATTGGTCCTTCAAACTTATTTGATCTGTGGCATATACATTCAAGACCTTGCTTTGTCCTCTCTCATTTGATAAGCTAATTAGTGCTAACTCATGTACACTTGTTTTCCCCTCCTGTTTTACTTCCATCTTAATTTTAGGGCGTGGGGTGGGGCGATCCACAAACTTTTTGTGATGATCCTTTTCATTGTCTTTGAAGAGCATACTCTTCATGCCTTTGAAGCCTAGAGATGAGAGTAGAAATAGGATATATGTTCCTGATTTAGATTGGGAATAAAACAAGGAACTATGGAAGATGCAGGTATTATCTTTATTAAAGATAGAGTATGGTTGCAAAATCCTAGTAAGACAGATTCATATTGACAGCCTGGGGACTCTACCCTTAACCCAAAAGGGTCCCTCAAAGCAAACTCTATAAGTTACTACATGGCTACGCCAGTCCTGGCTGTGAACAATAACCTCTTTAGACTTAGTAGTTCATAACATAGGCTAGAGAAAACATGGGAGAGGGAAATAAAAACAGGAGTGAATCTTTGTAAGAAAAGGAAGAGAGGAGGAATATAGAAAAATGAGAGGGAGGAAAAAAATACATTTACATGCTAGAGACTTGGATAAGTTACTCTGACCTTTCTTTACCTTCATTCCCTCATCTGTAAAATGAGGAAGACCCAGCAATACCACTTCCAGGTCTGTATCCCAAAGAGATCATAAAAAAGGGAAAAGGACCCACATGTACAAAAATATTTATAGCAACTCTTTTTGTGGTGGCCAAGAATTGGACACTGAGGGGATGCCCATCAGTTGGGGAATGGCTGAGCAAGTTGTGGTATATGAATGTAATGGAATACTACTGTGCTATAAGAAGTGATGAACAGGCGGACTTCAGAAAAACCTGGAAAGACTTATATGAATTCATGTTGGGTGAAATGAGCAGAACAAGGAGAACAATGTACACAGTAACAGCCACGTTGTGCAGTGACTGACTTTGACTGACTTTGATAGACTTAGCTCTTCTCAGCAATGCAAGGATCTAAGACAATTCCAAAAGACTCAACGGTGGAAAATGTTATCCACATCCAGAGAGAGAACTTTGGAATCTGAATGCAGATTGAAGCATACTATTTACTTGCCTTTTCTTATATTACTTTGTTTTGTTTCTTCTTTCTCATGTTTCCTCCTATTAGTTCTAATTCTTCTTTACATCATGGCTAATGTGAAAATATGTTTAATATGAATGTAAAAGTAGAATCTATATCAGATTGCACACCATCTTGGGGAAGGGGGAGAAAATTTAAAACAAAATCTTATGGAAGTGAATGTTGAAAACTAAAAATAAATATATTATATATTAAAGTATATAAATATATATAAAATAAATAATATATAAATGTATATTAAAAATAAATAAAATAAAATGAGCATTGGGCAAAATGATTTCCAAGGGCCCTACCAGCCCTAAATCCAAAAATCATAACTCCTACCACTTCTATGAAGCCTAATCATTGTTACTCCCATAGTGACCTCTGCCTCCTCCAAACTATGAAAAGAACTTTGGACTTCAAATCAAATTATCTGGGTACAAGATCTGTCGTTATTTGTTGTTACCTACGTTATCTTGCACAGGCTGTAGTGGATAGAATTGTAGGCTTAGAATGAAGAAAATCTGGGTTCAGATAACACCTCAGAGACTTACCAGCGCTCAAGACTGGGCAAATCACTTGAGCTCTTTCTGCGTCCATTTTCTCATCTGTAAAATGGGAATAACAGCACTTCTCTCACAGGGTTGTTTTGAGGATGAAATGAGATCGTGTGTGTAAAAAGTGGGTAAACCTTAAAGCACCTCAAAAATTGCCCTAGTGTCACTCTGTGACGGATACCAGGTCATGGCGATTTGTCCCTCCTGCAGAGAAATCATTTGCAAGGAAGCATATTTACAGCAATCAGGATGGATGTTGCATTTCCTTCCTAGCTTGTCTCTTCTAAACTGAGGGAGCATCTTTAAACCTGAGCACAGCTCTGTTTTTCTAATAGAGCTTATTGTTAGCTGGCCATTTGTGGGCTTCATTCATACACATGATACCGTACCCAGACACCATTTTGTGAGCAGCCTTGGGGCTATATAAACATCCTGTGGAGAGGTCAGGAGCACCTGACCCCCCTATTAACATGTCAATGAAAGTGGCTGGTGCTCTGGGCTTGTTTTCTAGGGTTTTGATGAGCCTCATTAATTATGTTTAGAAAGAAAGGTGTGCAGCTGGAGAGGAGCCTGCACAGCTCAATGGGAACATGACTAATTGGACAGTTGGCAGAGTGTTAAATTGGTGGTCTAGTGAGAGAAACTAGTGTATAAACATCATTCCCGCATATGGGAAAGCAGACTGTAATTCTCTGTGCCTTTCCAAAAGGACTTGGGTTACTCCTGGCTATGCTTTCTGGCCATTGCTAAACCATGCTGCCTGTATCCCAGCATCCTCCTCAACCTTCCTTTGCCTAGCTTCCTTTTACATGCTGTCTTTTCCCATTAGAATGTCAGCTTCTCGAGGGCAGGAACTCTGTTCCTTACTTGTATTGTCTATGCAGCACTTAGCACATAGTAAAGCACTTGATATTTCCTCCTTCCCTTCTTGTTCTTTCTTTCTTCCTTCATCTCTTCCTTCCTTCCTTCCTTCCTTCCTTCCTTTCTTTCCTCAATTCAGAATTGATCTATTGAAAGAACTGGTTATTCAGACTGGTAGAAATTTACAAACCTCACTGATAAATCATTTCATTATAAATATGGTTATGGATTTGGAGTCTAAGACTCTCTGATTGTATCTAGGCTCTTTCACCTATTACATGTGTGAGTATAGATGTCAATTCCCTTTTCTGGGTCACGTTTCCCCCATCTTCCAAATGAGTAGGTTGGTCTAGATCAGAAGTGTCAAATCTGCAGCCCACAACACTCCCAAGTGCAGCAGGAACCAGATTAAAATGTAATTGTGTCTGTCTGTTTGTGTGTATGTAAGGGGTGTGGGTCTCATTTCTATTTGAGTTTGACAGCACTGGTCTAGGTTGCCTTCTAACTCCACATCAAAGAACCCACCCCTTTAAAAATGGAACATGCTCAGATTTTTTTCCTGTTAAGAAGGGACCTGTGCTATTCCTCCCTATTTTTTCCCACTCTCAGAAATAAGAAGGCATTTGGTACAAAGAAAGAGAGCCTAAATGAAAGGTTGGATCTTTTCTACCTCTAGATCCTTGTTCCTGAATCCTACAGTATTATTGTGTTCTTTATAAAGTAAGGAAGTGGTTCCAGGTCTCTCCTCCCAAAGTAAATATGATTTCTTTTTATACCTACTCATATGCCAGTGAATCTGGGATTTTCTTGATGCAAATATTCCTTCCAGTGATACATAGCACAGCTCATCCATTGTTACTTCTTCTATATGACTCCTGTCCACATCCTCCCATTTATTTGTCAGCAGGCTGGGGACTATCTTTGCTTTCTCCTGACATCTTAAGATACCAGTGGGGAGCCACCCATGAGCTGTCTGCTGGCTATTCCTTCTTCTGACTGCATGAGAGGCTTATTGTCTTTTCTACTTATATATTTCTTTGACCCATAAGAATCTTCATATACATATAGATGAAAATTATGAGGAAAAGGAGAAAAATAGACAAAACTGGGGATTTCTCAGTGCTTCCCTATGCAAAAGTACCTGTTAGAAAGACAAAAATTAACATAATTAATATGGCTTTCTTCTATCTCATCTTCTGGGAAGGTTGCTGTAGCTCCAGCTTTTCTCTTCTTTAAAAATAAAATTTGTTAGTAATTTATTACCTTGTGATATAATAACAATTGCTCACAATTACATTCTGCTTTCAGTCTTACAAAATACTTTCCTGAACAATCTGGGGAGGCAGGAAAGACAGGTATGATTATCTCCATTTATAGATGAGGAAACTGAGGCTCAGAGAGATCAAATTATTTTCCCAAGATCACACAACTGGTAAGACTCAGAGCTATGACTAGACCCTATTTCTCTTGACTCTTAAATCCCATTGCTCTCTCCACTGTATTCCTATGGCTCTGTTCCACCAAATCAAACATAAGGCTAGTAGATAATCCAGAGATAATCCACTTCATCCCCCTGCCTCAAGGCTACCTAAGCCAGACCAGACAGATGGCACTCTGTCTTATACTTAAGAGTTCTCATCTCTTACTGTTTTCCTTAATTCAGTTCCCTTATTCAGAGGGGGAAGGGATGGAGTCTGGACCAGTGATTTCATCAGTATGCAGGAAATCTCTACACTGATACAGTTGGACAATTTACCTATAATTTACAGTTTGAGGGAGTTTTCTATACTTAGAATTCTATGATCTTTATTGCTAACCTGAATTTGTCTTGCTACAGTTTGCTCATTTTCTCATGAATATTCTTCAGCAGTGATGGCAAAAACTAGCTAGAATTCTTGATTTTTGTTACCTTCCAGATATGTGACTATTGTTACTGTCACCCATCCATCTTTTATACTCAAAACTAAAAATACAGAATTTCATTCCTCATACTTTTCTCATAGTTGACATATTCATTTGCCAACCTCTCACCCTTTTTTAATTAGTTTTTTTTTCCTTTCCCTGAGTCACCTCCATATTCTCTTCTAAGCTGTATGTCCCTGAAGGAAGAATAGTACAGTCTTGACCACAGCTGAATATGTTATTCAGGCATACTCTGTTGAATAGAATTAATTGGATCCATGAAAACATAACTTGAGACAAAATAGTTTCGTAGAAACAGAACTGGTTGGAGAGCAAGATGGAGTCATAGTGGCATACCCAACTGAATCAGCCAACATCCAACATTTTGTCATCAACACATTGTCACCAGACCCAGTTATCGTATGGTAAAACTTTTCTGGTAACGTTTGACCAGTGCCCCATTTATAGCATTGTTTCTATGGAATTAACTGCTACTATAGTATCCTCATGTCAGCTAATATTATGTTTTGACATCACTAGTTAAGAATATTAGGCAGAATGTGTTAGTATCCATTCTTTCATTTATTCATCAGACCTTCATTAAGCACATACTATTTGATCAATCAACAAGCATTTATTAAGCCCTATTCTGTGCCTGACACTCTACTAGATGCTGAAGAAGCCGAAGAAGAAGAAGAAGAAGAAGAAGAAGAAGAAGAAGAAGAAGAAGAAGAAGGAGAAGGAGAAGAATTCCTTCCCTCAGAGAGCTTACATTCTTTATCCACATTTTTGAGTGAATGGTGCAGGTTTAGAGGTCACTATAAAATTCTAGATATTTTCATGATATGTGTTGTGTATGTGTATGTGTGTGTGTGTGTAGCTAGATGCTTCTCATATTGAATTGATAGTGTATAAATTATTTTTTCCTTTATAATTTTATAATACATATGTATGAGGCTTTGTATAATATAGTTGTTCCTAAATTTGTAAACTCAGTCATATTCTAAAGGCTTTTGGGGAGTTTTTTATTTTAAGGAATCTTAACCGAATCTTTTATTAGAGTACTAAGAATCCTTTTACAAAACAAATACATAGTAACTGTCTTTTCATCTGGATTTTCATATATTGGATGTGATGAATGAGCGTTTCGTTTATCTACACTCATCCCTTTCGTAATCATCTTTATTGTTGTTATTATCATTATTAATTCTAATAATGCTTTACTAGCATGGTGTAGTCATTTTGAATGTGAATTCACAGGGAATCTTCAGGGGAAACCATATCTTTCTGTGGGAGTTAAGAGTAGAGGACAATCATGACCAAGACAGTATCAGCAGTGATTTAAGGAAATCACATTCAACCTAGTGAAGTACACTTGGAAAGAGTCAGGCTCTTTTGTCCCATGAAGATTACCACTGAGGTACTGCTGACAGTCTTGTTGACTGACGCTGCCCGTATGCATCCTGAGATGTCCTGTGCTATATACATCAAAAAAATTTTTCCAGAGAAAATTAGCTGTAAGTCATATCTAAAGTCTCAATTTCTTGTTGGAGGTGAGGTGTGGAGTTGTGGAGGTGTCAAGGGTTAAAAAACAGTTCTGTTGGTGTAGGAATAGTTTGAACTTTTGAGTATAAATGTTTGCAAAAGTGCTGAATGCTAACTGAATTGAATTCAAAGCATTACTGGGAGAATGTTCTGTTAAAGATACAGGCTTTTGTGCTTGTGAGAAATTTGGGATCCTTGGAAATACTTGGCCATTTCCCAAGTGTAATCCGATTCAATAGCCTTTTAAGTACTCAGTCCTAGGCCTAACTCATCGTCTATCTGTAGCACTTGATCAAGACACACACACACACACACACACACACACACACACACACACACACACACACACACACTTGATTAACTTCTCATATATCTCTAAGGAACGATTTGGCAATATGTATTTTTAATCTCATTTGTATTTCAGGTGTGGATGGTTTTCTCTTTTACATTGTTATGTACTTATTTGAGCATGCTTTGTAGTGTTCTGAGTCTCATTGTAGTTAATATCATGTGATCTTTGAATGGAATATAAAGAAAACTTCTCCATCCCCAGTGAATCTTGTTGTTTTAACTCTGAGCAATACATCTTTCATGGCCCTAATGAATGCATTATAGGTATAACGCATTTAATGATAATAACTAATAATAATAGCCCTGTGCCAAGTACTTTACAATTATTATCTCACGTACTTCTCGCAACAACCCTGGGAGGTAGATACTATTGTTATCCTCATTTTACAGATAAAGAAACTGAGGCAAACAGAGTTTAAGTGACTTTTCGAGGATCTCACAGCTAGCAAGTGTCGAAGACCAGATTTGAACTCTGATCTTCCTGACTTCAGGCCCAGCTTTCTATCCTCTCAACCACTTTATCCCATTCTCCATGTCAGTACTCAGCAGATCAATAAACATAAGAACCTTTATAACTATCTGTTGTAGAATCTCGTATGATTTTAACATATAAATAGAAGACACCAAGAAGAGCCTTCAAGGCTGTATTTTGTTGTGAATCCAATGCTTTTTGAAAAATCAATCAGTGGAGCAATTTCATATTCTCAGCACCTTTCTATCAGTTGCACAAAAACAAAGATGTGACCTGCTTTAGAAAATTGTGAGCATATATGCTATTGATGAGAATATTCTCATATAGATTTTATAGTGATTAGAAAGTATGCCTATGAGCTAGTTGGGAGTTTTTTTTTCTCCTGATCACCTTTTTTTTTTTTTTAGTTTATGATCTTTTTCATTCTTTTAAAATCTTCATTTCTTTGAGATATCTTGAAAATGCATTTTTGTGTTCACTTAAAATTGTATCATCTCTAGCATCAATTTCTTCTATATGTATTTAGTTATGTCTAATAACTCTTCCCAAATTCATTGTCTTAATATAGCATGTTATATTCTGAAATACTGATGTCTAAAAGTGGCAATTCTAATATTGTCATAAATAATAATAGATCACAGTAAAAAAAAAACCAAACAATGACAACAACCCAGCAGGACTACTGTATTTTGTATTTATTTGTTGTGTAATAAAATATCATTGACAAGTCATGATTTTGGAATTATATGATTTAGCTTAATCTCACATCAGGCTCTCTCTGTAGACTTGTTTTCTTTTTAACTTTTCACCATTTTGTAAGACAGTATCGCCAATAATCTTCCATTATCCTCCAAATCGTTTTTAAAATGAGCTCATCCCCTAAACCAATACTGCCTCTTACTGACACTTCTTTCTGGTGGCCAGATAGATTAAATGTAAGAAGGATATCCCTCACAATTAAGGTAACTAACAAGATGCTCTGTATCCTAATGCCTTTGTTAGTGGAGAATGCCTCTTTCATTGAAGCAATCACTCAAAGGTATAAAACAGGTGCGAACAATTCCTAGACACCTCGATTGGATCAATCAAATGCATAAACTAGGTACAAAAAAATCCTTAATCAATGTATAACAACTGAATAAGTAAAAAGTGTATTGGAATTGGTTGAAGAGAATCATCATAACCCATGGGGTTTGGATGAAGCAGGAAGCCACTTAAGAATCAGGTATTCTAATATTCTAGTAGCAGTCCATCCTAGATATAGAGCAGTACCAGCCAAGCCCTTGAGAGGGAATCACTTTGTGGGGTGGGGGGGGGGGGGAAGAGTATCTCTGTTTCTATCCACACATACACACACCAGAGAAAATTTGCCTAATGACCTTCGAAAAGTCAGAAGATTTGGATTTCCAGTTGGTGATAGCAGCCATATACAAGGAACAACAGTGGCCCAAGGATAGACATATGGAGTGAAGAAGGTACCTTTAATACCACCAAGGGTCCTGACCCACATAATCCCACATCTCAGGGGAACTTCATGAAACCTCAAGGAAGAGAAAGATGGACTTCTATCTAACTGGACCCTTTGCCACATGTGCCTTCTAAACTTAAGCCCATTTTCCCCTAGACTCTGCAGGTAATTGTGGAAAAGTGCGTTCTAGACTTTTAGGGGATGTTTGTCATTTGGTCCTTTTTATGCACTCCCAGTAAAAATACACTTGTAAAAGCTAAATGGGTCAGTGATATTGAAGAAGACACCAGATGGAGGCTCAAGGAGGAGTCTCAGTCAGCCTCTAGGGTCCCAGTCTAATAATGCAAGTGGGAACTGAGAAGCTTGGTCCAGAGGGGATGTGTTATGACTGTCCGCTGCTTCCAGGGACATTTTCTAAGCTCTTTTGACTTCCTCGTGACCATCAACAATTGGTTAAACTTTAAAAAGTAGTTATAGGATCAATATTAGTCTTTACTTTTGCCCATTTTCTGTTATTCTGGACCCAACAGCTTACTAAGTATGTCTCCTTAGAGCTGGTGCGGTCCGATCCAATATCTTTTCCATAAATTTCTTTTCTTCTGTTTTAGTATTGGCTCTAAATATTCGATGATCTGACTGTGAACTGAAATGGTTGCACTGTTGATAACTGTGTGTTTTGTTTCTTATTAGTTACTTTTTTGTGATGTTATTTGTGCTCCCCTTGTTCAGTACCTTCTGTCTCTTGTTGTTGTGGTTTTTTAAATAATGAACAAAAATGTACTCTATCACATTGAAAAGAGAGAAAAACAAAACCCTCACAACAAAAGTGTTGTCAAGCAAAACAAATTATCACACTGACCCTGTCCAGAAATTTTACCTCAGTCTATACTTTGAGTCTCTGCTCTCTGTCAAGAGATAGGTGACATATTTCATCATGTATGGCGGTCCTCCTTCTGCTATTTATTCTACCTCTGATATAGTTCTTAGATATGTCCCCTCCTTTCAATTTCCATAACCACCATTCTATTTAAGAGCCTCATTACTTCTTACTAGGACTAAAACGGTAGCATCTTAACTGGTCTCCCTACTTCCAACAACCTCCCATTACAATGGGAAAAAGCATAATCTTTTTAATAGGTAGCATGTCACCCCCATATTCATAAACCTCTGATGGCTCCCCATGAAGTAAAGTACACACACAGTCTTGAACTCCAAGCCCTTTGCAAGCTGGTTACAGTATCTTTCCAGTTTTAGCCTGCATCACTACTCATGAACACTTTATATACCAGCCAAACTAGACAGATAATTGTTCTAAACATTCTTTTTGTACCGTCCAATCCCCATACCTTTGATTTCATTGTACCCTATGCCTGAAACACACTTCTTGCTATCAACATTTGTTGGAAATTTTCCCATTCTTAAATTCTTAACTCCAGTCTACCCCAACCGTACTGTGTTTATCGTTCTCTCCCTCCTTCTTCCCCCCCCCCTCCCCCACCAGCTGAAAGTAATTGTTCTCTCATTTCACTGCCCACAGACTTTGTGTTGATCTGGCATCTAGAAGACCTTTGAAACCGAGACTTAACCTCCTAGGGTTCTAGGCACATATCTAAGACTCTGAGTTGCAGAGAGGGTGCTATTTCACGTGTAGAGGAACTTTCCTTATCTGAGAATTCCCTATGACAATGAAGTCATAGGACCAGACCCTATCCCCAATTAATATTTTAATTGCATAATGTCCTGTCTTCTCTTATAGATTGTAAACTCCTTGAGATCTGTGATTGAGTCTTGTATGTTTTCACATCTCTCTCTATAGCACTAGAAAAAAATGCCTTGAATATAGTATGTGCTTAATTAATGTACATTAATGCAACTACACAGTGCAGTAGAGAGAGTGCTGGGCCTAGAGTCGGGAAGACTCATCTTCCTGAGTTCAAATATGACCTTAGACACTTACTAGCTGTGTGACTCTGAGCAAGTCACTTATCCCAGTTTGCCTTGGTTTCCTTACCAGTAAAATGAGCTGGAGAAGGAAATGGCAAACCACTCCAGTATTTTTGCCAAGAAAAGCCCCAAAATGGGATCACAACGAATCAGACAGGACTAAACAACAACAATTAATGTTTGTTGAATGGAATTAACATGAACATCACCATCTCTGGGCTCAATCCTGAATCAAGGGATTCAAAGAAAGAAAATGGATGTAGAGAAGGCAAAAATGAATGAAAGAGCACTTATTATGAGCTAAACACTGTCCTAAGTGCAGGGGATACAAATTAAAAAAACAAAAACCTTCAAGGAGCTTAAATTCTAACAGACAGAAAAAACACACATTAGGGAGTAGTGGTAGGGAGGACACTTTGGTCCTAAAAGTTACTTGAATGGCGAGTGGAGCCTTAAGAGAGGATATTAAAACATTGCATCCAGGAACAATGGCAGAGTTTATTTTATTGTACTTTGTAGTTTCATAACTGAGGGTTTGGAAAGAGGAGGAAGGAAAGGATTTGAAGTTTTCCCAGAACATGGCAGATTGGTTGGTAAGGAAGCTATGGAGGAGCTGACTGGATATGAGAGCATGAAGGAAAGGATGGCCTTCCTGAAAGAGTGTTCTGGGAGCAGGAGTCACCAATGAAGAGAATTGGAGTCCTAGAGCAAGAAAACCTATTTAAAGAAGGTCATCTCTACTCTCTCCTGTCTTCCTCCTCCCTAAGCCTTGCCAAGATGCTGACCTCCAGCATCAGCCTCAAACTCTCACTCTCCTGGAAAAATGACAGTGATTCTGTAGCCCAGAGTAGAGTAGTTGTTGAAATAAATGTCAACACTTCTTCAGGTCAGGCTCTCACTTGTCACCACCACTGTCACCACTCCCACCATGAGTATTTTGTCTGTTTGAGTTTGGTTTTTTTTGTTGTGGTGGTGGTGGTAGCACTCAGGAGCTTGTGGGCTTTGCATTCTGTAGGGGCCAAGTCTTGTGGTCCAACAGAAGTTGCCTGAAAAAGATTCTCGTAGAATGACTCCCCTAGAAAATTTGTTTGCATTTCATTTCATGTGACTTTTATCTGGCTTCCTGTGTCTTTACACCTCTCCCTCTGAAACTGTTCCTGATACTGCCACTGTTGGGTAACCTTTAACCTTCATGTCATTTTCATTGAAGCACGCAGTATATTAAAAACATAAATTGTATTGCCTTTAGATAACCAGCTTCCTTAGAACCTTGAAAGCATAGATCAGTAGCTAGGTAGGTCTAATTGGCTTTCTTGTCAACAGAAGAAAAAGAATATACTTCTCTGCCACTGTGCATGTGAGTAACCCTTCCTTATAACTACACACACACACACACACACACACCCCTTGCTTTCCATTGGGGAAGAAAAGATTTTAAGAAGTCTCCCTTTTTGGCCTTGTTCAGTTGTATTTCAGTCATGTCCTTTTCTTTGTAACCCCATTTGGGGTTTTCTTGGCAAAGATACTGGAGTGGTTTGCCATTTCCTTCTCCAGTTCATTCTACAGATGAGGAAACTGAGACAAACAGGGTTAAGTGACTTGCACAGGGTCACATAGCTAGTTAGGGTCTGAGGCCAGATTTGAACTCAGGAAGATGAATCTTCCTGTTGCTAGGCCTGACACTTTAACCACTGTGCCAAGAAGTCTCCTTAATGAGGCTATCCTTGAGACCTAAATTATTCATCAGATCTATTGCTCCTATGAACTCTGATCTTATCAATTTCAGTTTTGATATGAGATGTTGTATGATAGAAAAATCGAGGAATGTTTTTAGTCGTCCACCCATTGTGGTTCTCTCTGAATCACACAGAAACAGCTTCGAACAATGAAGAACATCTTAGCTCTCCTGCTAATGTCATGTATGACCCTGATCAAGTCACTTACCTGGCAAGATCCTTGATAGTCTGTAGAACATTCCTAGTAAAGCAGAGCAGGGATGCATAGTCACCCACAGCACCTCTGAGCATGCACTGGAATTTCTGTCTTAAGCTGTTTGGGGTTTTTTTCATGTTATCCAAGACCTTAGACAAGCTTTAGACACACAGGTATTTCCTACTTTAGCAAACCTGATATATAAAAATCCAGATGAAGGAAGGTGTGTGAATGTAAACCTCAGAAGTATTCCTCATCAGGTCCACAGTGAGCTTCCCTGGTGTGTTTAAAATATTACGTAATTTGTAGAATTTTAGTTTTCAAAGTGCCCCAGAAAGTACCTTCAGTACCGCTTTACAGGCTTCATAAAACCATCAATTTAAAGGTGGAAGAGACCTTAGAGATTATCTCATTTTACAGATGAGGGGACTGGTATTTTTGGAGGTTAAGTGACTTGGCCAGGGTCACACAGGTAATCAGGGAAAGAGCTGGGAACTGAACCCAGATCTTCTGACTCCAAATCTTTCCACTGCTGTTTATGAGGTTCAAGTGAAATAATATAGGTAAGCACTTTGCAGAAATTTTAAAGCACCTTTAAAAATGTCAGTTTGTAGCGATTGTGAATTAGTGAGCTGGATTATCATGAGGTACAAGGAATAGTGAAGGCATGGCCCACCTAGGAGTTTCTACCTTCATTGAAAATTATACATAGCATCCTCATGAAAGGGCTAGAAAATCAGGCATAATTTCTGTGTTAGAATTCTAGACTGCTCTGGAAAGTTACATACTTATATGTACTTGTGAGGGGCTGGGCCCCCAAGCAGACATGCATATTCTCTGACCTTGAATTGCATACAGATCATTAGTGTCAAAGGAGAACTTCTCCTCCTCCCCACCCTACACCCCCTCCATTCTTTTCCTGGTAGACTTCTATCTCAGCCTACATCGCTCTCTCGCTCTCTCTCTCTCTCTTCTCCCCCCTTTCTCCATCTCCCTCTCTCTTTCTCCCTTCCGCTCTTCCCCTCTTTCTCTGTCTCTCCGTTTCCTCATCTCCCTCTCTCCCTCCCTCTCTCTCCTTCTCTCTCTTTCCCCTTCTCTCTCTCCCTTCCTCTCTTTCTCTATCTCCCCCTCTTTCTTCCCCTTTCTCCCTCTCTCCCCCTCCCTCTCTTTCCTTCCCTTTCTCCCTCCCTCCCTCCCAAGCACTCAGTTCAGAAAAGAGGAAGAGAAGTGGTATCCTGGGAAAGAGAGCCAAATGAATTAATAAGACATCACCGATCTCTACTGTCTACTGCTCTGGAAGGATTCCATGCTGATTATAGGGGGCAAAGGGGGATCTGAAGTGGGCAGCACCCCCACCTTCCTGAGTCCTTCTTTGTTGTGTCAAATGAGTAGCAATTCATTCCTGTTTACATACTTACTAGTGGCTCTTCTGGCCATAGCTTAGCTGAAGGGGGAGAAGAGGAGAACTGGGGGGAGGGAGTAAGGATTAGAAGAAGGGAGAAAGAGAAGGCCTGTTGCAGGCCTGAACTTTGTTTAACATTCACGGTCAGGATGGTGTATAAATTTAGCACAGAAAAGGAAGAGCTGTGGCCAAGTTCTGGGGTGAAGAGGAGGAGGGAGAGAGGTTTGAGGAGAGGAAACAGGCCAAGTCATTAAGTTAACTGGGTTCCCCTTTTTTGGTAAGTGGGAAGGGAGGATGACCACTGATGGGGAGGAGCAAGTGAAGGAGCTGAAGCTGAATGAACTACTTCTGAAAAGACAAGTCACTATCATATTTATGGGAGAGGTCAGCTAGTCAATTTTAAAAGGACCCTTAAAGGCATGAGGGAGAGAAGATTAGGTTAGAGGCATTGTGGTGAGGTATAAGTGTGGTGAGTGAGGGCCAGGCCTGGAGTAACTGTGTTTGTGGGCAAAGCAGTTAACCTTTCAATCTCCCTGAAAACTCGGTAAACTATAAATTACAAGACAAGTTACTGATTTGGATTTGTGATGGGAGTCCTCACACTGAGAGCTCCCTAATCTGGTTTATGGATCCCAACTCAAAAACGGAGCCAGGGGAAGGGAGGGTATATTATATCCCTTTACCCCACACCATTCCACCCCCACCCCCCCACCAAATACTAGCCTCAGTAGCTCATAGGAAAATGCATTCCATGATTTTATTCTCTAATGGAAAGCAAATTTAAGTAGCTGGTTTAATAGTCACAGAATCACAGATATCAGGCTTGGAAGGGACCTTGGGGACCATCTAGTTCAACCTATACCTGAAAAAGCATACTCTGCTACCTACCTGACAAGTGTTCGCTCATCCTTTGCTTAAAGACCTGAAGACAAAAAGATACTGTCTGTTTTCTACTTGGAGATGGTTCCGACTGTTCAACAGGTTTTTTTCTTTTATTTCCATGGCAGAAATCTGACTTCTCTGCTACTTCTCCCCATTGCTTCTGGTTCTGCCCTTAGGGACTGAACAGAATAAATTTAATCCCATGACAACCTTTAAATATTTTTTAAGTTATTGCTATCTAGCATTTATATAGAACCTTAAAGTTTACAAAGCACTTTATATCTGTTATGTCACTTGACCCTCACAACAGCCCTGTTAGGTAAACATTATTATTATCGCCATTCTACAAATAGGGAAACTGAGGCTGAAATAGGCAGGTTAAGTGAATTGCCCAGATTCACATAGCGTGAGTGCATATGGAAGGAGTAGAACTCTAGTCTTCCTGGATTACAAGTCCAGGACTCAACTATACCACCTAGCTGCCTTAAAAGGCAAGTAGTATATCCACTGTGTCTGTCTTCTTTTTCTCCAAGTGAAGTCTTCCTAGGTACAACAATAGATCCTCATATGGCATGATCTTGGGACCTGGTGAACTTCCTTGGTGCACTCTGGTAGTGACAAGCACTAGTAAGAGCAGTATCTGTGAGCAATTTTTATTTTCCAAGGGGCTTTCATATGCATTATCCCTTTGTATCCTCACATTAGCTTATAAAGTAGATAGGGTCAAGTGTCATTCACATCTTAGAGAGGAAAAAACTGAAGTATAGGAAGGTTATTTAACTTGTCAGAAGTCACACTCCATTTATCAATTACAGTTGGAGCTAGAACTAGCTTCTATTCCAGTGAATTTTCCAGGGCCTTGCATTTAGGAGGTGCTTAATAACTCTGGATTGGGTTGAGTTGAATTGAATTCCAACCTATTATAGGGCACACAGGGTATCAAGGCATTAACATTCTGTACTTAAGAAAAAGGACAAGTGGGTGCTGTACTCAATTTCATCACTCGGTTCCAGAATAAGATACTTTGTTCAATCCATCTAGCCATTATTAAGCACCTACTATTTGTGAGGCTCTGTACTAGATACTAAGAACAGAAAGGCAAAAATGAAACCACCCTCACCTTCGAAGAGCTTACTTGAACCATAGACACTCCCATGATACTGTTTACAGCTAGCCTCAGATGGTAAAGGAACTTTGCAGGCTGACCCTATGCCCGGTCTCCAGGGATACCCGTATTAGACACGATAGACTTGTCACCACCAGCTGTGGGTTCTGAAAGGCATAAGAATCCTAGGCTTTTGAACTGGAAGAGACCTTGGCCATTGGGGCTTTGGACATCATCACCTTGGCACATCCCTCCTAGGTGGGCTCCTGTATGGAGATCAAAAAGAGTCATGCCTTTCTTCTGAAGAGGAAGTAGTTCTCTTGACATTTTTCAGTTCAGCTGTGGAGGGAAGGATGTGCTTATTTAATTTGGAAAAGAGGCCAGGAGAGGAAATAATTATGAAGAAGTACAGAGTCAGAGAACTTACTTAGAAGGATTGTGCCTGCATAAAATGTTGTACCCAGCTAGCTTGAGGTGAGGAGCCATGCCAGCCCCATTAGAGAATGACCTCGGTATACTCCTTCTAGACTGCGAAGAAGGAAGACACCAAGAGAAAAATTGAGATGTTCAGATGAGTGTAGTACACATTCCATATAATTTTTCAGCCCTTAAGAAAAAAAACCCAGCAAATTCTGGGCTAACTTCTTCTTAAAAAGGGAGACAATAGGGTAAAATTAGTGCCATTAAAAGTTATTTCATGCCTTTCCTTCTCAGATTTAACCAATCATGAGACTAAATGAAGGCCCCTTGCTCTTCTCCCACATCTCCTTAGTGCAGAAAACCACGACTAGTGAGGCACACGATGCTCATTGGTACAGAACAGAGAGTGGGAGAAAAGCATCAAATCTTTTTTTTTTTTAACTTGTAATAGGAAAGGATTGTGTAACCTTTTCCTCTTTGGCACTGAAATCCAAATCTATTTCCCAGCTTCATTGTGGTATGGGATTAATTCAAGAACTAGACATGAGACTCAGGTAGTATGGTGTCCTCAGCTGCACCACTGACCCACAATCAGGCTCCAGAAAGTCTTCTCAGTATGGAAAATTGGGAAGAGAAGTGGGATATTCACTAAAGTCCTGCTTCTGGGCCTCATTGTGGCATGGAGTTGACTATAACAACAGGTCTTCAAGGTCTATGCCAGGAGAATGTAAGCCCTGAACAATTTAAGTGAGATAGAAGGTCTTCAAGGATAAGACTGCTAATGGACCAGCTGACTGTGTATACCTGTAGGCTGAGTACCAGACTGACCAAGCTAAGAAAGTCTCGTCACAAAGTTGGCTGCAGAACAATGGGTTTGGGGGCCACTCCCACTCTCTTAGGCATTCTGCTAAGGTAGACAGGAGGTATAGTGATCTGTGTCAGTGGAGGGAGTAGCGCCATTGACAAAACTGCAGATCTTTGAGGCTGAAGATGAAGAAGTAAAATGGGAATTGCTGTTTTATAGTAATTCCCATTTATATGGAAGCATTTTAAGGTTTACAGAGCCCTTCCTCAACAAATATACTGTGAGGAAAGTAGTATATGTATTGTCCCAGTTTTATAAATTGCACAGTGGTCAGGCGAATACAGTTACACAAATATGCATACATGCACACATATATAATAAATGTTTACATATACACATACATATGTAAAGAGCCATGGTGAATGGATATAATGCTAGCCTCAGAGTAGGAAAGACCCAGGTACAAATCCTCCCTTTGGTACTTAACAGATATGTGAACCTTAGGAAGTCCCTTAAAGATTCTGAACCTCAGTTTGCTCTGTTATAAAATGGGGATAATAATCACCCTTACCTCATAAGACCATTGTAAAGACCAAATGAGATCATATATATCAAATTCCATCAACTAGCATTTATTAAACCCTTAATATGTGCTAGGCACTGGACTAAGGACTGGGAATACAAGTACAGGCAGAAGAAGAGACAGTCCCTAAACGTGAACTATTATCATTATTATTGTTGTTGAGGCAGCATATATAAGTGAGAAGAGCAGAACCAGGAAAAACTTGTACACAATCACAGACACATAGTATGTGTGATGACCAGCCTTGATAAACTGGACTCGTCTCAGCAATGCACAGCTATAAAACAAGGTGGAAGGAGATACCTACATTCAGAGAAACATCTAGAAAGAACACAGTTTATATGGAGACTGAAGCAATCTACATGCTATGGCTCTTTTCCATGTTTGGTTTTGTTTCCTTTTTCCCATTGTCCACTCCATTGATTACAACCTTCTATACAACTAGATTAATATCCAATGTGAAAAAAAAATTAAAATTAAAATTTAAAATTTAAAAAGAAAAAAGAGACAGCATGTAATAGTGGACTGGGAATTAGACTTGGGGTCAGATCCTGCCTCAAACACTTAATAGCTGTGTGACCCTGACCAAGTCCTTGAACGGCATTGTGCCTTCATTTCCTCATCTGTAATGGCCTTTATAGGTGGCTTACAACTCTAATTCTTGATCTATGATTATTAATTCCAAGTCCACTCTGCAATACAACCTTAACTAGACTGGGGACACAACGGGGTAGGTTTGGGCATGGTGTACGGAAGAATTTCACAGTAGTTGGAGCTGTCCAAAAATAGAACAATTTCTTAGAGTAGCAAGATCCCTATCAATCAAGCAAAAGTTTGGAGAGCTACATGTCAAGGGTTTTGTAAAGAGGCTTGAACTAATGGAACAAGGGGGTAGAGGTGAGGAAGGGGAAGTGGGGGTAAGTAAGGGGAAGGGGAAGAGTCTAAGATGAATCTAAAAATTTGAGCTGGGAAAATGATGATTCACACTTTAACACTTTATCTCTATTTCCCCCTTCCTCACTTGTCCTTCTGGTATGTATCTATGCAAAAGGCAGCAAGGTAATGTATTTAGAGGACCAACCCTGGAACCAGGAAGACTGGGGGTCCGATCTTGCCTCTACTACACGTTAGTTGTATGACCATAGAATAGTCTCTTAACCATATAGGGCTCCTAGATACACCTCTCAAACTCTAAGTTATAGACATATGGCTGATCTGCAGATAGAAAGAGTTTACATAACCAGGAAATTGTCTGCACCATTAACATCAGAGATCCCTAGCACCATGACCCCTGCTCCTTCCCTTTTCCCCCACAAAGCATCTGTGAAACAATTCACAGATTTCACACACAATTCACATGCAAAAATTCAGTTTCATACACAATCCTTTTTTTGTTCTTTGAATACTAATGCATTCTCTTTGACGATGATTGTTAATTTCATGATTTTAAAACTATATCAACATACTTGTGTTTCAGTAAAGGGCTTCTGAGGACTACAAAGATTAGAGCCGGATTGTCAAATGGTTGATGGAAGACAGATTGCTTATTATTTATTGTTCTTGTTCTTGTTATTATTATTATCATATATTATCTATATTATTATTGTTATTATGTTATTATTAATCTTGTTATATCAGGTTACTAAAATCTCTCTACCTCAGAGTGGTTTTCTAGGTTAAGCAAATTCCTCCTCCCTTTTTCTTTTGGTGTTTAATATCTCTGATATTTGCTTTGGGTTCTTTTTATTGTTTTAAATTATAAGGCTTTTTATTCCAGTGATGTTAAATAGTTATTCAGAGGGGTTGTGTGTGTGTGTGTGTTCAAATGGCTTTTTTTTCTTTATGTAGATTTTCCTTTATTTTATTCATAGATTCATAGATTTAGACCTAGTCTAACCCTCTCACTATACAGATCAGAAAACTGAGACCAAAGTCCAAGGTCACACAGGGTCTTGTGAATCCAAATCCAGTGCCTTTCTCCCTACACCAAGAAGCCAATTCGTACAGCAAACATTTAAGTGCCTACTGTTTGTAGATCACCATGCTAGATGGTGGAAATCCAAAGAAAAGTTTGCAAAAACTTTCTGAGCTCAGGGTGCTTACATTCTACAGAGGGATGCAACATATAAGCATATAAGTGAGGACAAAATGTATATAGAGTAATTTCAAAAGGGAAAGTGAGTATAATAACAAGATCAGGAAAAGCCTTAGCTAGCATGGGGCATTATCCAGCATGTGTGTGTGAATATATATACACCAGTATTCAGGGATCTGATATTCTGCTGATGGGAAGTCAGTCAGCAAACATTTATTAAATACCTACTATGTGCACTCCCAAAGGAGTATGCTGGTAAATAACAATCAGCTATCCAGGGGACGGGGTGGTGGTGCTGGTAGAAGTATGTTCAACATACTTTTAATTTTAATCTTCATTATTAACATTTTCTCCATCACTTATCTTAAGTCTAGACAATCAAAAGGAGAAGAGATCCAGGCCACATGTAGCATTTGCTGATTTCCAAGGTACAGATATTCCCATTGAAAATTTAACAGTCGATGGAGGTTTGAGCTGGCTCCAGCATTCTCTGTCCCTATAATAGAAGTTCTTTGAGCATTTCTGTGGTTCAAAACAATCCATCACCTTTTGGCCATCCTAGTAATGAGCCTCTTTAAACTTTGCTGAGCTAGACAAGATATTAGACGTGTACTCAGACCTTCTCCAACATGACAGGACTTGCCAGAGTGGGTGTTCCCCTAGTGTAGCCCCTGAGAGCTCAGAGACATTCCAGAAGGAATTTAATGGTGAGAGTATACATCAGGATAGGGGAGGGATCTCTGGTCTAATCAGTTTGGGGAACTTCCCATGCTGTACAAATGCAGTTCTGAAAACCTATCTGTGAGTTACTCAATAAATCCTAGGAATTTTCCTGGGACTGGGAAAGGTTAAATGTTTTACTGTGGATTTTTTAGCTAGTTAGTGCCAGAGGCTGAATTTTAATAATTGTAATAATGATAGCTAGCATTTATATAGACCTTTAAGGTTTACAAAGTACTTTATATATACACATATATAACATATATGTGTATATATACACATATAATATATGTGTATATATACATATGTTTATGCATGTGCACATACACGTATAACTTCATTTGATTGTTATAATACCTGGTTAGGTAAGTGTAATTATTAGTCCCATTTAAAAACTGAAGAAACTGGGACTGGGAGAGGTTAAGTGAACTGTATAGGATTACATAACTAGTAATTGTCTGAGACAGGATTTGAACTCAGATCCTCCTAACTCTAATGGCTCCCTCCCCCACCCCCAACACACACATACCTTTATGACTGTTTTTCTTGTTTTTAGCATTTGGGCCCTAGTGTAGAAATCCTGTGACAAACCTGCCATGTGATCATCATGGCTCAAATTCGAATTGTACGCACAGGTTGAAGCAGTGTTCCATGGACCCATTTCCTTGGCTCACGCAGTGAAAGTTATGCCATGAAAGGAGAACTATCATCTTACCATTTCCCAACCAGACTTCTCAGCTTGGGGCCTGATGAGTTTGGTTTAACATAGAACTGTCCAGAAATGGAAAAGTCTCCTGCCTTCCTTCAGACACCCATTGTTTTCATTATCAGAGTAGCGGGGCTTCTCCCTACAAGCTGAATGGGTCCTAATCATGCTATATCCTTTTCTGTCTCAAGAGGAATCTTGGGGCTTGGCAGAATCCTGCCCAGCCCACACCTGGTGAAGTCACACTTTGCCTTACCCCCAAAACCCTTCAGTATTTAACCAGAAACCACTATTTGAACAGAAGAAATGATGGAGCAAAGTCATCATGGTTTTCATTAGTATTTGAGATTATTACTGCCCAAAGATACACTGTATGTTGACATATTTGGGAAGGGTATTTCCCTCTCTCTTTCTCCTCCCTCCCCTCTCACTTTTCATTCCCATCCACTCTCACCTGCCTATAATCTTATGCATCGGCAGGGCAAAGCAGATTTTAAAAGTCAAAAGATCATTCAGTCTTCTTTAGATGAATCTTGTGAGACAAGTAGAAAGACTGACTGTCTAAGTGGCATGCAGCAAGATGGTAACCCTGTTGTAGAAACAGACTTTCTTTTACCCTTTAGGTAGGGATTGAATTTATCAATAATTTTGTTGTTATTCATTCATATCTCGCACTTTGTGACCTTATGGACCATAGCATGCGAGGCCCTTCTGGCCTCCATTATCTCCCAAAGACTGTCCAAACTCATGTTCATTGCTTCCAGAACTCAATTTATCCATCTCATGTGCTGTCCCCTTATCCTTTTTGCCGTCAATCTTTCCTAACACCAGAGTCTTTCCCAGTGAGTCTTGCCTTCTCACTATGTGGCCAAAGTATTTTATCTTCAGCTTCAGTATTTGTCCTTCCAATGAACAGCCTGAATTAATTTCTTTAAGTGTTGACTAATTTGATCTCCTTACTGTCCAAGAAACTCTTAAGTATTCTCCAACACCACAATTCAAAAGCATCCTTTCTGCGGCACTCGGCTTGCCAGATAGTCTGATTCTCACAGCCACGTGTAACTATTGGAAACACCACACCTTTGAACATACAGATCTTTGGTGGCTCTGCTTTTTAGTATGCTGTCCAGATTTGTCATAGCTTTCCTTCCTAGGAATAAGCATCTTTTAATTTCATGTCTAGAGTCACTGTCTGCACTAATTTTCCAACCCAAGAATATAAAAGCTGATATTGCTTCCATCTCTTCCTCTATTTTCCAGGAAGTGATGGGACCAATTGCCATGATGTTCATTTTTTTAATGTTAAACTTCAAGCCAGCTTTTATACTCTCTCCTTTCACCCTCATCAAGAAGCTTCTTAATTCTTCTTTACTTTCTTTCGTCAAAGTGGTATCATCTACATATCTGAGATTGTTGATAATTCTCTGTCAAGCTTAGTTCTGACCTTTGATTCATCCAACCTGGAATTTCGCATGATGTACTCTGTATATAACTTAAATATGACAATACTTAGTAAAATAAAATACAATAAACTTAATTTTAAATTTATTTAAGCTTAATAAAATGAACATTTAATAAAATTAAAATGACAGTACTCAGCCTTGTACTCCTTTTCCAATCTTAAAATAATCAGTTGTTCCATGTTTGGTTCTCACTATTGCTTCTTGACCCATATATAGGTTTCTCAGGAGATAAGATGATCTTTTACTTCCATTTCTTTGAGGACTTGCCACATTGTGATATGATCCACACAGTCAAAGGCTTTAGTGTGTTTAATGAAGCAGAAGTAGATGTTTTGCTGGAACTCCCCTGCTTTCTCCATAATCCAGTGAATGTTGACATTTTGGTCTTTAGTTTTTCTGACTCCTCAAACACCAGAGTACTCTTCTGGTGATTCTTAGAAGCCTAGCCTATGTATGCAGATCTTCTTCCAGCTCTATGTAATTTGTATAGCCTTAATGAATTGCCTTGGACACTGAGTTGCTGGCCCCATCTGACTTCCACCTTCAAGTCATTTTGTATCTTTTTTAATATATATCCCTTACTTACTTTTCTGTGAGTATGTTATATTCTCCCTTCCCCACCCCCAATAGAACCCCCAACATCCTTGAAGGCAGGAATTGTCTTGCTTTTGTATGTATCCTCAGTGTGTGGTACATGATAGCCACTTAAATGCTTGTTGATTGAAAGGTTGTTTCTTGCTCAAAATTCATGGTTAGTATTTGTTAGAGACAGTACTTGAACCCAGATCTTTCTGATTCCAGAGAAGACTCAGAAGATCCCTTTATCTACTATGCTAGGGTTGGGGATACTATAGCCATGATTGAGATCCAGCCTGCTACCTGTTTTTGTATGCCCTGAAAGCTAAGAATGGTTTATCTCTGTATAATACTCCCTCCCAGACAGACATATTAACCAATAATAAGTGACCTTTATCTAGTACCTTAAAGTTTGAAAAGCATTTTTCCCTACATTATCTTATTTTAACCTCCACAATAACCCAGTAAAGAATATCAAACAATTATTATTCCTACCATTTTACAGACATGGTCACCAAAGCTCAGAATGGTTTTGGTGCCTTCCCAATTGTGACACAGCTAGTGAGTTTCTGAGGGGATTGGATCCTGACTGCAGCAGTCCTATAGCAATGAGCATCCTAAGTTGAGGAGATTGTTTTTTATGTGTACAAGTAGGACTTACTGTATCAAAGCATTATCTGCTGTACTGCTTGACCCTTGGCATTTGGAGAAATTGAAGTAGATGATACAGCAAGTTCTTACTGTAGGTAATGTGATGCCTCTAGTAAAATGGCTTTGAGAAGGACTGTGATTGAAAGGAGCAGATCTTAGAAGAAGGCTTTCCTGTAATC
Organism: Pseudochirops corinnae; assembly: GCA_028646515.1. Taxonomy (NCBI): domain Eukaryota; kingdom Metazoa; phylum Chordata; class Mammalia; order Diprotodontia; family Pseudocheiridae; genus Pseudochirops; species Pseudochirops corinnae. The sequence continues at coordinate 69,639,257 of CM053592.1, read as the reverse complement.
CTTCTTCCCTTTCTTGTGGAAGGAGACATCAGATAGTGTCAGTTTTCTACTTTCCCCCTCTACCTTGTTCTTCACCAGAATTCCTGATCTTCATTTGGTCTTTGTCCCAAACATACCCCTTTCTAGCTTCCAGGTACAGAGACATATGTTGTTAATTAGCCGCCACCAATAAACCGTCACACAGAGGTAGAGGGAAGGAGGGCCAAGTCAAAGTCAAAGACAGGAGGGTCTATAGGAAGTAACATTAGAGGTTATGGTCACGCCAGTGCTGGGTATCTGGACCACATTTGGAACATGGGTAACTTGAGACCCAGGCTTTGAAAAAGACCATAAAGCACATAGGGTTAGCTGAGAGAACAACAGAGCAAGGACCACTGACATAAAGCACTATTTTAGAAGTTGTTTTGTCAGATTTAAATAATGCCTTCACATCTGTCTTTCTACATAAAATCACTCAGAGGCTTAGAATTAATAAAAATCTGCTCCCTTGTTTTATTTTGTGACATGCCCAATCCCAGCTACACAAATTAGATGGATCCACAAGGCTGAAAGACATTAGGCCGGTTCTAAGGGGATAAGACCAGGCAAATAAGAATTATTGAATCATAGAATATTTTTGTTTTGGAAAGGACTTCAGGATTTTAATAAAACTTGAAAAAATGCAGCCCACAATACTTGTAGCCCCAGGAATTATAGGCATCACTCCAAGAAAAGATGGAGAGATAGAGATGAGATGATAGTATAATTGGGTTGGTTTGAGATTGGTTGAACGTCCAGGACTAAAGAATAGTTATTAACAGGTCATTGTCAATATGGAAGGAAATCTATACAAGCATCTGTCCTTGACCCAGTTTTGTCAAACTTGTTTTTATCAATGACTTGGTTAAAGCCACAAAGGGCTCATTTTCATCTTTGCAGATGGCACAAATATGGAAGCCATCGCTAACACTCCGGATGTCAGAGTCAGTAACCAAGAAGGTCAGGACCAACTATAACAGTGGGCCAAACCTAATTAAATGAAATTTAGTAGGAATAATATAAAAGCTTACACTTAGGGGTTTTTCATCCCTTCATAAAGGGGTGATGTGGCTAGGTAGTTCTTCTCAAATAATGATCTGGGAATTTTAGTGGACTGCAAGGTCAATGTGAGTCAGAAATGTGACATAACATTAAGGTGCTCTTTACAATCAGCCTCCAAACTTTCTTTCCAGATTTATTTCACATTCATCTCACAATACCACCACTACCATTCTACATTCTACCCAAACTGTACTTGTTGTCCACTTCTGTCCATGATGCTTATCTCCAACCTCCATGCTTTTGCCCAAGCTGTCCTTCCCCCAGGCTTTCAGCACTTTTGTCACTCACCTCCACTTCTTGGTCCCCAGACTTCACCTGGGGGATAGATCAAATGCTACCATCTACATAAAACTTTTCCTGCTCCCTGTCCCTGTCCAAATTAATCATTCCTGCCACTCTCTGGCAATTACTTTATATTTCCTTCCTATACGTTCTGTTTTTATTTATCTGTGTACAAGGTGTTTCCTCACTTCCTCACAGTCGAATATAAGCTTCTTGAGGGCAAGAGCTCTATTTTAATTTTGTCTTTGTGTCCTCAGTCCCTAGCACAGTGTCTGTCTTATAGTTATGCTTAATAAATGTTTGCTGAATTGAATAGTCCCTCTAGAGCAGCTGGCTGCTAGGTGGTACACTGGACCCGGAGTCAGGAAGACCTGAGTTCTATATGACCCTGGGTATGTCACTTAAGCTCTCGTAGCCTCAGTTTGCTCAGTTGTGAAATAGGATTAATAATAGAAACTTTCTGTCAGGATTGTTGTGAGGATCAAATGAAATAATATTTGTAAAGTGCCTGGCACATAAGAGTCATTTAATAAATACTTTTATCTTCTCTCCTTCCTTCTTTCTTCCCTTCTTCCCTCCTTCCTTTTCTTCCTCACTTTCTTCCTTCCTTCCATCCTTCTTCCCTTCCTCCCTCCCTCCCTTCCTCTGTAATTTGCCCTGGTCACATCACATCTAGAATATTGTATTCAATTCTGAGTACCACATTTTAGCTAGGTCGTGGATAAACTGGGGAGCATTCAGACAAAGGGAGGGTGGTGAGAAGCCTTAAAACCTCTCCATAGAAGAGTTGGTTGGAAGCACTGGGGCTGTTTAGCTCAGAGAAGGGAAGATCCAAAGGGGACATGATAGCTGTCTTCAGACATTTGAAGGGCTGTCACAGGGAAATGGGATTAGGCTTTTTCTGCTTGGCCCCAGAGGGCAGAACCAGCATCAGTGGGTGGCAGTTTCAGAGAGACAGATTTCAGCTTGATGTCAGGCAAGAACTTCCTAATAATTAGGGCTACCCAGAAGTGAGTGGATTGCCGCAGGAGAACATTGGCTCCCTCTCACTCATGTCTTTGTTGGCCTTGGAGGTCCCTTCTCACGGTTCTATGGTTCTGACTCACTGCACCACTTCTGGTGTATGCTGTGTGTGGACTCTGGAGCAGCACAATCTTTGATCTTGAATCAACAAAGATACCCACAAACTCCCTATCCCCCAATAGGACACAAGGGAAGACCCAGGCCCTAATACCCTGGCCTTGGCCATCCTCTCTGTCTTCTTCACTTAGGACACTCATCCGTAGTACATATTCTATTCCCGTTCCCCAATCCATGGGCCCCCTCCTCACTCTTTGGCGCCCCCAAATATTCTGGTGGTACTTCCTGGGCTATCAGCTTTCATTTTGTCAGATGTGACCTTCAGTGCCCTGGGAACATCCCAGAGAAATATCCCCACATACAGCACAAGCTTCCTGTAATAGAATCACAGATTTAGATCTGGAAAGGACCTCAGACACCCTCTAATCCAATACCCTTATATTAAAGAGAATGAAACTGAGGCCCAGGAAAGAAGTTAATTGATTTAGGATCAGATATCTAGAGCTCAAACCTCAAAAGTCATCGAGTACAACTGCTTCATTTTACAAATGGGGAAACCGAGGCCCATGGAGATGTCAGTGACTTGTCCAGTATCATACATGTAGTAAGCATTAAGGGTGAGAATTAAACATGGGTCCTCTGATTTAAGAGCCAGTGCTCATTCCATTGTACCACAGTTTCCTGCCCTATTCTCTTTTCTGTACTAATAACCCTACTTTGGGTTGAGTCATTTTTTCAGTCATGTCTGATTTTCCATGACCCCATTTGGGGTTTTCTTGGCAAAGACACTGGAGTGGTTTGCCATTTCCTTCTCTAACTCATTTTAAAGATGAGGAAATGAGGCAAGCAGGGTTAAGTGACTTGCCAAGGGTCACACAGCTAGTAAGTGTCTGAGGCCAGATTTGAACTCACAAAGAGTAGTCTTCATGCCTTCAGCCCTTGCATTCTCTCCACTGCACCACCTAGCTGCCCAACCATTCCTACTTTCTGATTTGTAACTGTGTGGCTCATGCAAAATCATCTCTTACTTTAAGGCTGGGCCAAAAAAAAAAACCATGTTTTCAGCGGCTTCCCAGTGACAGGACTGTGGTTTTTCTAGAATCATCTACTATTTCATAGGGTCAAAACATTCTCCCGGTATCCTTCTCCTAAATCCTTTTATCACTTGAAGGATTCCAGCAACCATATCAACTTTTGCAGTTAGTATGTTGACTTCAGACCCTTTCTGACCTGTGGTTTTCACCACTGCTGATCTGTGTGTGGCGTAGTCGATGGTCATAGGATCACAGCTTTAGAGCTGATGGGAACCTTGGGAACCATCATCCTTTTACAGATGAGAATGATCAAACCCAAAGAGATTATGTAACTCACTTAAGGTCATACATGGAATAAATATCAGTGGGTGATTTGAACCCGGGACCTCTGACTCCAAAAATGAGTACTTTTCTTCCTCTAGAATATTCTAGCTTTGAGATTTGCCATGCCTGAGGGAGAATCTGGATGGATTGGAGTATTCATCCAGTGTTTGGGCTACTATTCACATTTACTATTGAAATGTCATTTTATTCTTCTTTAGCCACAAATACTGACCAAAGAATGAATTTGACTTCAAATCCCAGTACAAAAAGATGATCTTTCTCCCCACCACATAGACTCACTGCCTCCCACCCCTGGAATTTTTCTAAAATCTAGTTGCCTGTTGACATATCCCTTTCAAGAAGTCATTTATGAAATGTTTACTGTGTGCAAAGCACTGTGCTAGATACCAGTCATAACAAAGAAAATAAACCAGCCCCTGCCCTCAAAGAGCTGCCAGTCTCAAGGAGTTGCCTTTTCTCAATCATGGGAAAATCAGTCTTTCCCCTGCCCCCCCTCCATATTCCATACTCATTTTCTGGTCACACACTTTCAATTTGTTTTCTTCTTTTGTATTGGCCTGTTTACTCTACACATATTTTTTTAAAAAGGAATTTTGTCAAAAGTTGTTTAGGAAAAAGAATGAAAATATTTCCATTTGTGCTTTGATGTTGGTTCTGTGATTCTGATGGAAGATAATCAGGACGAATCTCAAGGTCAGGTTTCTGCCCATTACATTTGGGTTTTATTTGCAGAACTCTGTATCTCCCTGAATTAACACTGTGCTGAATCTACAGGATGGAATAATTTTTTTAATGATTGGAATATTTAACCAGGAAACCTCTGACATGTGCGGCTTCTGTCTCATCTCTAACGGTGCCCCAGCGAGAAGCTGCAGTTCATGCTGTCAATTCTATGCACACAGACATCCATCCATCATGAATATTTAAAATTCAATCAAGTCAGGCAGCACCAGTGTGGCAGCATATTTGTTGCAACTGATCAGCCACTAATGGTTCAAAAACTTAGAAATTAGGGGCTTGTTTCGTCAATTGAAGAGGATTATTTCGAGCCACTGAAGATCCCTGTCAGAATAGGCAAAGTGTATTAAAAGGGATGGAATTGGTCACCCCAGGAATGCTTCCAGTGTGTAATTTACCAGTGCATACATACTTAGAGAAAAACAGATCAAAGAGATCTGATTGGGGCCATTTGTGATCTTCTCATGCCTGAATCAGACAAGATGGCTCTCAGAAGAAGGTTACCAAATGCTATCTTTAAATGGAAACATCATGAAAGAAGAAGTTTCTTCTGTCTATTAATTGGGTTTTTTTGGTGGGGTCGTGGTTTTCTTCTGCCTTGTCCATTCTAGGCCTTTTTCAAACTGACTTTCAGGCCAAAGCTATCCTTCAACATAAAAGAAAAGGAGTAGTAGCATATCCTTTTATCCCTTGACCATTTAAAGTACGGATTCCTTTGCCACCATTGGTCTGCTGATCCGTAGAAGGACTCAGCTGAGACATATTGCTAAGGATCACGTCTTTTACAGATAATTTGAGTAGTTCATCAGTGCCATGAACTTCCCATCTGGACAAAGCTCTCCATCCTCATCAGATACCTACACTCTAAATCATATTAAAAGGTTTTATACAGAGGCCTGGAGGGAGGTATTCCAGCCTACATAATAGCTTTTCATGGCCTGGAATGTCAGAAGCCCTTGGGAGATAAATACGGTATGCAGGGTAGCCCATTTAAAACAAGCCATGCTTAATTCAGTGGGGCTCTTGGCAGGGCCAGGCCCATTTTCAAAATGCTTCTTATTTTAATAGTAATTATTTGTTCTACAGATTGCATCACTGAGGGAACCTATACTCTCTACCCTCTTTACAATCCAGAAGATAGCTACTTGTCCAGGACTAGTAATGACTTTCTTCTGGGACAGGAGGCAGATTTTGTTCATTTTACTCACCTTGCACCATCTGAAAAGCAGGTCTGGAAAGGATTTTTAAAAATAAAAAGAAGGGAAGAAAGGAAGAAGGGAGGGAAGAAAGAAAAATGGGAGGGATGGAGGAAAGAAGGAAGGGAAAGATGGAGGAAAGAAGAAGGGAAGGAGGGAAGAAAGGAGGGAAGAAGAGAGGACAGTAAAAGGAAGGAAGTGATGAAGGAAAGAAGGAAGGGAAAGAGGAAGGGGAGGGAGGAAGAAAGAAGAAGGGAAAGAAAGAAGGAAAGAATTAAGTAATTGTGCATTTTGGGAATTTATTATTTCATTATAATCCATTCCTTTCTACTCATCTCCCCTCTTCCACCTCTTCAACATATTTTCTTCTGAGTAAAAGTAAATCCTACTGTGTATGAAATGTGAAAATAGCATTGAATAGTGCCAGAAAAAGCAGATCCATCCAGTTTTATGACATAGTCCTCTTTTTAGATACTCCTCTTTAGCTTTGCGTTATCAAAGAATTATTATCTGGGTCAATAGCTTAATGGAAAAAGACATATTGAACTAGTTTTCTCAAAAGTCTCCAAATTAATCATCTTTGTTTTCTAAATGTCAGGACAATCCAACATGGATTTTTAAGTAAAAAGTAAACCATTAGAACCCAAATTATTAAATAAAATGTATCTTAAAGATTAGTAACAGAATGTTTTCATGGCTTTAGTTATAGACGCCACCTTCCTTTCAGTGGCAGCCTGGTTAACTGAACATTATTCCCATTCAGCTTTCTGCTGTTGGTACCCCTTAAGAACCATTGTCCAGGTCCAAGAGATGCAAGATGAAGTAAAATGGCACATTGGGTTCTTAATGCGGGTCTGAGGAAACATAGAGGTATTGCTTTCTTTAATTCAGTTGTTTGTGTATTCATTCATCAATTATTTCTTGAGTCTTTTCTGTGGATTCTGTTGTAAACACTGAAGGTTGGTAGACAGAAATGCATAAGAGGCAACATGGGGTGATATATATTTTTTGCTACTGTTCAATTGTGTCCAACTCTTTGTGACCCTATTTGGGGTTTTCTTGGCAAAGATACTGAAGTGGTTTGCTGTTTCCTTCTCCAGTTTATTTTACAGGTGAAGAAACTGAGGCAACAGGGTTAAGTGACTTGCTCAGGGTCACACAGCTGGGAAACATCTGAGGCCGAATTTGAACTCATGAAGAGAAATCTTCCTGCCTCTGAACCCAGCGCTCTATCTGTTGTACCACCTAGTTGCCCTGGGGTGATGCAAACCTGCCACTAATTGTGTGATTGACCAAATCACTTCTCCTCTTGGGACTCATTTTCATAGCATCATGGCTCTAGAGCTACAAGGGACTTTCTAGATCATCTAGTCCAACTTCCTTATTTTATACATGAGGAAACCAAGGGAAGGAGAGTTTAAATGACTTGCCCAAGGTCACATAGGCACTATGTGTCAGAGCTGGGATTTGAACCAAGGGCCTCTGACTCCAGAATCAATGTTATTTCCAATAAAACTAAGTCACAGACTGCTGCAGTGGTTATGTGGAAAGTCGGTGGTATGGCTACTCAGCTAGCCAGGCAGAGTTCTAACACCTCATTTCCTGTCCCTGTGAAGTTGTCATGGTAAACCATGAAAAAAATTCTGCTTAGAAGGTCTCAAGATCTGCCTGTTCTCCCTTGCTAGGGATAGTGCTTTTTTTTTCCTTAAAAATTTATTCCTGGCTTCAGGGTTAAAGAGCAACATTACCACAATAAACCTTGCTGTGACACAAGATTTACTTACCCAGCTATAATTTTACTGCGACACTACCTCAATCTGTTAAGCAAACACACAGCATTGAGAACACAGCTTTGCCGGATATTGATTCAGTATGGATTTTGGAATTATTGTGATTTGGGTCATAAGGAAATGTTGGTGCCAACCAAACTCACCCACACCACCACCTGGGGAGGCTTTTATAAATGGGACAGGCAATGGAAAAAAAGAAAAAAAATCCTGCTGTAAAAAAAGCTTTTGTTCAGATAAGGAGAATGTCTGTTTCAGATCCAAGGGGACATGAAGCTAAGGGGAGGACTTGGTTTAACAGTATCCAGCTGCTTTGCCTGGGGCTCAAGCCAAAAAGCTTACGTGTGTGCCCTGACTCAGGACGTCACGTGCCGTGTGATATCTTAGTACAATAATGTCAGATATGTGAGCATTTAGCAAAGCTTTCTATTTTTCAGGAATTCAAAACTAGCCCTGCAGTGTTTTCAACATTACTTCTCTTCCCTCCTAGATACCCCTCTTTTTTTCTCATCCAATTCAGACATTCTAGTCATTGACTTCAGTTCAGAAAAAAATAAAAATTATTAAATGCTTACCTGTGACAGGTGCATATTGAGAGACAGTATGGTGTAGTAATTAAAAGGCTGGTCTTAAAGGTGGGAAGATTGTGGATTCTAATCCTTTAACACTCATCTCCCTCAACACACACTACCTATATGATGTTAGACAAGTTTACTTAACCCCTCAGGGCCCCTCACAACTCTATGACTTTAACTTACAGATGAATTGTTGACCTGTTATTGATAGAGGGTGTTCCCATGCTAGGAATTCCCTACACTAATCAAATCTCTGTCCAAACCAAACAACAACAACATGCTATGTTGTGGAAAGATAAGAAGGAAAAGATGTGGTCCCTACCTACAAAACTGACAGGTGCACACATTCTTCCCTTATAACACAGAAGGTATTAAGTATTATAGGAGAATATTCTTGGATGTTAGGGGAAAAATGTTCAAGCGTGGTAATTTGGGGTAAGGAGACAAATTAAAGCTGGAAGAAGGAATAACCTTGAGAGATTAGAGAGAGCTCAAGGGATCAGAAGTTGAAATGATGATTGAGTGGTTTCTTGGAAGTAAAGGAGCGAGAGAAATGGAAAGGACAAAAGGTTGTGGTCAAGGAAGGCAGCTTTATAACTGAACCCTTTGGAGGTAAAGGAGTGCCAGCTAGGGATGCCTTAAGTGTGATTATGTCTGGGAGTGGCAGAAGTGAAATGGAGAGGATCGTCATTGTAGTTGAGAAACTAGAAGGAAGGTCAGGGTGTTAGAAGTCTCCTCAAAATGGACTTTTAATGTTGCCGAAGATGATAGTTGAAAATCTACTAACAAGAAAGATCAAAAGCCAGTTGTTGAAGTCATTGAGAGAGACGGAGAATATCCTAGAAATGAGTAAATGACTATGATAAAAAAAAAAAAGGGGGGGGGAGTGTAATATAAAAAGATGGTGTGACTTAGAAATAATTGAGGTTGTTGAATGACGATGGTGGAGAAATAAACACATGAGGAGCAATGAATATGGCAACCCTTCTTCCTGACCTTTTGAGTAGGGGGGGGAAAGAAGAGAAAAAGTATCTTTCACTGGAGAGAATTTCACAGAAAGTAGCATTCTTAGGGCTCTCTTAATACAAAGAGATCAAAGCATAATTCAAAGAAAAGGTCCCTAAGAGGAAATGTGTTATAATGAAAAATATAGTGGGATGAGATTCTGAGTTCAAGCTCTCTTTGACCTTGAAAATGTCACTTCACTTTTCAATATCTCACTTGTTGCATCCATAAAATGAAGAGGTTGCATTATAGTGGTTGTTCCTAATCTAAGGACTTCAGATCCCTATTGGTCTGTATAGGATTTTCAGGTCATCTGGCAATCCATATTTTGAAAGAGCCATGAGTATCCAGTAGGAGATGACCCATAAGGACAAATGCTACAGAGAGGTCAAGAAGGCTATCGATTGGAAAAATGACCACTAAATTTGACAGTTAAGAGATTTGGGATAATTTTGGAGAGAAGGAGCAGTTAAAATAGAGTGATGGAGTTGGAGGCCAGATTACAGTGGATTTAGAAGAGAGTGGGAAGAGAAAAAGTAGAAGCACAAGAAAAGATGACTTTTTCAAGAACCTGAGCAGAGAAAATAAGGAGAGATATGGGATAATAGCTGAAGAGAAGAGCAGGATCAAGGGGTTTTATTTGTTGTTTTTAAGGATGGGGAAGATAGAGATATGTTTTTATACACACGTGGGAGGTTTCTGAGTCATCTACAATCCTTTGGTACTTTTATTTCTTGATTCTGAACTGTATTTTCTAACAAAGTTGTGGTCCCTCAATTTTGCCCTCCTTTGAATTGATATCACAGAGAATCAATTGTATACATTGTATATATACATTGTATATATATAATATACAAAGTATATATTGACTTAGTTGGACAGATGGTGTCAAGATCTTCACAGAAATTACCAACTTCTTCTGCTTTGGTCACAGATGCTCTCTCGTGAACTGCCGTTATCCACCTCCTAGCCTGTTTGCTTAGCCTGGTCATGAGCACTGCAAGGAGACATGACCAGGTGCCCCATCGAATGATGTTGCTTATTGCCTTTGGGCACACAGTGAAGCCAATGCCACTACCCCCTTTGTTTGCTTCTTACAGGAGAAACTGCCAGTTGTGATTGCAATTTAACTGCAACTACTTGTTATCTTCTGACTTTATGAAGAGAATGTCAGTGTGGATGTGGTCCATATGCTGCGGTAAGGTATCAGTCAGTCAAACCAGCATTTATGAAACACTTCCGATGGGCCAGGCACTGGCTAAGGACTGGAGATGCAAAGAAAGCCAAGAGTACCATCCCTGCCCTCAAGGAACATGTATTCTAATAGAGGAGACAATATGCAAACAACTATGTATATAGAGGATATATGTGGGTAGATGGAAGGTAATCTGGGAATGAAGGCCCTGGGGGCTAGGAGAGGGAAAGGCCTCTTGAAAAAGGTGGTGTTTGAGCTGAATCTTTAAGAAAACCAGGAGGCAGAGATGAGAGTGAGAGGAAGACCTTTCTAGACATCAAGGACAGCCAATGAAAAGGTGCCAAGTGGGAAAATTAAGTCTTCTGTGTAAGGAACAGTGAGTGGTCCAATTTCATAGGATCATGATGTGCATGAAAGGGAAAAGAGTAAGAAGCCCAGAAAGGAAGGAAGGGGCGAAGTTGTAATAAACAAAGAAACAAACTTTTAAAGCCAAATATTGGATTTTATATTTTATCCTGGACGTGGTAGGAATCTGCTGGGGTTAATTGAGTAGGGAATGACAGTTCATGTCTGAACTTTAGAAAAACCACCACTTGGCTAGCTGAATGGAAGATGGGTTGGAGTGGGGAGAGACTTGAGCCAGAGAGACCAACCAGCAAGCTACCAGATGTGAAATGATGAGGGAGGGCTTCCACCTGGCTGTTGGCTGTGTTAGTAGAGAGAAGTGGAAGGATATGATAGATATTGTGAAGGATGAAGGTTGGCCTCTAAGCATCCCAACTGCTAAATTCAGGTTGGTAGAGAATCTAAAAAGGATGTGCCCTCTTTTGTACTACTCAATTCCCTGGAGAAGCAAGACTGGGTCCATTTTTACCTGCTTTTGGGGATCACGCTCTCAAAAAAACCAAACAAAAATGTCTCACCTAGTGGCAGGCCTTCTGATAAATGAGCCTTCCCAAATTTAGCTAAGCTAGATCTCAGACAGTCTACACCAGATTTACTCTTGAAGCATTGCCAGCTTGGGAGAATCTGTCAGAACTTGCTGTCTACTGGCAAAGCTTCTGAGAGCTCAGCGTCATCCCAGCACCTCAGTGAGGTGCAGGATCCTTGTGTAGGAGAAGAAAATTGAGATAGACTCTTAACTCTTAAGGTGAGGGCAAATGATGTAGTACTAAATTTCAGGTAAGCATTCTGGCTTCTGAACTGTTTGGAAAACCACATCTGCCCATTGGTACGGGGCTTTTGATTTAAAGCATCCTGCTATTTTTGTGTTTTCCTGTAGTGGAGAGGGGTTGGGGCGAGTTACCATTAGACTTACACATGTAAGGGTGCATCCCAATGCACCCAGAACAGAGCTACAGGTTCAGTCTGTGACCATGAAGCATCCTTTCAACAGGCCTCTATGTTAGAGAGATTCCCAAAAGCCTTGTGGCCTGCTGCAACAAATTGAATGCCTTGAACAATTTCAGAATGTGTTAACATTCATAGTGAAACCCATAAAAAAGTTATGGGATTGTGAGAGACTGGAAGACTCAGTGATCTGACTCTACTCAGCAAGTGTGCTAAACATCAGAGCATAATTTCCCACACCATATTCTCCCAACTAAACAAGATAAGGACATCAGGAATACACCCAAGGTCTAAACAGGAACATCTGATTGATTTTTATCTTAGTACAACAGGAGAAGTAGAAGGATAGCTAAAATAGAGGATACAGAGTATCTAATTTGCTGGTGATACTCTTGTTCTGCCCTTTCAAACTATTACTTACTGTTCAGTAAGTTAGCATCTCATCGGGCAAAATGATGCCCCAGGTGGCCGGAAAGAATTTATGTAGCTCCTAAAAGGGGCTTAACTCACAACCAGGGTTTAAAGTACCCGGGGAAAGAAGCCAATGTCCTAATGCAGCCTGGCCTACCTGAGGCTGTAGCTGCTGCTACGTGTCATGGGGGTTGGAGCTCAGGGCCTGGAGTGAGGAAGACCCAAGTTCAAATCCTGTATCAGATACTTGTTAGATTTGTGACCATGGACAACTCACTTACCTTCTGTTTGATCTCAGTTTCCTCATGGTAAAATGGAGATGAGAATAGTACCCATCTCACAATATTGTTAAAGGAATCAAATGAGATAAAATATGCAAACATTAAACTGCTCTATAATGTTATTTATTACTGTCATCTCCATCCCAGCCCCACCAAACTACACAATATCAGATATAACATATACAGTATAATATAATACACATATGATTAATTTTTTGCTTAGCTAATTCAGAGTGTTCTCAGAGCCCATTTGGAATGTGGATTATAATGGTATTATATATGGTAAATTATAATGGTAAAATGTAGGAACAAATGACCCTTTGGTAGAGTTTTCCAAGGTAATCACACCAACACACACAAGCAGAAATGTTAGTAAGACAGAAGAGCAAAGAGAATATATCAACAGCAGACAAGTTTGAAATGAGGAAGGTGAATGGGGTTGGAATGGGAAGAACAGGGATGATCAGGAGGAAGAGTGAAATGGGTGGGATCTGTTTAATGAGTATTCTTCTCAAGAATGGGAAATATTTGCCAAGCATAACTCATAAAAATTAATCTTCCTTTCTGCCTCCTTCATAATGCCCAGGTAAAGTAACTCCCTGGCATATATTAAGTGCACAGTAGAATATTTATCTAATTGCATTGAAATTAATTGTAAAACACAGAAGGACACCATTGAAGCTCACCATTAGGCATTACCTGTAAGATCAAATATAAACTCCTCTGTTCAGCTTTTAAAGCCTTATCCAGCTTGGCCTCAACCTATCTTTCCAGACTCTTTGGCCATTACTCCCTGACCCAGGCTCTAGGCAAACTGGTCTTCTCTGTTTCTCACCCATGATGCTCCTTTCCAGACCTCAGGGCACTGACCACAAAGGCCTTCCCTCCAGCTCATGAGGTCCCCCTTCCTTTAAGATGCAGCTCAGGCCCTGTCTTCTGACCAGAGCTTCTTTTGACTCCCCTGGCTGCATGCGTAGTCCCTCCCCAACTACCTAGTATTTAAACTTTTTGCGTATGTTTGTATTTATGAGTTTAATGTTTATACTGTATATATTCACATGTACCTGTAAGCTCTGTGTGAGGATCATTTCACTCTTTGTACTTGTATCTCTGGTTTCTAGCTTAGTGCTTAGCAGTAGATGTTTATAAAAATATATATATTTGTTGAGGGATCAAAGTACAACTGTAGACAAGCCAAGTATGGAAATGCTGTTATGCAGGAGACATCTCTTCATTTGAAATCAGAGGGCCAGCTTTCAGATCCAGGCTCTACTTGGACTACACATGCAACCTTCGTCAAGTCACTAAAATTCCTGGGTCTCTGTTTCTTCGATTGTAAAAAAGTAGGTTGGAGTAGACAATCCCCAGTCCCATCTAGCATTAAATCCGTGACTCTTTGCATCTATTTCTTCAAGCTGCCATGCCAGAAACTGACAGGAATCTTTGCTGTTATTGTTGAGTCGTTTTTCAGTTGAGTCCTGACTCTTTCATGGAGTTTTCTTGGCAAAGATACTAGAGTGGTTTGCCATTTCTTTCTTCAGCCTTTCCATCTCCGCTGTTGCCTACTCTGTCATATCTGAGGAAGCTTTAATATCCAGGCTTTTAAGTTCCTTAAGGAGACAGATCATATCTTATCCATATTTGTATCTCACCCAAGGCTTAGCAAGGTAACTTGCACATAGTAGGTGTTTCAAAATGTCTTTAGTCAAATGGTATAATATGTTTAATTGATTGGACTAAGTTCACATAATAGAAAATGGAGATAGTATAAAATTGCAAAGAATATTGTTTCATTTTTAATTTCTCTGGTGATACATCAATATGTCAAGGACTTGTGATTTGGTTGGGATGGAAACTCCTTCCATTGTTGCTGATATAATCCATTGAGAGTTGTCTGATGCCTAAAGATATTAAGTAACTTACCTATGGTCACATAACTAGTATATGTAAGATGTGCAATTTGAAATGTCGTCTTCCTCTCTATGGGTCTAACATTCTAAATGCCCAGATCACAAGCCATCCATAACCTAGAGACAGAGAGAGTTGCCAAAAGCTCAGAGAAATCAATCGACTTGCTTATAGTTACACAGCAAATAAGAAATGGAGGTAGGGCTTGAACAATGCTCTTTCTGATTCTATGTCCAGAACTCTTATCCACTATCCAGGCTACTTTTTCTTCTCTGTTAATATCCCTTAGAAACTAGAAGAAGAAAAAGTAGACAGTCTTATCAAGTGTAGGGAAAGCAGTCTTTTAAGGATTTACAAACACTGACTGTTATAAAAATAAAACAATCAATTCTTTTAAACTGGCTATTGGTGAAATTACACAGCGTGCTTGGATGTCTCTGTGCCACCTGTCTTTTGTCTTTTCAATTACACAGTTGTCAATGTCTTTTCTACATGTCAGTTCAGCACTTACAGTATAGTCAGTCATTAAATGTTAAAAAAAAAAGATGCATGTTAAAAGGTGTGAAAAGGAAGACTTGGCAGTTCGTGATAGAATAAAACTTCAGGATAATATGTCTAGTTATCCTACAGATAGAGCCATGAGTTGAAAAACCTTCCCCTCCGTATTGATGTATGTTGCTTCTATCCATGCAGCATGGAAATTGTTTAGCAAGGGTTTGGTTATCTTTGTCCCTTAATGGACTAGAGACCTTGTACTTGCTGCTAGAGCAGCATAAGGGTCTCTCAGAAATAGCACCCTGGATTCATTTTAAAAACTGAAAAGAATTAACATACTTTGAGACGGGAAGTTGCATGGATGCCAGCCATAGAGAAGAGAGAGTCAATAGCTGAGGTCAGTTTTTATTTTCCATAAATCTTATTTACCTGCCTTGGGTATCCTCATTACTATAACATCTAGGGCTCCCTCAGACAATGCCCCAAGGGCTGGGGTTGGGAAACAGTCTCAGAGTGCTTATTCACATATGCAGCCTGTGGCTAAATTTGAATTAGAGAATCCTTATGGACTCACTCTTCCAGTCAGTTTAACTAGGCCTTATGTTGGGACAACTATCAGGCAGAGCCATAATCCACAAGATGCCTGAGGGAGGGAAGATTCAGACACCTAACAGTTGCTACCTGTCTGCCTTCCCAACAGGTCAGGATGCTAGTGGATCACACAGGAGAGAAAACAGAAGGAAAGACTCCAGGTCACCCCAAAGACTGTAGCTGTGAATTTCCCCTTATGCCAAAGACTTCCCTAGGCCAGAGTCCACCTCGCTACTAAGCTGAATGTGCCCCAGTGCAATTGTTTTGCAGCTAGCTACATACCCTAGTGATAGTAATGATTCCCGCTGCTCCCTCCTTAAGTGCCCTAGTAGAAGGCTGCCTTCATATATTGAAAATGATGGCGCAATCACTCCCAAAACAGCCTCACTTGCTTCCTTCTCTATGGCCCTAAGAACAGTATATCTCTGCTTATGTTTTTCCTATTCTTCTTGCCCAGGAATGTTGGACATTTCAGAATACTACTGGTGAAGTTTCCTAACTGGGGAAGGAGTGGGGAGTTTTTCTTTTTAGCTATCAGGTTTCCTTCTCTGGATTGTAGCCCTTCCGGTCTATTAGAGTATAAGCATCCCTAATTTACCTAGAGGCTAAGATCCCCTACAATTCACAGCTCTCTCAGGATCCCATCCATGGGTCCTTCTCATTGTTGCCATGGAAATTTATTAGCTTGAGATTTGAGACATGGAAGACTGAATCCTTTAGATTGGATGTAGTTCATGGGTTACCAGTTTCAGTCACCAAGAGACAGTAACTAGATCCACATGTCTAACAAAACCCGATCTCCTAGTTCTAATGAGATCATAAGAGTCTTTGCCCTTAACTGATTTTCCATCATTGCCTACGAACCCACACCAACACTCATGGAGTGACTGAGATTCCCATTTGCAGATGATGTTCCCCATTCATCAAGAATGGCATTTGACCCAGATAAGCCTTTAGCTAAGACATTTAAAAAGTGCAGTTGCAATTGTTTGTGTGATTTGAGGCCTTTCTTTCTGTTGAGGGGGGGGAAGGGAGAGAGACAGACAGACAGACAGAGAGAGAGAGAGAGAGAGAGAGTGTTTCAGCAGTGTGCTGATGTCCTGGGAAGGCAGCCAGCAAGGAGTTAGGAAGGGATGAAAGTAGAGGATTATGGTGTGTACCTTAAGCATCTTGTTCTTGGTCTCCATTAGGCCAGCACCATGGAAATTGCTCCCTCCTCCTCTGTCAGACTGAACAGATATTCAGAGAATCCAAAAACAGCCACATGACTTTAAAACTTTGATTCTTCTTCAGGTGTGTCGGAAGGACAGCTTCCCATCAGAGAGATTATCTTTTCTATGTAGTAGTAGACTTGGCAGCCCTTCACACTGCCTGTGTGAATGTCAGATCCATACTTTGTTCAGTATAAAGTCAGCAGCATTCAATTCCAGTCAACATTTATTAAGCACCTACTGTATATAAGGCACTGTGCTAAAGTCTCAAGATTCTAAGACAAAAACAAAATAATCTCTGCCCTCAATGAATCCTTGTTCCCCTGGGGGATACAACTTATGAATATTATCATTGTGGGGTTCTCTATCACTGGAAGGAAATCTCTTAGCATAGAAAGGTGACTACTGCTTACTTGTTACCAGAAAAAAAGAGATCTGTGTAGACTTGATTTGTAGATAGATGACCTTGGGGTCCCCTCCCTCTCTGAAATTCTGTGACCTCCTACTCATTGCCTTGCATCATCTTGTGTGACCATGTGTGTATTCGCTGTACCAAATTGTTCTTGGTTCCAAAAAAATTTCAAGGAAAGACATTGAAATTCAGTGAAATTACCTTAGATAACAAGAAGCCTTTCCTAATTTCCGTTAATGGTAGCATCATCCCTCTCTTGATTAGCTCTAATTTATCCCCCATATGCAGGATAAGCCTCAATGAGCTTAAAACTGCCCTAAGACTTTTGGGACAACCTGTTTGTACTTAGATGTGTTTATGTTGTCTCTTCTGTTAGAGACTGTTTTTGCCTTTCTTTGTGGGTTAGCGCTTTGTGGTCTTTGTGCTCAGCACAGTGCCTTACACATAATAGGTACCTAATAAATGTTTCTTGACTGACTAGATCAGAAAAAAAAAAAGATCATTTTCAGGGTCTAGGATTTGAGGAGCTTTGGCAACATGAAGAAGGAATTGGGGCAATGACTGGTAGATATCAAATAAAGAAAGCAAGATTAGATACTTTAGTTGTTCAACTCAACTAACATTTGTTAAGCTCCCACCATGTGGTGGGCACTCTTCTAGGGGCTGGGGAGACAGAGACAAGGCAGTTCCTCCAGAAGCTTCTATTCTACATAGGGACACACAGTAAGATCATATGGAAATAGATCAGCTTTTTGCCTAGATAGAGTAATTTCAAGAGGTAGGGGAGCCATCAAAAATATACTTACTTGATTCCTCACTGGCTCCACAGAAAGAAAGATTATGTCTGCTATGTGCTAGGCATTATGCTATGCCCTTTATAAATATTATCTCATTTGATTCTTACAAAAACCCTATAAGGTAGGTGCTATTATTATTTTCTTTTTACAGTTGAGGAAAGGGAGGCAAGCAGAGGTTAAATGACTTCCTTAGGGTCACACAGCTAATAGGTGTCCTAAGTCAGATTTGAATTCAAGTCTTCCTAACTCCAGGTCGAACATTGTATCCACTGTTTCAGCACAATCTTTGCATAATATTACAATAGATTGGAAGATAGTTTTGTTCTCTGAGGCTGTATTATTCCCAGAGATCTTCAAGTGAGACCAAGACAACATGAGATAATTGAAATAAAAACATCATCTACCTGGCTTCTGGCTTTAGCAGTGATACTAAGCTTCCCTGACAATTGGGGAGGAAGTCACTTGGTACTATGCCTTGGTTTCTTTGTCTAAGATATAGGTGTAATCTTACTTGACCTGCAACAGGATCCTAAGGATCCTCAGTGACTGAAGATGTCAGTACCCAGGTGTTTGGAATCTGAATACTTCTTAGTCTGAATCAGAATCTTATTAATTGTATGACCCTGGTCAAGTCCTCTGTGAACATCCTTTCCTTATATGTAAAGTGAGAGTAGTCATAGTGGCATGTGGACCTCAGAGGAAGGGGTTCTTTTGAAACCATTACTTTGTGGATTTTGAAGTGTTAAATAACTGTGAGTTTATAATTAAGGACCTAACATCATACCTGGTAGAATATAGGCACTGGATAAATGCCTGTGGAATTAAATAGCAACAAATACCCTGACAGGGGCCCTGAAGTTATTGAAAAGTTTCATAAATGCAGAAACCCAGTTTCCCTTGTTGTTAACACATTTCCCTCATTTCTCTGACCTCTCAACTTTCTTCAACCCAGAAATTCAATCCTGTTTCAAACTCTTGTACTCAGGTCCCAAAACTGACTTTGCACGTTGATTGAGCTGACTTGGCCACAGTTTGGCATTGGCAGCCCTGCCTGCTTCCTTGCATGGTTTCTGTGCAGCCATTGCCCTTGGACCCTTCATTGGTCATATGTACATCCAGTGTCCCCTGGATACCAGGAAGAAGAGATATTCCCAGCCCTGGACATGGAGCTGGGCAAATAAACTTGTTTGTCCAACCCCCTTCCTGACTGACATTAGTCATCTCCCAGCCTGGGTGGCGTTGTGTCTGATAATTAGTGCTCCTTATTGAAAGGCACACCGGAAGACTCTGTCAGTGGACATGGGAGGGCGGGGGAAGCTTTAAAAAAAAAAAAGCAGCTGTTATTAGTGTTTTCATCATGCTAATGGACAGCCCATAAGGAATGAGGCTTCTCATCCCTGGCACTGAGCAACACCCATCAGACAAAGGCATTGTTCTCACTATTGATGAGTGTGGCTCATGGAGACCAGTGATAGGATGCTCATTTTTATCTGCTAAATGCACAGTGCTTGTAAAAAAAAAAAAATCCAACCCGACAGTGGCCTTGTTACCACTTGACATGACACTAGGTTTAGTTGTTTACAGTGACACTCTGCTGCCCCCTTTAAAGAGGCAGCCAGGGGTCAGATTCATTAGACTCCTTCAGCGGAGGCTCAGACAGCATCTGGCTGGCTCCTTTATGAAGCTGGGTGGAAGCTGAGGGACAGGGAACTGTCATCCCAGACGCCTTTTCAGGCCCCCTTGCCGTGACTGTTGGCTTACAGGGTCTGCTGTTTGTTGCGTGAGCCCATGTGGCTGGGCCACGAGAGGAAGAACCATTGTGGGGTTTGCTCGAGCCCCAGGGCTGAGGAAGAATCGGAAGTTTGGGGTGTGTACCAGTGTTGCTCTTGGCCTGGTACTCACACAGTGAAGAAGGGGTTAAGTGGGCTTTTCCAGCTTCAGCAAACACTGCCCGAAAGAAGTAAACTGAGTTGAACTTTAGATTTAGCCCCTTATTGCTCTCCCCCCCTTCTTATTTTATATGTATTGTCTTGATGTAATCCTGGGGCCAGCCCTTGCTTTTGCTGCTGCTCCTTGGAGCCTCAGAACTCTTTTAGTGTGATGTTAAGATATTTCTGGGCAATAGTTAGACCTTGTAGGGGCTGTCTGATTGGAGGAGGAGGGAGGAGAAAGCTATCTTTCTGATCGCACATCTGGATCATCGTAGTCACGGTGACCAGAGCAGCTGATCTGGTAACCTGGAACAGAGAGAGAATGCCCATTGCATTAAGAATTGGAGCATGAGCCTCAGCTCTGTCTCCCTCCTTTCCTCAATCTCTCTCTCTCTCTCTCTCTCTCTCTCTCTCTCTCTCTCTCTCCCCCCCCCCCCTCTCTCTCTCCTCTCTTCCCTCTCCCTCCATAAATCAATATGCAGTAGAATGCATCTGACAGACAAGAAGCGGCCTCTGGAGCCCAAGCAGGACGTTGTGAGAGGACACCCCTGGCTGCAGAAGGGCACAGAGGGTGACTGTCTTCAGTAAAGCAGGGCACCTCTGGCGCTGGTGCATGACTCTCATCTATCTCATAACCTGTCAAGGCGCCTTTGTTTGAGTTTCTGCAGAAGCTCATTTTTTTGGTTTTTTTTTTTCTGACTCCAGGTTTTCCTTTAGGAGAGCTAGAGTATTTCACTGGGATAAATAATACACCCATTGAAAAAATGCAAACATCACATCATTATCTCCTTATGCTTGGGTAATGTTTCATTTCATTTGTAGAAAACATCCCTCTCCGAACCTTTCTTTAGGGCGCTGTTATTAACTGTGGGGTCCCTTGGATTCCATTGTCTTTGTGAGACTCATTGGAAGAAACAACCAAGTATAATTTGGTATTGTCAACAAACAACCAAGATAGTTTGGTGTTGCCTTTTAAAGGGAGAGAGCTAGAAGGATTATAGTATCTCAGATTTAAAGCTGTAAGAAACCCAGTAGATCATCTAATCCAAAGCCATCATTTTTCAGAGCAGAAAAATAAGACCTAGTTATATGACTTACCCAGGGTCACCTGAGGGCCCACGTACCTTATTTTACAGGGGAGGTCATCACAGCCCCATAAAATGACTAGCTCATGGTCACACAGACAAGAGGTCTTAAATGAGGAGGTGTCATGGTCAAGTGGGAAATGCATTACATTTGGAGTGAAGAGGACCCTTGGATCCAACCCTACCCCTAATACCATGTCACCAAAGAGCTTGGGCTCTTTGGATCTCAGTTTCCCAAGCCCTGTGATTCCCAAATCTAGCACTCTCCACACTGCCCTCCACAGAAGGCTTGTGTGTGACATGATGCTTCCAACAATCTCAAAGCTTCAAACTTCTCCCGGAAATCCCATTTTTGCTTTGTAAACCCAAGTGGTTTTTTTTTTCCCCAGCCCTTTCAGCAGTTCAGCATTATCTGCTTCTTCCTGCTTTCCTCCAGCCTCATGAGGGAAAACACCTATCTTGGGAACTCCCTTCATTTCTAAAGCTTTTACCTTCACCAGTACCTAGTCTCCCAGACTCTTGTGCACCCTGGGACAGCTTTCTAGATGCTGAGAAGTGGTATCAGTGATTTTTGAGCTTATATGTGGTAATGGATTAGATTCCTGGATATGCTGAGCATTGTTTGAGCCCTTCCAGGCCCACACAGGGAGAGATGGATTCTATTAGGGATAGAACCATAAGGTTCTTTCTTTGAAAGGGAAACTTGAGGAAGAGACTCTTCTTCTGTCTTATTGACAGGCAGTAGGCTTGGGAGTCAGGAAGGCCTGAGTTCAAATTCTACCTCAAATTTATCTCTTGACCTCTCATTTTCATCATTAGTAAAACAGATGTAATAATAGCCCCTATCTCTCAGGGATATAGGATAAAATAATGTTTCTAAAGTGTTTTGCAAACCTTAAAATGTTACATAAATGCTAGTTGCTATTAGTAATAGTAGTAGTAGTAGGCTTCTTCTGAAACTTGGCATTTACCAGTGTTTATTAGGTACCCACTGTGTGGTAGGCTTGGACTATGCTAGGCACTATACATACAAAGATAAAATCAATGGGAATACCTGTCCTCAAGGAACTTACAGTTTGGGGGAAGGGGAGGAAAATAATATGTACGCAGGGAAGTATACATATATATATGCAAAGTAGATACAAAGGAATTTCTGGGGGACATTAACAGATAGGGAGTGAGGCTAGGCTTCCTATAGGAGCAAGTACTTGAGCCCAGCTTTGAAGGGATCTGGGAATTCTCTGAGGCAGAGATAAGGAGATTTCAGGCATGAGAGACAGCCTGAACAAAGAAAATGAACACCTCCAGTCTGCCGCATCCTCATCTATGGAAGGAACGAGCTGCATGAAAGATTTGCTTCCATGTAAAGAAAGCAAGAAGACTGAGGGGCACAATTCCTTCCCCCACTGCCTGTCTCCTGCCATCCTCAGCAGGGGCAGTGGTGCCCCACCCTTTGCCCCTTCCCCCCATCCTCTCCCTTGCATAATTCTATATATCTAGATAGAGATCTCTGTCTGTCTGTCTTTGTGTGTACACACACACACACACACACACACACACAATATACCATTTCCTTGTCTCTTTTTAGGTCATTTATAATCAGCAGTCATGGAACACAGGCCTCATTAGTGATATAGCCATTCCTTCAGTGCTTCAGAAATAATCATTTAGAAAAAAATGCACGGTTCCCTTCCCTTGAGAGCCTGTGAGTGATGAATTTATTTCAGTTTGGCTGGCTTGGCTGTCTTGCTCAGCCTTATTTCCATATTTATTTCAACAAATAGTGTTGGGTGATAGCAACAAAGCACATGCTGGGGACATACACACACTGGAAATGTGTGTCCTCACCAGAGTCCTCATGGCAGAGGGTGGGGGGGAGAGGCTGGGTGGAGACTAGGTGGGCCGGGATGGCTAACAAAGGAGAAGAGGTGTGTGCCTGGGGTGAGGGGTAGGGAGGAGGACTGGTGTGTGGCTCCTGATTATTTGTATTGGAGAAGAAGGTTGGGGGGAGAAGGAGGGGAGAGACACAGAGCTGGAGACCTGATTGATTTTGAGGCCACCAGCTTGGGTCCAGACAGTGTCCTGAGGAGATCTCCAAGCCCTCAATTCCCCTCACCGCCATTCCTGTAGGGTCTGTGGACAGGTGATTAACTTTCTCTGCTAGCTAATGATTAGGGGCATGGTCTGGGTCTCTTCAAGCCAACATGGCTAATTGTAATAAGTAAGGAGAGGTGATGTTTGGAAATCACAGCACTAAATGACAAGGGAAGAGAAGGCAGAAGGCTCTAGATGGCCAATGGGCTCCAACTGTTGAGATCCCAGATGTGCCGGCCACCTGGTCTACTGAAATCTGCTCCTTTAGCTGTTCTCCAGCTTTCTGGTGTTTCTGGCCAAGACCTAACATTTTAACTCCCTGAATTACTTAGGATGGATGTTATTGAGTAGCTTGAACAGAGGATCTGAAATTAGGACCCCTGTTCTAGCTGTATCATTGACTCTGGGCATAACCTTAGGGAAAGCTGGTTCACCCCCATTAACCTCATTATTAAAGATGAGAAGGTATATCTGAACTCACTACATTGCTGTCAAAATGGGAAAATGGAATTTGTAAAGGCTTTTAGATTGCATGGTAAATAACTTCTCCCTTTTGCTTGTACCCGAATACCATTTTTTCTGTGGACTTCCAAAACATTCTATTACACATTTATTAGTATCAGTATTAGTATTATATAGGGGTACTTTGGCACTGCCCCCTCCAATTTCAAGCCCAGATTTGTGGTTTTATCCATGTGGGTAACTTCCAGTCTGAAAAATGCCCCCAATTATGCAGATCAGCAGCTTCTCTGGTCTTAGAGGTTTGTATGGGATGCTGAGAGATTAAGTGACTTTGCCCATGGTCCCAACAACTAATATATATTGGGGCGGGTCTTAAGTAAAGATCTTCCCAACTCCAGGACCAATCCTCTAGCCTCCTGCCCCTCTTTTATAAGGGACAAAAGAAAAGAGCAGGAGAAGTGGAGAAACCAAGAATAAAACTTTTGGATTCTTAATGACTGTGAACAAGACACCATCTTTTTACAGAAAGTAACTTTTTACAGAAAAATGTGTGTGTCTCTCTCACACATTCTTTTTTGGAAGGAAACCATTCCCCTGTCCCCAAATTAATCCAACAGACCAAGCAGAGGTTCTCAGGAGCAAGGGAAAAGATGTGTTGGACAGAATCTAATGGCTTAATATCCCACAGAAAATTAGACTCTTGGAGATAACATAAGGAAGAGTTTTTCTTGGGTAGGCAAAGCTAAAAGGAATTTGCTATTGTTCATTCTTCACCGGAACTAACAAGAAAGTGGTTGAAAAATGAGCTCTAGGCCTTCTCTGCACCAGAGCTTGTGGCCTGGGCCCAGAAAGGAAAGCGGCATCCCTGATAAAGGGATGCTAAAGCCAGAGGCACATTTTCTGTGGGAAGTCACTTTAGGGCATGGCCTTTGCCTTTTTGTGGATTGGGCCCCTTTGGTGGTGAAACCCACAGAACTCTTCTCAGTTATGTTTTTTGTTTGCTTAGGGTTTTTTGCATACATTATTATAATAATGAAGAAAATGCTGAATTTCAGTTAGAGGTTGGTAAGATAAAGATGTCTGGTTTTTTTTCTCATCCAAGTTCATGGATCCCATGCCATCTAGAGCCTTCTGCCTTCTCTTCCCTTGTCATTTAGTGCTATGATTTCCAAACATCACCTCTCCTTACTTATCACAATTAGCCATGTTGGCTTAGAAGAGAACCCAAACTAGGTCCCTAATCATTAGCAAGCAGAGAAAATTAATCACCTGTCCACAGACTCTACAGGAATGGCAGTGCGGGGAATCGAGGGCTTGGAGATCCCCTTGGGACACTGCCTGGACCCAAGCTGGTGGCCTCAGAATCAATCAGGTCTTTGGGAGTCTGAGAATCCTAGGTCAAGAACCCCTGCTTTCAGGGCTTATGGCCTGCTGACAGCATTGAGAATCCGAAAGTTTTATTTCTTGGTTCTTCTTACTTCTCCTCTTGTAAATGGGGGACTGCACGTTAAGACACTCACCCTAATTTAGTAAGCAATATGCATATTCACATTCATAAGTCGGTGTACATCACCATGAAGAATCTATGATTTAGAGATTCTCTCATATAACCCTCTCATTTTCCAGATGAGAAGATGGAGGTTCGATGTATTAAAGTAACTCACAGAAGGTGACAGGAGTAGCAAGCAGGTAGAGCAGGGATTTGAACCCACCTCCAGTGACTCCACATTTCACCATAGCATGGAATAGCTTGGCAGCAATGTAAGGAAGCCGTCCTTCACTGAAAGAAAGACAACAAAAAGGAGAGCATGACAGGTGTCTCTAAAGAAAAACTAGACAGAAGGTATGGAAAATTAGGAAAGTCATGGAAGGCCCCGGAGATAGGATATACCTGTCAGAACAGAGGTGGCATCGTGGATGGAATTAAATGAAAATGTAAAATGACAGCGATTGAATGAGACTTAGGAGGATTTAATGGTCCTTCCTAGAGTGAGTAGGACAGTTATAACTTTATAACTAGAAGTTATAACTTTGTGATCTGCAGCTTGTGAAAATACTTCATTTATTCACATGACTATTCCCTTTAATATTTACCAAACATCTATCTATAGTACAAACATATGCTTAACTAAAAGACTGTTTTATTAAGAACTCACACAGGACAAGCACTCACGTGGTAGTCAGAAAAAGCAATACAAGGACATTCTCAAGGTCTCTCTTAAGAACTTTGGCACTGATTGTGTGACGTGGGAGACACTGGCACAGGACCACCCAGCATGGTGTGCCCACATTAGAGAAGGTGCTGTGCTCTCCGAGCAAGCAGAATTGAAACAGCTCAAAGGAAATTTGAGATGCACAGATTTTGAAAAGTCACCCCAAATGTTCACAGGGACTATTTGTGCCTGACCTGTGGTGGGACATTCTGAGCTCATATTGGTCTGATCAGCCACCACCTGACACATTGAAACTTGACTCTAACATAGTGATGTCTTTTTGTTCCTCTTTGAGAACTAAGAACAACAACAACCACATCTATAACCCATTAGCCCCTTACCAGGACATAACAGAAATCTGGTCCATCCTTACATATTGTGGAATCAAATTAAGATAGTATAGGCAAGAAATAGTCCAAGGCCTAGCTATAATAACAGTAGGATGTTTAGAGGCATTGGCCTCGTGGCTAGAGGCTAGTCTTGAGTCACAGAGTCAAAGAATTAGAGATAAGGGACCTAAGTGTCCATTTAGTCCAACCTGTACTTGAGAGGAATCCCCACTGTAACATAATATGCCTGATAAGTGGTATGATCATGAAGACCTGTGTTCAAATTCTTCTTCGGATGCAGTTTGTAGTAACAACAATAACAACAACAACAACTAGCATTTATGTTGCTGCCCCTTTAAAATCTGTAATTTGTGTGATTCGAAACTATTCATTTAGCTTTACTGAACCTCTGATTCCTCATCTGTAAACTGGGGATTACGGCATTCTTAGTACCCACCCTCATGGGATTGTTAGGAAGCTCAAAGAGATGAAGTATACAAAGCATTTTGTAGACTTTAAAGCCTATTATAAATGCCTATTATTATTAACATCTCATTCTTATTTCCATATCATCCATGTACATGAAGTGATTAATAAGATGTTTTGATTTGACTCAGTCTTTGATTTGGGCCCCATATCTAGTTCTATTTAGAAGCAGTGATAATGGATTTAAGGCTAAGCAGAACGTTAATTCCTTAAATTATCTCCCTGAAGAATATTGTGTTTTATGTCAATTGTTCTTGATATTATTGTGTTGGTGGTGTGTTTTAAATAGAGAACAATTTTCCACATGGACATCAAACACTCTCCCATTCTTCGTATATGTCAGTCTGTTTGATATCTTTGCAGAACATAAATAAACCATGAGCGGAAAACTGAGTGAAAGACTTTGTTGTTGTTGTTAGTGTTGTTGACGATGTTACTATTGTTATCAGCCAAATCTTATTCTTCTCATTTTTTTGTGGGGTTCTGATAGGAATGATCCAAGGACTAAGCATTTATAATAATACTTTTATTCAACCACAGAAACAGTTCTTTCGTCCTCATCTGCAAGAGTCTGTGGAACATTTAAGTATAAATAAATAATAGGGTAGTGATTTGTCCCAGGACTATCTTTTTTAAAAAAATCATTGTTATTATTATTTCATTCACATTTTGCTTGTTGGGATAAGTTGCTATCTTATTATTTTTAAATATTTAGTGACCTTTGGATGATTGCACAAATGTACAAAATAACAGATTTTTTTGTAGTTGAATAAAAGTATTAGTGGGGCTTAAGCTCATCCTCTGCAGGCTCCCTGAAAACATCCTCGGTAAATCTCCAATAAGAAACAGGTCAGGATGTTATACATCTTATCCTGGCTCCACATGCTTTTAATCTCCTCTTCTAGGTCTCTATATTTTGAAAGCTTTTTGTTCCATGTAACTTGGAGATTATGAGTATTTGGCATAGCAACATCTAGTAAAAATGTTCTCAAGTTTTAATGAATCAGAATCATGGCTGGGTGATTCTGAACAACAGTTGAGGCTGTGATCGTATGCTAATTTCAGTACACTTGATATACATTGAGTTCTCCAAGGCATTTTGTAGTGTGAGGATTTTTGTCATCTCTCTGTACGTGAAAGGTGGTACTTCTGTTTTATAATTCTAGTCACTAGGTCATGTTTGCCAGGTATTCAATAGATGGAAATTTTTACAGCTTGCATTGATATGTTCTACGGTTTCTACTGTTTCCCTGAGTAATCTACACTGATCTAAGTCTGAACTCCCTAAGAATAACTCTCCTGTAATTTCCAGTGGTTGTGTCTTGATCCTACACTGTGGTCATAACAAACCTTTTCGTACTGACAAACAAATCTACATGACTCAGTCCTTTCATTCATACTTCTTTGTCATCTATGGAATGAAGAAATTGGTCTGGGCGTTCTCAGAATGTTCTTCCTGCTTTTGATATCATGATCATAGGATCTTCTGCTGTATTTTTGGCTGAGTTCATGTGGATTTGTCAGTGTTGTGGTAGTGGTGGTTGTTTGGGGATCACTGAGAAATTCCTTTCCAGTTACTTACAAAGTGGCAAGAAGTCCACTAAAAGAAACTGGTAGGGGTGTCTGTTACTCAGACATTTCTAGGCAGTGGCCAACACCTTTTTTTTTTTTTTAATGCTGAATTAGCAATGGGAAGAGGAAGATGTATTCAGCTTTCTCTACGGTCGCTGTGTCCCAGTCACTGGTTTGCTCAACTGTCAGTGAAATTATAATAACTAATTAAAATGATAACTGGTAGGATGGTTCTGATTGACAGTTTGATCAGCTGACTGAGAGTTTGATCAGTTGGTATTGCTTCATGGCTACTTTTGAGACTCCATTAGTGGAAACAGTGCCTTGAACAGAGTAGGCACTTAATCGATGTTTGTGGAATTAGGCAAGATGGACTATATACTGTCCTTGTCTATGTCTTCTTCTTATTATTATTGTAATTATAATTATATTAACTACATGGCTGTGATTCAGTATTACACAGGAGGTAGCATGTTACTAACTATAAGAATTGATATTTTAAAAAATCGCTAAACCCATGTATGACCGAGGAGCATGTAGATCAGTCATTTAGGGTGAAGAATGGCATAAGACCATCCTGAGTGATATACTGATGCCTCAACATATTTTTTTTAAAAAACCCAGAGGGTGACCTTCAACTTAATAAGTAATTTTTAATGGTGGCTTTATGGAAAGACATAGGCATAAATTAAGGGGGGGGGGAGGGTGTTACCTGCATTAGTGGAAATGTTTCCAACAAAGCATTATTCTTGAATTCATCATGCCAATAGAATTCAATGTGCAATTATTAATCACCTACTATATGCCTATGTACTCAAGATACAAAGACAAAAATGAAAGATATGTTGCCCTTGAGGATTTTACATTCTATAAATATAGCTTCAAGTAGAATAGTGCAGGAAGGTACAATTTAAACCTCTCCTGCCCAACCTATGGCTCTCCAGTGGAAAGAACCAGGGTGGTATCCTCATGGGGAAAATACCTCTGCACTCTAGGCCTTGTACTTTCTGGAGAGAATGTTAATAATATCAAAAAATATAGTCTAACAACAACAGCAGCAGCAGCACATCATGAGGTGAGAGAATGCCCTACTTAATGGTTGTCATTAAGGATAAAGACCGCTCTCAACCACCAGTGTTGATTTCTAGGCCTTTGGAGCAATGCACAGGTGTGCAGGAACTGGGGAGGGTCCTATTTATGGCATCAAATAAGCTTGCTGAGCTCCTGGAGCCTGCTTGCTTGAGCAGGAGGGAAGCAGTTTTTAATTGGTAACATGACCACGCCCAGAATGGCATAGAGACAGGGAAAAAGGAGGGTAATTGAATAAAGAATTGCATTTGCTGTTGTTTTGAACTACAAGCAACTCTCAGGGGTGCCTTCAGAGGGTATTGTCTATCATCAGGCTGACTGCTATTCAGGAGCATCACAACGAAAGGCAGGTCCCCAGTTTGGAGGGCACAGATGATACCCAGGTGACGTGTGTTTCAACCACTGCCCTCCCTGGCCTCTTCTCCTTTTTTCTGTGAGTCTGCTAATGGAATGATGGAGAGGCAGTCAAGCTGATTGATTGACTGATGATTTTAGCCACTTTCCTGGCTGCCTGCGACATCCTTCTCCTCCTCTTCTCTGTCATCCAGATTTTTTCTGTTTTATGTGGAGATTTATTTACAGGAGCTTCTGTGGGGGATAGCAAAGTGACCAGATTTAACTACTCATAGAATCATCCCTTTAGGGCTAAAAGGCACCACAAAGATCATCTAATAGAACTTCTCATTAAAAAAAAAGACAGCCTTCAAATCATTCCAGTAATCAGCTGCAATGCCAGTATTTGAACCCCCATATATAGCTAATTACTTTATTACTTGGCATTTACTTATAGGAATACTTGTTTCCCCTAGTTGATTATCATCTCCTTGAGGGCAGGCACTGTTTGATTTTTTTTTTAAATTTATTTACTCATTTACTTTTAATTTACAAGATTCAGTTCCACAATCACTTGAGTTTCAGATTTTCTCCCCTCCCTTTCCCCCCCCCCCCC
>CM053592.1:69552174-69608774 GCA_028646515.1 Pseudochirops corinnae | reverse complement strand
TTGTTCAGCCATTCCCCAATTGATGGGCATCCCCTATATTTCCAGTTTTTTGCAACCACAAAGAGAGCTGCAATAAATATTTTTGCACATATGGGACCTTTTCCCACTTCTGTAATCTCTTTGGGATATAATCCCACACTGTTTGATTTTTTTAATTTGCGTATCTAAAGCCTGGCACATAATCAGCCATTAATAAGTACTTGTTTGATGAATTAATAAATAAATGAGTGAGAGGCAGAAAATCTTATTTACTCCTGCCCTAGGAGTAAATAAGATTTGGGTTCAAATTCTGCCTCTGACGCATACTAGCTGTGTGACTAGGGACAAGTCACTTAACCTCTCAGTGCCCAAGGCAAGCGAGACTATAAATTAAGATGAATTGTTGATCCATGTTATAGAGGCAGCTTCGATTTGCTGGGAGTTCTCTTCATTGATGAAATCACAGTTCCAAACCAAAACAAAAAAGCTATAGCCGAGAGAATTAATCATGCAGTATCCTCCATTAACCACCACAGAACAAGGTCACTTACACACATGCTCTTTCATTGTATATATACCCGAGATGAATACATAGACTCTTCTGCCTGTGATAACCAGGTACCTTAGCAAGATAATCACTAGGGTTTTTCCCCCAATACTGAAAGTAGCACTTTGAAAAAATATTTGATGTTCTACATGATTGCACATATATAACCTGTATCAGATAGCTTACCATCTCAGGGAGGGGGGTGGGAGAAGGAGAAGAGGATAGAACTTGGAATACAAAACTTAAAAAAAAAAAGCATGTTGGAAATTGTTTCTACATGTGGGGAAGGGGGGGAAATAAAATATTATTTAAAATAGTGTTTGAAAGAAATGCTTCTGTTGAGCCACAAGGAAATACTCTCTTTGAAATAAGGTTTGACTCTCACCAATGTAAATTTTCTTTTTTAGAAATAACAGTAGTTGTGTTAAGTCACCCTTTCACATTTACTAAGCAGTCACTGTGTGTATATCACAATAACCAGCACTATGAAGAGTTAAAAAGGAAGGAAAGATAACAGCTCTAAAATCTGCTTACATAGGATCAGAGATCGAGAGAAGAAGGAACCTCAGAGATCACTTTTTGTATTATAGAAGAGGGAACTGACATCCAAGGAGTTTAAGTAATTTCTTCAAAGTAACAAAAGTAGTGGGGCAGCTAGGTGGTGCAGTGGAGATAGCATCAGGCATGGAGTCAGGAGGACCTCAGACACTTATTAGCTGTATGACCCTGTTTGTCTGAGTTTCCTCACTTGTAAAATGAACTGGAGAAGGAAATGGAAAACCATTTCCAATATCTTTGCCTAGAACACCTCAAATGGTTCACAAAGAGTGAGACAAAACTAAAACACCTCAAAAAGTAGTAAGTGAGACTTGAACCTAGGTCCTCTGCCCCCAAAGTTAGTCTTTTTTTTTTTTTTTTTTTTTGCTATACCATATGACCTACTTGGGTCAAGAATTCTTCCTTAAACCAGCCTGTTGTCCTAAGAAGAAGATCAAGGCTAGCAGGAGTCCTACAAATCAGACTGTACACAATCCTGGCTGGCGTGAACAGCAGTGTCTTCCCATGGTCCATCTCTTTAAGGACAGAGTTCTGCCTATCTTGCATGTAGGATCTATGAGTAATAATCAAATCATTTTGGCTCACTTTTCCAACATAGGATCATTGCTTTGGATCAAGAAGGGACCTTAGGGACCATTTAGCCAATTCCCTTATTTTATAATTAGGAAACTGAGGCACAGAACAGTGAAGTGGATTCCTTGGGGTCACACAGGAAGTATGTGCCCTTTGCATAGCCAAGCCATAACCCTAGAGCTTGTGTTCTTTGCACTGTATCCTATGTAGGGGTAAACATGCCATATCGTCTCAGTAGAACGGGAAGGCAAGGACTGTGCCAGTTTGCCCTTATTTCCCCAGCGCCAGGGGGGAAAGAGTGAAGAGCATAATAGGAATCATTATACTCCTAAATAAAAAGTTAAATTATTCAAAAACTAAACAATTATTCAAAAATGCTTTTAAATGGAAAAAGTAAGCTAAGAAACATGACAAACACACATAAAAACACAAACACGCATAGTAAAAATCAGGGAACAACTATATGATCATAGAATTAAAGTGGACTCCAGAGGTCATCTAGTCCAACCCCTTCCTTTTTTAAGAGGCATGGAAAAATGAAGTGACTTGCCCAAGGTCACACAGGTAGTACGTAGCAGAGCTGGAGTTTGAACCTACATCTTTTTGACTCCATATATATCACATTGAATCCCTCAACTCGGACCAGATGAGTTGCTGATGTTCCCTGTCACCAAATACACCACTGTTGAGTCCTCCTGAGAGTGCTCTTTTTAGTTCCATTCAAATTAGCCATGCTTTCCAGGGCACAGATATCCTGAGCAAGGGTGGCAGTCCCCCTTGTTCTACTCTCTTCTCCCTAAAACTGGGATCCGTGACATAGTAGCTTGCTTCCCGGGCCCACCCCCACTCCCATCCCAGCCAATCCAAGTTGGATTAGTGGTATCTAGGTGAATGAATGCCCCAGAACTTTATTGAGTGTTACTCCCCAGTGATCTGCAGGTAATTAACTTCTTCAAGTAAACATAGAAATCTTAGGGCCAGAGGGATTCTTGAGAGGACGTGTAATTCATCCCTCTGCCTCTATCCAGGAGTGTGTTCAAAGCATCCCAGAAAGTGTTATTTACCCTTGGTGAATGAATGTAGTTACATCTTTCAAGACAGAGGAGGATTTTTTTTAATTGCCTTTGATTAGGTCTCATTTATTCTCATCTCTTTAGAGGAGGAAGTATGTAAAGGAGTGAGCTTTGGATCTAAATTCAGAAGATTTGGGTTTTTCGAACTGGCTTTGTCACTTAACTATTTGCATAGCCAAGCCATAACGCTTTTCTGCGATTCATTCCATTTCCTTATCCATATAGTGAGACAACAGGCTAGATGCTAAAGTCTTTTTTGACTGTAATATTATTTTATTCTAGGCCCACAAAGTAGTGGATATGCATTCCTTCAGGCCTCCACTAGCCACTATTCATGTATAGCCACTCCAAGTGTTTATGTGGACTATTTGTGCCTGACCTGTGGTAGAACCTTCCAAGCTCATATTGGTCCGATCAGCCACAGTAGGACACACTATACCTTGACTCCAATATAGTGATCTCATTTTGGTCCTCTTCAAGAATGAAGAACAACAACCAGCCAATCTTTCTGCTTATACCAACTCACCCTAAAGTCAAGTATCATTCATAGAGCACTTGATGGTTGCAGAATGCTTTCATGTATGTTTTCTTATTATATCCTTGCAACCCTGTCTAGCTAGCTAGTGTATATATCAGCTCAGGGCTTTGCACAAAGAAAGCATTTAATAAATGCTTGCTGGAGGAATGGATTTTAAAAGACTAATTCCTATATTATGGATGAAGAAACAAAGACTCCAACAAGTTAAGTGGTAGACCCAAGGTGGGGAAATTATATAAAAGATGCAATAAGACAAACTAACTTTTGATGTAAGAAAAAAATTCTTAATGATCAGAGCTATCCAGAGAGTCTACTTGGGAGGTGGTGAGTTCTTCTTCACTGGAGGTCATAAAACAGAGGCTGGATGATTCTTTGTTAGGGATGTTGTCAAAGGCGTTCTTGGTGTGATATAGATTGGACTAGATTACCTCTGAGATCCTTTTCATTTGTGAGATTCTGTGAAACCCAGAAATTCTGGTCTTCTGACTTACAAGTCCAACCTCGACAAAGAATGGTGCCAACCAGATCCATCTCCACAAAGTAACTATAATTTCTTCATGATTGTGATGGGAACAAAACACACAAGATAATTTTTCTTCTTTTAGTGAGTTGTAGTACACATAAGAGAGATCATGTAGTGGTAAAAATAGGACCCATAGCAGGTAATATCATATTATGGAGGGGAAAAAGAAGAACAAAATATTTCAAGAAACCCAATAACCTTACTGGTTGTTTGTTTGGAGTACTTGCACAGGAATAAAAATATCGCAAGTTAAAACTTGTGTTGAGATGAAGTGCAGTTTTAAAAAGGTAGTGACTGTGCTTTTTTTCATCTAATATAATTGTACACATTTCCATAGGTGGTACTTCTAGGTGTTTTATTATTTGTTAGGGTTTTGCTCTAATATAAGTAGGAACAAGAATTTTCTAAAGCTTCTTCTCTGATCCTTCCTCTTCAGTTTTTTCCATTCATACTCAAATAGTCCCCACCACAGCTACCTTCTTCAGTAATCCATCATCTAGCCACTGGTATTCTTCTAAGTTAGAAGGCTGATAGTATCTTCCTCCAAGATCTTGTTGAGCCAAACCTTTTCAGGATGGCACTCACCTCTTTTCATTCATAAAGGACTCTGAGGAAAGAGCCCCCACCAGTGATCTCACCCTGGCCTGACCAACTTCTTATCTTTGCACATCTTTAGAAATTATAACAACTATGAAGTGTGCTGGTGTTGTCCCAAGACACAGAATCAACTTAATGATGAAAACTTCACCATGGGAAGTAAAGCCCAGGACTCTTGTCTTTGAATAAGAATGTGAAAAACATTTTTAAGGACAAACTCTTCTAACTTAAACCTCTATTCTTTGAATTTGGGCTCTAACTGCCCACTTTCTTGGTATATTTCTTCCATGTTGACCATAATTCTCTTGCCAATAAGCATTATTCTCTTCTTTCTTGGCTTTCCTCTTGGCTGCTCCCTTTCCTCCCACTTTAGCTTCTACTTTTCTCCTCTCCCACTCCCCAAATCGAACATGTACAGATTTTACGGTTCACTGGAGAATAAGTGGCTGTCATTTCACAGACGGGCCAGGATGTAATTAGCCACAATGCATTGGAGTAATGGAACAGATGTCTCTTTGTAAACTGAGTTTGCTGCTGCACACTCTGTGTGTGTGACCTGCAGTCCGACTGCTCCGGGCTATTCCATTCTGCTCCTTTCCCTTATCACCCCTCTGCCTCCTCTCACCTTTCTTTCTCATTCTCTTTTCTTCCCTCCCTTTCTCTCTTTTCTCTCCCTTCCTCCTTCCTTTCTTCCCTCTCTTCTCCCATTCCCAGAGGATTAGCTAACATGGGAATATGGGTTTGCTGCCTGTTTTTGTTCTCTCCTTGCTTCCCTGGCTCATTTCTCCTCCTGTAAGGCCACTGGTTACGTGCTGAAGTGTGAGTGAGCTGAACCTGTATTTATCGATGGAGTCATTCAAAACAGAAGAAGGCAATACCCCTCTTATGAGATAATTGGCAGTTTCAAGTTGCACTTATTACTGACTGATAATACACAAGCAAAATCATAAATTACTGTTATGTTGTCTGGACTGTTGTTGTTTTTCCTAAGTAGAAATGAAATAGCTGTGTCTCCTGCCTTTCCAAGGTTATTATTTAAATCTTAAAAGGAAGAAAACTAGACTGTTTGCAATAGGCTGATACACAAAAGCTATCAAATAGAGGGTCAAGCACTTGTGCCTTTTATTATATCACAGACAAAATCATTTCTTTCCACTGGTGACCTAACAAGGTAAAGCTGTACTTTGCAAAGGCTAGGTTTGCGTTGTTGTTGTTGTTGTTGTTGTTGTTGTTGTTGTTAATACCATTCAGATCTCTAATGTCAACACTTTGGGAAACTCCTGGTGTGGAAGTTCCCCCATCCCTCCCCCCCCCCCACAGTGATAAAGACTAGCAAATCCTCTGCAACTTAGACTCTGCAAAATGAGAGGTAAAATCATTTTTCTGAGATCACACAGATAGTAGTGCCAGAGGCTAGGCTTGAACTCTAGTCTTTCTAATTGGGCAGCCCTCCTCAGTCTCCTATGCTGTGCTGTCTCTCTTATTAATCATTATATGAATTAATGGATTTGATACATCCCCAAAATTAAAGGGTCCAGTGCCCACATAGGCTGCATTAAATCAAAGGGCAGAGAAAGTCAGGGTTAATGGTAGAGAACAAAGATCAATGAAAATAGGATGCTAGGTGGCACAGTGAGTAAGAGAGTCAGGAATACCAGAGTTCAAATCTAGCCTCAGGCATTTACTAGCTCTGTGCCCCTGTCACTTAACCTCTCAGTCTGTTTCCTCATCTGTAAAATGGGAATAATAAGAGCACCTTCCTCACAGGGGTGTTCTGAGGATCAAATGAGATAACCTGTGTGTAGTGTATTGTCGATTTTACAGCAGTATATAAATGCGGGATTATGACCATGATGATGATGGTGATGGTGAACAATTCCCATCCTTTAAGTCTCTGCTCCTCCTTCAGTGGTGAAGAATAAAAAGTGTAGAGCCACAGAAGTATTTGTCTTCTCTTTGCTGCCTCCCTCACATTTTGCAGAAAGCAACCTAAATGAAAATACATAGAGATGTGGCACCCTGGTGATGACGATAGTCTTTGTTCCTCAGTTCTGTTGGATTGATTTTTTTCCCCCTTTCTCAACACATGCTTCCAAATCAGTCTTTCCATCCACTCAGGAGCCTGGGATCACATGCTCAGGTCCAAGGTTAGGTTTCTGGACATGCATCTATTCCCTTTGTCAAAAGAAAAACAATCTCCTGGTTCCTCCCAAGCTATGAAATACTGCATAGGTCATC
This sequence comes from Pseudochirops corinnae, assembly GCA_028646515.1. Classification (NCBI taxonomy): domain Eukaryota; kingdom Metazoa; phylum Chordata; class Mammalia; order Diprotodontia; family Pseudocheiridae; genus Pseudochirops; species Pseudochirops corinnae. Next base: position 69,602,148 of record CM053592.1, on the reverse strand, counting down.
AGGGCAGTAAGAGAGTTTTCCCTCATTCAGGTTCAGGACCAGTTAACTTTGTTGTAACACCTTTGTTAAATCAATGGCACTGTATGGTCCAAACATGAAACTGGAAGGAACTGTTAACTAGTAGCCAAATAAAGAGAGCCTTTTTTGTTTGTGGTTCTGACATTTCTAATCTGGATCTTAAGGGCCGATGGGATGTGTGTCACCCCAGCTATTGTCTGTTAAGTCTCCTAATACTGAATTGCTTATTCAGTGTTTAATTTTTTTTTAGTTCCCTTCCTACACTTTCCCTCCTTTCCCCAGCTTTTTCTTCCCTCATCTACTCTTTCCTTCTTTTATTTTCCTTTCATTTTCTTTCTCTTCCTTTCCTTCTCTGTTTTCCTTTCTTCCCATCCCCGCCCTTCCCCATTTTTTTCTTTCATCCCTTTTCTTCCACCTTTTGTTTTCCCTTTCTTTTTCTACTTCATTTATTTCTACTTCCTTCTCCTTTCTTTTTCACACTCTCTTCTTCCTTCCATCCTTTATTTCTCTGGCTTTCATTCCATTGTAAAGGTTCATGGATTCAGATGAGAACCTAGGCATTTGAACTAAGTTTTGGAAATCAGTAAAAGGTTGTAGAGTAGCTTGACAATATTTCATTCTGTATTTTTTGTATTGTATGATACTAGATGCAAATGAGAGAGCCGTGGGATATGAAATTGATCCTCAAACTAGGGTAGCATATGGTAATTTGATAGCTCCTTGGCATGACCTCACTGGTACTCATAATGCCTGTGAAAGTTGAAACCTTCACTGTTCTCCAAGGGATTAGAGGTAGTGGCAGTGTTAGTGGGCTAATTTGGAGAAGAAAAAGCTCGTAACTCTGTTACCATTTTATTAATAGGCATAGAAGCCAACAACTATAGTACCTGGCATATTTGGTAGTTCATTCAGTTTTATTTTTATAACTAAGAGTAATCCTCAGCTTAGCCATATAGCACATCATATGGGCAAAGTATGCTTGCACTCTGTTGTCAGATGTAGACATCTCTGGATTTCTGACCAGTCTGACCTTTTCATTTACAGTAGAATGAATGACAGTCAATCAGTTGACAGTAGTACTCAATCAACAAATATATTAAATACTTACTAACATCAGGCACTGTGATAAGAGCTGGAGTTACAAAGACCAAAGTGAGATTCCCTGTCCTAAAGGAGTTTGATGATAAGGTACGTGGAAAGCTACAATATGTTTACAAATAAATATAAGTAAATATAAAATTATTAGGAGGGGAGTTACTATTGACTGAGGGAAATAGAAAAGGAATCTTGAAGGAGGCAATACTTAAGCTCATTCTTTGAGGGATGTAGGGGTTCCAAGAGGCAGAGATGAGAAGGAAGAGTGTTCCAAGCTTGGGGGACAGCTGCAGTGGGAGGTGGAATACCATGTATGAGGATTAGCAATAAGGTGTGTTTGGGTCATAGCCAGAATGCATGAGGAGGAGTAATGAACAATCCAGGTAGGGAGGTGGCACAATAGAAAGAATACTGAGCTTGGAATCAGGAAGACTCATCTTCATGAGTTCAAATACCACCTCAGACCCTTACTAGCTGTGTGACCCTGGGCAAGTCATTTAACCCTGTTTGCCTCAGTTTCCTCCTCTGTAAAACAAGCTGGAAAAGGAAATGACAAACCACCCCAGTATCTGTTCCAAGAAAAACCCAAAATGGGGTCAGGAGAAATTAGACAGGGCTGAATCACAACAATAATGAATAATCAGCTTGGAAAGACAGTCTGGATACAGATTACAAAGAGCTTTAAATGTCTGTATTGTTTCTAGATGCAACAAGTTGCCACTGTTTCCACTTATAGCTTCTCAAGTAAGATAGTGGCCTGATAAGCCCTCTTCATTAGGAATACTAATTTGGCAGCTCTATGAAGGATGGATTGGAGAGGGGAGAGATTGGCTACAATACCTGTCAGAAGGCTACTGCAGTAGTCTAGGAAAGAGGTAATGAGTACCTAAACCTGAGTAGCTGTGTTATGAGTGGAGACAAAGGGATGGATACAAGAGATGTTAAGAAAGTAGAATCAACAAGATTTGTCAACTGATTGGATATTAGGGTAGTGAAAGTAAAAGTGGAAGATGGCTCCTAGGTTACAAGACTCTGAATGCCTTAACTAGAGAAATGGAGATAACTTTGAGACTAGTGATGGTTTCATTTCATTTTATTACCAGCATCTAATGATGCCTGGCACATAGTGTTTAGTAAATGCTTGTCCAATTATTGCCAAATGCCAATTGACAATAATAAGAAACATGAAAGTCCCTCAGCTGGCTCCTTAGGGTAAGGTAGTACTCCATGCCTTCTGCATCTTTGGTACCTCTCATTTTACTGTTGGGGAAACTGATGTTAAGTGAGATCTCATGACTTGCCCAAAATCATATAGCTAGTAAGCATCTATAGTAGGATTTAAACCTGGGCTCTCTGCTCCTGGCCATAGGTACTGTGCTTCTGTCACTGCTCCAAGATATTTCAGGATCCCATCCTACACTTTCATAACTGAATATTATCTAGTTTCTAATTACATACCCCCAGTAATGGGGAAGGAGATCATTGCCTCATTGAGCAGATCATTCTGTTGATGGAGAGAGTTCTAGTACTGGGCTTTTTCCTTTTATCAGATAAAAGCTGTCCCTCTAATTTGTACCCATTCATCCTAGCTTTGCCCTTCAGAGTTCCACAGAATAAATCTTCCCTATTATAATCCATCAAATAGTTGACCATCGTTGCCATTCCCCTCCTCCAGATTTTCTTTTTCAGACAAAACATATCAAATTCCTTCAGTGGTCCCTTTTATAATAATAAAAACTTACCCTTATATCATGCTTTAAGATTAATGAAGTACTTTGCAGCTTGGGGAAGCTAATGCTCAAAGAGATTCTATGACTTGTTTGAGACCCCATAGTAGTAAGCATCTAAAGAAGGATTAGAACTAAGAGAAGACAATGCAGTAGGAAGAGCTCTGGATTTGGAGTCAGAGGTCTCCAGTGTGAATCCTGGCTCTGCTACTTACTGTAAACTTGTGACCTTGGGCAAGTCATTAAACCTCAGTGTTTTCATCTATAATAGCAACAACAGTGATAATAAGAGCATTTGTATGGCACTTTCAGGTTTGCCTGTTGCCATAACACATTACCTCATTTGATCTTCATAATACCCCTGTGACATAGGTGCTGGTATCCCCATTTTAGAGGTGAAATCAAGGCTGGGGCAGGTTAAGTGAATTGTCCAGATTCACATTGCTAGTAAGTGTGTGAGGTAGGATTCAAACTCAAGTAATCGTAATCCCAAATTCAGTATCTTTTCCTCTTATGTCACCTTGCTGTTCCTGAGGAAAAGAAGACATTTGAACTAGATGACTTTTGATGTCCCTTCCAGGTCTAAATCCATGGTCCTATGATCTCATTTGAGTCTGACCAGTCCTGTAAGTACTATAGGTATTTTACAGATGATGGAACTATGGCTGGAAGATAAAGTAATTTGCCCATGACCACACAGTAATACTGAGTAGTAAAGTGGGGATGCATACCCAGGTCTTGTTGACTCTTACCATTTCATTCAGGACACTACACTGTCTCTAATGAGAGTTTCCCAGCCTTCACTCTCCTTCCTCTGAAGGTAGCCTTCCTCTGAATTCTCTCCCATTCATCAGTTTCCATCTTTAAAAATGTGGTGCCTAGACATGAACATAATACTCTAAATGCGGTTTAACTGGTTTAGAGTACAACGAGATTATTATATCTCTTCTTTGGTATCCCATGCTTCAAGAAGGAAGCTCAAGCTTCCTTTGGCTTTGGCAGCTCCATCACAATAATAGTTGTGACTGAGCTGCTAGTCAACTGAAATCTCTAAGCCAGAAGTTCTTAACTGGGGGTCTGTGAATGTGGACTTTTTTGTTTGTTTGGGGCCTTTTTAATAATTGCATTTGAATAAAATAGAAATTTCCTTAATAATCCTATAAGTTTTATCTTATACATTTAAGAACATGATTTTGAGAAAGGGTCACTAGGCTTCATTCACTAGACTGCCAAAGGAGTCCATGCCATGATAAAGCTTATGAACCTCTCTACTCAGAGTTCTTTATTTGTACGTGAGCAGGCCACCTCCATCCTGTATTTTACAGGGTTTTTGTTTTAATTTTACTGCAGGACTCTCCTTCTATCCCTACCTATTAAATTTTCTTTGATTGGTTTTAGCCTGTCATTTTAACCTTGGAGGTCTTTTAAAACTCCAGATTTTATTATTCATTCTTCCTGTACATTCTTCCCAACTTCATGCCCTCTATAGAGCTAAGAAGTATGTCTTCTACATCTTAATCCAGGTTCTTAAAAAAAAAGAAAGTCAAACAGATAGGACCAAGTCCAAAGCAGAGTCCTCTGATGTGCCTTTAGAGACCTCCATCTTGATCAATACTGATCCATTAATCAAAGTTCTTTGGGCATGGTTGTTCATCCAATTACAAATCTACCAACTGTAATTTTTTTTTTTTTTACTAACCATATTTTTCCATCTAATATAAAAAGGATCTCATGAAAGAGTTTGTTAAACCTCTTGCTATGTTTCAAGATACCTATGTCTACTGAATCTCCCTTATCCCCCAGTCTAATACTGTTTTTAAAAAAATAAGAGTTTAGTTTTTATCATAGTTGGTTCTTAGTGAACCAGTGCTGGCTTCTACTGTTTGCTGACTTTTCTAAATGCCGTGAAACTTTCTGTGAAATTCATTTCCAAACAACAGTTATTTGTTGGTTTGACAGTCTGTTCCAGAATTTTCCCAGGGAATAAGATCAGGTTCACCAACTCGTAATTTTTTGGAATTGACTATCTTCCACTCTTTGAAAATCAGGGCAAAATTGGTTCATCTTTAGACTTCTAGTCCCCTTCTAATTGTCCCTTACACTTTAGAGATTACTTATAGGGATTCTGCAATCACATTCCCAACGTCTTTTAGTACTGTAGGATATAATTTATACATACTTAGAGACATGCCTTGACCAAGTAACTTGACATCTTCTGACCTCAGTTCCCTTATCCATCAAATAAAGGGGGTGGTTGGACTAGATCAGAAGTGTAAAATATGGGACCTACCACACTCCTTATTTGGAAATTATAAATGACCAGATTTGGAAATTATAAACAAAAATAAAAATATAATAATTTATAGATATTACATTTTAAAGCTAAGTTCATATGTGGCCCATAGGAATACTTAGATACAGTTTAGAGGACCCCCATATCCATTTGACAATGCTTTTTGACTGATTGACTAACCTAACAGTCTCTTCCAACTGGAGCTAAATCTTAGCCTCCTTGGGAGAACAGATTATGAAATTTTCAGTGTGACCATTTACACCTCAGAAATCTACATCTGCTACAAACAAGGGCTTGATTGATTGATTGCCAACATTTTGAAAGACAATGGAGAAATTTAATAATGCAATTAAAATTAAAAGTTTGTCTCTGTATCTTTTTTTTCCTGGAGACCCGGTTGTTAAACATTTACTAACATGCTCCTGTATTGTTCTGTGACATTGCATGAGCTCAGAAGAAGAGCAATAGAAATCTCTGGGAATGAAGTCATCACCAAAGTGGAGACATTGGTGACTGGAGGCTAACAGTATTAATTATGACTAATATTTATATAGCACTTTCAGGCTTGGAAAGTATTCTATATCTGTAATCTCATTTGAGCCTCATAACACCCCTTGCTTCCAGCTCCAAACTGATGACTCATTTAAAGTAGCTAAGCAACATGGAATAAAGGATAATGTGCTAGGAGAAGAGTCAGGAAGACTTGAGTTTGAATCTTTGTTTCCATCAAGATTCACTAACTATGTATGATCAAGCCATTTAATCTCTTTGAGGCTCAGTTTCTTCAACTGCAAAATAGATAGTCATTATTATTACTTTTCTTACAGAACACTATTTCAGCAGATGTGGGACACATTTCCAAATGACCATCATCAGAAATGGTAGGGTAGCTGGCATGTATATCATGTTTCTTTCATTCAAGAGATGGCATTGCAAGGCATGATCAAAGGAGTCTTTGGCCTGGGTTCAAATTCTACTTCTGACAGATATGGATCATTGAACCTCTCTGAGCATCAGTCTTCTTCCCTGTAAGATGGGAATAATAATGCCTTTGGTATTTACCTCACAGGCTGTTGTGATGATTAGGTGATATAGGGAAAATTTCACAAACCTTTGAGCCAGGGAGTCTGAGCCTGGGGTCTTTAAACTTATTTTTAAAAAATACTTTGATAACTGTATTTCATTAAAAATTGGCTTCCTTTGCTATCCTATGTATTTCATTTCCATGCATCCTCAGGGATACAGTGTTCCCTTCCAAGGCCACTTTTTCAGTTGCTATCTGGCTTTTTGTGTTAAGGATAACATCCACCTGCCTATTTTCCAAGCACTGATTCCAACTTACTTTTTTCAAAAGGCCAGGGTTTAGGGGCCCAGACTCTGCCAGGACACCATGCTCAAGCTGGTTTCTGAAGATAAATTGTGTCAGTCTTTTTATCCTTCTAAACTGAAGTTTTTCCCCCTTAGATTGAATTCTACAAGTTCATCCACAAGCCTGTTGGGACTCTAGCATGACTTCATTTTTAAGGGTGCCCACACCATCCTTGTACATTTTCAGGGAGACAGCTGTCCTAGCTTTTGTTTTCCAGGACTGTTCAACTTTCCCTCCATTCCTTGCTACCGAAGTGGGGAGGGTGGGTGGGAGGAGAGTGCTGCTGGTTTGGGGTTTGTTTTGTTTTGTTTTGCTTTTAAATGAAGTCCCAGCAAATAGAGCCGGGTCTGCAAACAGGTGCTGCAGGACGGGACAATATGGTTTGACAAGTTGCTTATGTTTCCTCTGCAAAAGCAGAGCGGGGGTTGCATGCACTCGCACAAAAGAACAAGGATTTCTGTTTTATCCTAAATGAAGGCGTTCTTGGGCAGCTTAAACCAGAAGTGGCTCGCTGGTCTCCTCACAGCAGGCAATTATGCCTCACTGAGGTTGCTGCTAGAGAGAGCAGCGGCTGCTTGTACATACAATCGCCTTGGTGAACATGCAGGGTATTCTAAATGGAGGAGGAGGAGAAGGAGGAGGAGGAGGAGGAGGAGGAGGAGGAAGAGGAGGAGGAGGAGGAGGTGATGAAGGTGGTGCCTTTCTCCCATGCTGATTGGTCACAATTTCTACCTGGTTTTTAGAAGTCAGAGATTCAGAAGCAAGAAACAGCTTGGGGATCGTGGAGTCGTGCTTCCTCATTTTACTGATGAGTTTCGAAAAAACTTGCCCAGTCACACAGACACCCAGGACTCAAACTCTCTTCTTTGTCTCCACATGCAGCGTCCTTAGCATTGTCCTTAACACTCCCTCCCAATGGTAGATCGAACCCTGGTTCATACTACCCCTTAACACAGTCTGTGCCGTATCAGGTGTTTGGGTTTTTTCCTTCTGTACACTCGTAGCAGGCAGATGTTACTCCCACTCTCACAGGCAGAGAAGCATCCTTACTGTGATATGTTTAGAGGGCTAGACCCCCAGCCTTGAGTGTGTGCTGTGGAGAGAATCTAACCTTTACCAAGAGACTCCCAGTGGAGCGAGCAAGAGAGGGAATACAGACTAGCCTTCAAGAGCCCTTAGGAAGACTGCGAGGAGCGGAGCGGTGGAGAGGGCTGGGGCTGTAGCTTGTAATGGCTAAAGTGGAGGGCTGGGACTTGGGACTTCTGAAGTGGAGGGTGCCTTTTGCTGCCAGCAAATGCTGGTGGGCCCTAATCCAAATACCAGAGGGAAACATCAGGCTGTGTTGAAGTGGAACGGAACCCGGCTGCTGAGCTAAAAGGGCATGCATAGCTCCTCAGAACACAGAGGGAGACTGTGGCTGAATAACCCACGAGTACTCTGCCGGATGTAAAGTCATAATATAATGAGGATAACTGACATTTATGGAGCTTCTTACACACATTATCCTCACTGGAACCCGAAAATAATAAGAACTACAGGTGCTGTTATCTTTATTCTACAGATGAAGAAAATGAGACTCGGGAGGCTTGAGACCTGGGCAAGTGACTTAACCTCTTTTGGACTCAGTTTCCTCATCTGTAAAATGAAAATCATTTTATTTTAAGGATGATTTTATGACATCAAAGGAATGAAAAGTACTTTGCAAACCTTCAAATGCTATCTAAATAGGGGCTGTTATTCTTGTCTCCTAACTAATGAGTTTATGAGGCAGGGTTTAAATGCAGTTTTTCCTGACTCCAAAGTCCAGCACACTTCTACCATGCCTTGCTGCTTCTCCATAGGAACGAGGATTTAGAGCTAGGAGGGACCTTAAGAGATCGTCTGGTCCTTTGCTTTCATTTTACAGTTGGGGAAACTGAGGGGCAGACAGAAAATGACTCACTCAAGGTCTGTATAAGTAGGGGAGTCAGGATTTGAAATCAGGTGCTTTAAATTAAAAAAAAAAATCAGTCAGTAATCATCTAGCATTTATTAAGTGCTTCCTGTTATAGGTGGGCATTATGCTAAGTGCTGGGGCCATAAAAAAAGCAGAAAGCGGCTCCAATCCCATGTTATTTCTGCTGCACCGTGTGCTGCTCTCTCCCAGAGAAAAGGGGTAAGTCCTCCAGAGCAGATATTCCTGGGGCAGATCTTAGTGGGGACTCTGCTGCCAGAGACAGCTCTAAGTCTTTGAGAGACACCCCCAGTTCCAAATGAGGATGGATGGGAAGCTGAGAATTCCTAATGGTTTTATCAGGGCAATCCTTCTAGAATACCCAGAGCTCCTCTTCTCCCTTCACATCTGACTGGTTATCTATTGTTCTTCCTTTGCCGTCCCTTGTCTGAAGGGCTTTACAGCCTTTACAGGTAGAAGAATGGGCCATGTTTCCCCCCTCCTTCTTGAAGTCATTGTCTATATTTAGGTCAGTGACGTGATGAGAGATGTTGATGCAATTTTTTTAACTTAAAGTTGAAAATCACCTCTCCAGATATGGGCGAATGGAAAAATCTCTGATGGAGCTGCTGCCACCGCCTTCCTCAGCTAGTCCTGGGGCTCTGGCCTCTGTTGCAGAAGGCTTTGCCCTGCCCTAATGGGAAAAACCTTCCCCGCTTGCTCACCCTCTCCCCCCACCCCCTCCCCGGCCAAAATCCGGCTTCACCCAAAAAAACAAAACACGCCTGTTTCCATCTAGCCTTTGTAACCTCCAGGCCTAACACAATTACTGGCACATAGTAGGTGCCCAGAGAAGAGAGTGAATGAGTGAATGCGCACTGTTCATGCCCAAATCCCCCATTTGGAGGTGCCAAATGATAGGGAGGAGCTTAGCTTAGAAGTGAGGAGGGGAAGGAGGCAGCTTTCTTCTTTACCTGGAGCGATTACCCCACACTCTGCTCTGTCAAGTAGAAAATGTGGCCCTGATAGATCCTGTCCACAAAGGAGCTCAGCCTTTTTAATATGCAAATGCTCAGTCAGAGAAAGTAAATAGACTTCTCCTTCAGGGAATTAGAAGACAATCACGTCTACACCCTCCCCATGCCCCGCTCCCCACCCCAGCTCTGCTTCAGCTTGGCATTTTAAGTGAAAGAAATTTTGGGTCCTCTCTCTGCCCCTTTCTCCCTCTCTCTTTCTCCCCCCCTCCCCCTTCTCTTCTCTCTCTCTCTCTCTCTCTCTCTCTCTCTCTCTCTCTCTCCCTTCTGTCTCCTCTCTCTCTCTCTCTCTCTCTCTCTCTCTCTCTCTGCCCCTTTCTCCCTCTCTTTTTCTCCCCCCCTCTCCCCTCTCTTTTCTCTCTCTCTCTTTCCCTCTCTCCCTCTCTCTCTCTCTCTCTCTCTCTTCTTTCTCTCCCTCTCCCTCTCTCTTCTCCTTTCTCTCTCTCACTTTCTCTTTCTCTTCTCCTCTCTCCCTCTCTTTCTCTTCTGTCTCTCTCTCCCACCCTCTTCCTCTCTTTCCCTCTCTCTCCCCCTTCTTCATCTTCCCCCCTCCTCTCTCTCTCCTCTTTTTCTCTCCTTATTCTCTCCCTCTCTTTTTCTCTCTCTTTCTTTCCACCCTTGTTCTTAAGCTCCTGCCTCCACTCCAAGTTTCTTCTATCTTAGCTTCATTAGCTTGATAAGTAGACACTAAAAGAGGAAAGGGGTTGGGGGATGGGGATTGCAGAAGGGGATCTGCCTAGGGGCTGCCCTGAGGTTTTAGAAGATGAACTGCTAATGATGTTGAATACATACCTTTTCCGACTGTCTGGCCCCTCAGGAAAATCAGGGTCCTTCTTCTCTCTCACTCTGATTATCCTTCTAAATGGTATATGTGGGGATAGAGCAGGAATACAGTGGAGGGAGAAAAGTAGCCAGAGAGAAGGAAGTGTTCCCACCAGAAAAGGAGGACGAGGAGGAGGTAAGGGACCGAGGTATGGGTCCTGCTTCCATAGCTTTCTTTAGCAGAATAGCTGATATTTAACCATTCCTCAAAAAGCAGGCGAAGTCAGAGAAAAGAGAAAAGATTATTTTTGGTGCTAGCGGTAGTAGTAGTAATAATAATAACTAGCATTTATGTGGTACTTTGAGACTTGAAAAGCACTTTACGAATATTATCTCATTTGAACCTCACGACAACCTTGGGAGAGAAGTGCTATTATTATCCCCTTTTTACAGATGAGGAAACTGAGGCAGGCTGTGTATAAGTGACTTGCCCAGGGCCTCACAGCTAGAAAGTATTTGAAACTAGATTTGAACTCAGGTTTTTCTGAGTCTGGGTCCATTGCTGCCTCTATCTCCAATTTAATGGGAACAGTCTTGCTTGATCCTTACATGCTAAATGGTTTTTACTGAAATCAGGCCAAAGCTACACTCTCCAGTGCTCATAAACCTTGGGCTTTGCACATGTGAGCAGCAAACTTTCCTTCCATTTTCAGATATTTAACCTTTTTGCCTATGCTTTCCCTCAACTTCTTGTCTTAGAACTGCCTTTTCTTAGAATTTGCAATCAACCAGCAAATATTTATGAAGTATCTAAAATGTTCCAGCATTGTGCTGGCCCTGGGGTCCGGAAATGACGCAGTCACTGCCCTCCAGAGCTAAATGCAACATGACATCTGAGGGAGGGATAGCAGGACGGTGCCAGAGAAGGAAGGCTTGGTCTGCACAGTCACAAGGATCAATGATTGGTGCCGCCAGTAGCAATTGTACTATGGGTTTAATTGTTGTTTCCAAGGCAAGATTTGTAGGAAGGGGGTGGTGGCCTCACCAACTGACCTCCTGGCAGGAAGCTGTAAGGATTGGTCAGCCATGGTGTAGGGCTGACTCTATGCTGGGTTGAGATGAGTTTGAACCAATCCTGATAGGTCAGCCCCAGGAAAGAGTCCCAAACTGAAGTCCATGCCATTGAAGGGGGAGAGAAGGATCCAAAGAGCTACTATTCCTGGTAAATAGAAGTAGGCGGGGCCAATGGCAAGACTATATTCAATTCCACATGGTCCAGATGATCAGGTTTGGAGTCTGGGGACCTGGAGTCAAACACGTGCTTTGCTACTTTAGCTATCCAGGTGACTGAGTAAAGTCACTTCATCTTTCTAGGCCTCACTTTTCTTATGAAAAATGTTGGTCTCTGGGAACTCTAAAGATCCTCCTAACTATTTATACATCTATGATCCTATAAGCATTTTTATGTGCAAGGTACCATGTTTAGGCACTGCCTAAACTTTCCCTACCTTCGAAGAATTTGCATTCTGCTGGGAAGACGTAGCAGTTACATAGATCAGTAAATACAAAAACATGTGAGTCAAGAGAGTAGACTGATAACTAAGGGAATCAGGAAAAACTTCATATAGGAGGTAGTATTATAACTGAGCCTCGAAAGAAGATAAAAATTCTAGGAGGAAGACATACATTCCAGACATGTCGAACAACCTTGGGACAGAGGGATGGAATTCCAGTCTGAGGAATAGCACCTGCACTCTTTTGGTTGAATTGTAGAGTACATGAAGAGAAATAACATGAAGTAAGTCTGGAAGGGCAGCCTGCAGTCAGGTTGTAAAGAGCTTTAAATGCCAATCTAATGACTAGTAGTTACAAATACTTATTTGAGGAGTATGGATTTTATTCAGTGGGCAACAGGGAATCATTGAAGCTTCTTGAGGAGGGAAGTGACCTAGTCAGACCTAGTCAGCAGCTCATTGCAGCTCTAAGAAGTTAGAAGAGGCAGCCTCATACACTGGAGTAGTGTTTTTAAAATGGTTCTGTTTGTAAAGCTCTAAAAAGAAGGATATGAATGAATTGCTCTTGTCTTTACTGACTCCCTAGTATTTCCTTATGACCAAAACAAAATGTTTATCGAGTGCCTTTTATATGTAAGGAACTATTAGGTGTTGGGTACAGAAAAGCCTTAGTCCCAGCCCTTAAAAAGTTTACAAGCTAAGAACAGGATGTGTTGTGTTTAGTTGTTTTCAGCCATGTCTGACTCCTCATGACCCCTTTTGGGGTTTTCTTTGTGAAGATACTGGAGTGGTTTGCCATTTCCTTCTCCAGCTCATTTTACAGATGAAGAAACTGAGGCAAACAGGGTAAAGTGACTTGCTCAGGGTCACACAGCTAGTAAGTGTCTGAGGTTGGATTTGAACTCAGGGTTTTCTGACTCCAGGCCCAGCGCTCTATTCACTACACCCCCTATCTGCCCTAGGAGCAGTATAGCACAGCAGAGAGAATGCCGAGTGTACGACCAGAACACCTCTTATGCTATACCTCTTTCGGCCTCTGTTTGAGTACGTTGGACGACTCCAAATCTATGCCTATAATATAGACAATTTAAACAATTCACTAGTGCAATGAACATTTATTTAGTTGCTCATCCCTGAAGCTTAGGGAAAGTCATCTTGCCTCAGCAGTAAAGTTCCTAGATAACTGAGAACACAAAGAAAATGAGCTCTTCACCAGCACACCAGTCTTTGTGGCCTGCTCTCTGACTTGCCACCTCTGATGGCTTTCAGGCTGGCTCCCCTTGCACGGTCGGTGTTAATGAGGTCCAAGTAACTGCACAGTATCCGGAACACAGGGCCAGCTGCTGATAGAGCAAGTCATTTAACCCTTAGAGGGCCTCCTATTCCTGTTTGTAAAAAAACGAGCCCAGGAAGGTCCCTTCCAATCTGACAGTCCATGTCTATGTTCTGTGTTACAGTGTGTTCTGTGTTCTAGGACTCCTCGCTCTGACATTCTCTGTGCTGTGTACTGAGGCCCCTTCCAGGGTTAATGTTCCAGGTTCTATCTTCTCAGGCTAGTTCCAACTCTGACACCCTGTGCTCCAAGGCCACTTTCACCTCTTGTATTCTCAGCGCTTCAGATCTGACATCCTGCGTTCTATGTTCTAAGGCCCTTTCTTGTTCTGACATCCTAAGTTCTAAGACCTCAAACATTCTGTATTCTGTGTCCTAAGTTCACTTCCAATTTTATTCTGTGTTTTAAGACCTCTCCTGGCTGTCACATGCCTTCTTCTGTCTAATAAGACCCTTTCCAATTCATTCTTTTAATGTCTCTTCTCCTGCCTGTTGTCCAGTTCTGATGCGGAGTGTTCTGTGCTGTGTTCTAGGGTCCCTTTGTAGCCCTGGCATTGTGTGTTCCTGGGTCTCTCTGAGTGCTGACATTCTGTGATTCCGATGGAAGATGGCCATAGCAGGGGAAAACAGCGGCTCCTGTAGGCCAGACTTGGACAGAAGGAGGGGTGGTCACTTCGTCTTCTTGGTGCAGCAGTTAGTGGTTCCAGGAAAGGCTTTGCTTGTTGTTGTTGTTCAGTCGTTTCAGTGGTATCTGACTCTTTGTGACCCCATTTGGGGTTTTCTTGGCAGATACTGGAGGGGTCTGCCATTTCCTTCTCCACTTCATTTTATGGATGAGGAAACTGAGGCAAACAGGGTTAAGTGACTTGCCCAGGGTCACACAGCTAGAAAGTATTCTAATGCCAGATTTGAACACAGGAAGTTGAGTCTTCCCAACTCCAGGCCTGGCACTCTACCCACTGTGTCACCTAGCTGCTCATGGTAAAGGCTTTGCAAACCTTAAAAAATTAGAATATTGACTAAATGTTTTATGTACGTTGTCTCACTGGAGCCTGGCAACAAAACAACCTTGTAAGGTAGCTAGCTACCTGTAAGGTATTGTATCCCCACCTTACAGATGAGGAAACTGAGGCTCAGAAGTCAAGTGACTTGCCCATGGTTACAGAGCAACAATAATCACACAGACCTGGGTTTTGAACTGATTATTCCTGACCCAGCAAAGCTGCGTAGACTGGTAGGAAGAGCATTAGTGCTTGAGCTAGGAGAGCTGGGTTCAGATCTTACCTCTGAACCTTACTACACATGCAACCTTGGACAAATCACTTAATTCCCTGGGTCTCAGTCTTTATTCTCTGTAGAAAGAGGAGGTTGGACTCCGTGATCTCTGAACTGTCTTTTCACTCTAGACCTGTGATCTGAGGACCTTCCTCTCCTGCACCTTATATCGCCTCGGCTCACCAGTACAGCACAGTTCTGTTTGTAGTAGTGAATCTGAGATAACCTATACTGTCTTCTTCCTCTCCGGATAACAAGGAACAGTAGATCAGAGACTAAGGGAAAGAGGCAAACATTGTCTCATCCAAATGAGTGGGAGATCAATGCTGCCATCTAAGTTTGTGCCATTCCCTGGAATTCGTATCAAGAGATTACAGCTCAGTCTTATAGTAAGACTGATTAAAACAGCTCCTTTCGACCAGAGAAATGAGCCTGTTGCTGAGATGACAGAGACAGAAGGTGGCACTTCCAGTCAAGATGACAGTGCAGTTTTCTATGGGTCCTTTAAGGATTGTCACCAGATGTTTCACACAAAGAGAATGGAGGCACATTGAGATTGCATTGAAGGTAGCACGAATTGCATTTTCCATCCCAGATTTGCAAGGTAAAGGACAAATCCTGAAGTCTGGATTACAGCTCTCACTAGTGCTTTTCTATATGGCTACCTTGATAATAGATAGTTTCAGAATACTAATTTGTGAAGAAAATGAATACACAAGTGAGTCCTGATACACGGAGAATCTCTTTTCTATGATGTTTTACTGTTCTTATTCTAATCAGACCTTAACACAACTGAGGTAAGAAAAAAAATTTTTTTAATTTAAAATAAAAAAATTTTATAATCTCTCCTTAAAACTTCAAACAGTTGTGTCCTGGTAAGAAAAAAAAGTAAAATGCATGTGACTCTGAGCTCTTTCAGAAGGCCATCTAGATGCAAAAGCAGAGATACTCGAGCCTATTAGTGTGATAGTTGCTAAGGGACTGTTTAGTCAAAGAACTCAAGTTGGATCTTGGATTGGGTTAATCAAAGGGCTGAGGAACCTTGATCTGATTGGGGAAAAGACAGTCCCATAGGTTCGCACTGCTAATGTGAAGACTCATGAGGTCCCTTCCTGCTTTTAAAAGTCTGTGATTACAGGTCTATGATCCCTTGGGGAAAGAGAGGGGCCAATTGTGTAGATATGAAAAAGGCAGTTTTTTCCCTCCTGTTAAGAAATGGGATCATGGAATTTTAGAACATGAAGGACAATTGAAATCAGTTAAGGCAGTCCTCTCATTTCTACAGAAGGGGAAACTGAGGCCACAGAGAAGTTGTGATTTCCATAAAGTCACAATCAGACTTACCCCTCAGGGTCTCCAACTAATGCAATTAGAGACTATAGTTCTAACATAAGGAAAATAATTACGAATTAAAATGTTGTAAAGCTGTGACACCTGGTGATGTAACTGAAAATCCAGAACTGTGTCTATCCAGGAGAGATTTTGACTCTAAGTATAAAAATTTGTAGTAAATGAAAGAAAATGCTCTAATCTGGCCTAGGTGAACCAGGGTTAAATTAAGTAGTGATTGATATCTGTTGAGGTTTAGTGAGAAGAGTGCCTGATTTTATCTTGTTTATATTTCATTAAATGTTTCTTTAAAAATTTATATTGATAGATGACAGAATTTGGAGTTGAAAGGGATTTTTAGAGACCATCTAGTTCAGAGGTATCCAATTCCAGGTCACAAGAGCCTTCAAATCTGCTAAGTGTGACCTGAACCATATTAAAATGTGATTAGGAAATGTTTAACAAAATAAATAAAAGCACAGTAAAACATGTTAATTTGTGGTTTCTAAGGCAGCTAGGTGGCAGTGGATAGAACACCAGATCTGGAATCAGAAAGAATCATCTTCATGAGTTCAAATCCAACCTCAGATACTACTAGCTGTGTGACCCTGGGCAAGTCACTTAACCCTGTTTGCCTTAGTTTCCTCATCTGTAAAATGAGATGGAGAAGGAAAGGGCAAAGCATTCCAGTGTCTTTACCAAGAAAACCTCAAATTCAGTCACAAAGAGTTGGACACAACTGAAACAACTAAGCGACAAACAACAAAAGTCAATTTGTGGCATGCAGGGATCTCATCTAATCTCATGTTTGCAGATGAGGAAAGGGAGACTCAGAGGGGTAAAAATGAATAATAATACTGGTTAATGTTTATGTTTAGCTGGTCTAATAGTTATATTTTAACTTTAAAAAAAACCACGCTTGGGGTGGCTAGGTGGCGCAGTGAATCATCAGCCCTTGAGTCAGGAGGACCTGAGTTCAAATCCGGCCTCAAATACCTAACACTTACTAGCCGTGTGACCTTGGGTAAGTCACTTAACCCCAATTACCCTGCCTTCACCCTCCAAAAAGCAAAAAAACCACAACTACACACTATTGAGTAGGAAAGTGTGCCAGTGTCTCTTACACTCCTTTCCCTTTACACCCTTAACTAAGGCATCATCATAAACCTGGTTGCATCCCAGATTAATTGTAAATCAGGTCTCTAGGAAGATGTCACCCTCCTTTTAATTGCTGGCCTTGTAAATTCAACCCTGCAAAAGGAAGCCAAGTCTTGCTTCTATTATCCCCAAGCCACAGCCTAGAAACACTTAGATCTTCCGAGTTGCCTTTCTCACAGAAGAATGTTCATCTCTCTAGCAATGGTGTCCATGCCACTATTGTTGAAGGTGGTGCTTCTGCTAGGTCTGGTAAGTGATGTCAAATTAATTCAGGTAGAATTAAATCTACTTCTGATTCTCCAGTATAGTTTCTTAGGTGCATCTTCATAAATAACAAAAGTGATAGAACCAAATAGATGACTTTGGGCTTCTCAAAAGGAATTATTAGTCTAGTGTAGACCAAACATAAATGAAATAAGCATGAGTGTCTATGACAGCATGATTCTGTCAAGAGACAGACCTCTGGGTCTGGACTCAGAGCACCTGAGTTTGAATCCTTGCTCTATTACTTACGATTCATGTGACCTTTGGCAAATCACTGCATTTCCCTGGGGCTGTTTCCTCACCTGTAAAATCAAGGGGTTGGAGTACATGAACTCAGTTTTCTTTCCAACTCCAAATCTATGACCCCTTATGATACTAAAGACCTTCTGGTTTTTTGATTCCAAAAAATTGCAATTCAGGAGCGGTCACAAACAAGGGAAATGTTACTGAATTAAATTGAATAGACACTTAAAAAATAAGCTATGTGTAACAAATTCAGTGGTTTCATTCACAATTCCATTTCTGTTGTTTTTATACAGAAATGTTCATGTTTGCTGACAATGACTAAGTTCATGATAAAAAAAAACTCTAGAAGATTCTTTAATGCTCTAATATTTGTTAAGCAACTACTCTCTTCTCTGAGCTAGGTTAAGACTGAGGAATATAAAGGACTTGGGAGCTTAGCATTTTACTGGACAGACAAGATATACTCAGGAAACAATTAGATAACAGCACAAGATAGTATATGAGTAAGTGCCAAGGTGTTTGATACAGACCATACAGTGTCCATTTCACCTTGGAAAGTTTAAAATATTTGAGGTTCACAGAAGCTGAAACAGTCAGTGATGCGGAGAACATAGCACATAATTAGTTCCCCCTTTTTCAATACCCTTTCAATTCTTACAATTACACTGAAAAGCAGACACATACAGACACTAATCTTTCTCTTCAATAACTTGGAGTTTGAACCATAATTGAGAGCTTTTGTCCTCATGCCCCAAATACTATGTAATTCCTCAGAACCACAGAATTGCATAGTTGGAAGTGACCTCAGAGGCCATTGAATTCAGCGTATGGACCAGAAAAGAATAACTGTCATAAAATTGCGACTAGTGGTCTCCCAGCCTCTACTCAAAGTTCTCCAATGAGGGGAGCTCACTTCCTCCTGTACCAGTTCATTCTACTTTTGGACAGCTCTGATTGTTAGGGTTGTTTCCTCTCCCCACTTAATAGTATTTTATTTTTTCCAATTACGTGTAAATATAGTTTTCAAAATTCATCTTTGTAAGATTTTAAGTTCTAATTTTTTCTTCTCCTTAAGATAGTAATTTGATATGGGTTATATATGTACAATCATATTAATCATATTTCCACATCAGTCATGTTGTGAAAGAAAGATCAGAACAAAAAGGAAAAACCATGAGAAAGGAAAAAAGTGAAA
Organism: Pseudochirops corinnae; assembly: GCA_028646515.1. Taxonomy (NCBI): domain Eukaryota; kingdom Metazoa; phylum Chordata; class Mammalia; order Diprotodontia; family Pseudocheiridae; genus Pseudochirops; species Pseudochirops corinnae. The sequence goes on along the minus strand of CM053592.1, from coordinate 69,583,604 downwards.
ATGGTATATGCTCCGATATTCATTCAGACTCCATAGTTCTTTGTCCAGATGTGGATAGCATTTTCCATCATGAGTCTTTTGGAATTGTCTTAGATCCTTGTATTGCTGAGAAGAGCTAAGTCTGTCAAAGCTAGTCATCAAACAATGTTGCTGTTACTGTATATAATGTTCTGGTTCTGCTCACTTCACTCAGCATCAGTTCATGCAAGTCTTTCTAGGTTTTTCTGAAATCTACTGCTCATCATTTCTTATAGCACAGTAGTATTCCTTTACGTTCATGTACCACAACTTATTTAGCCATTCCCCAGTTGATGGACATTCCCTCAGTTTCCAATTCTTTGCCACCACAAAAAGAGCTGCTATAAATATTTTTGTACGTGTGGGTCCTTTCCCCTTTTTATGATCTCCTTGGGATGCAGACCTAGAAGGATCAAAGGGTATGCACTTATTTATAGCCCTTTGGACATAGTTCCAAATTGCTCTTATGGTGATTTTTTCATCCCAAAATTTGCCTCTTTAAAACTTCTTCCCATTACTTCTGGATCTGCCCTTTGGTGCCAGACAAAACAAGTCTGATCCTTCAAGAACTTGAACACATCTGTTATGTTCCTCTGAGTCATCCAGGCTAAATAATCCCAGTCCCTGTACCCTATCCTTCCTTATATGCTAGGGATTCAAGGCCCTACATCATCCTGGGTGTTTTCCTCTCGATACTCTCCAGCTTATCAAACTCCTTTCTATATAGCTCTTCTAACTATATATACAGCACTTCCAATGTGGACACAGTTCTCCAGATAAGGAATGATCAGAAAAAGTACAGAAGGACTACTCTTTGAAGACTGTCTAGAACATTTTTGTTGTTGTTCAGTTGTATTCATCTTCATGACTCCATTTGAGATTTTTTTGGCAAAGATACTGAAGTAGTTTGACATTTCCTTCTCCCATTCACTTTATAGATGAGGAAACTAAGACAAACAGGATTAAGTGACTTGCCCAGGGTCACACAGCTAGGAAGTATCTGAGGCCAGATTTGAATTTAGGGAGATGAGTCTTCCCGACTCTAGACCATTCTATCTACTGTGCCACCTAGGCGCCCTAGATAACGTAGTCTAGAACATAATCTCCCTACAAATAGGAATGTATTTGTGTAAGTTCTATAAGAATCTAGAGACAATAGACATCAGTGTGGTTTGGATTAGTTGGGGTAAGGCACCAGGTAGGGGAGTGGATTTGAGCCAGGCTTTGAAAGGTCCTTCCAGGGTTGGAAGGTAAGATCTGATCCAATCCAATTAAACATTGAATGTCTACTGTATGCTAAGTGCTAGGCATACAGTGAATAAAAAGGAACAGAGTCCCTGACCTCAAGGAGCTTAAAAGTTAGTGGGGGAGAGAATGAGGAAAAGTTGATAGATCCAGCCAGCCTTAGAATCAGGGAGACCTGGACTTAAGCCTGCCTCTAACACTTACTAGCAGCATGACCCTGATCAAATCAACTTCTCTGAGCTTCAGTTTCCTCATCTGAAAAAAATGAGGGGTTTGGACTAATTTCTAAGACCTTGAAACTTTAAATCTATAATCCTGTGATCCTATAATACCACGTTATAGGATGCTTTATCCAGTAGCAATATGCAGGACAGTTTGAGGGGTGAGGAGGAGGGGTCCTCGGCGTCCGCAATTATATTATGAAGTTAGCATTTGAGAATCTCTGAACATTGGTTGTACATTGGTTGTACATTTATGTCTGTTTTAGAATGTTAAGCTCATTAATGACAGTTTTTACTTTTTCTTTGTTAGGTCCAGCACTTAGAACAATGTCTGGTATGTGGTAAGCTCTTGATAAATGTTTGTTGATTGATGAATAGAGAGGCAATGTGTTACAGTGGTTACAGACCTAGTCTCAGGGACAGGAAGACCCTAGGTCAGGTTTTGCCTCCAACACATATTGGAGGTGGACCCTGCACAGGTCATTTAACAGGTCATTTAATGTCTCATTGCCTCAGGCAACACTAACAGCTTGGCACAGATGCCAGTCTGCATTGATAGAGGAAGTTTTCTTATAAGGAATTTCCTGTGTCAGTGAAATTTTTTCTGTATACATTTCTATCCATCCATCCATTCATCTTACATATCTACCCATCTATCCCTCCCTCTATCCTTCTATTCATCTGTTTGTCATATTTTACAATATATTGTGTGTGTATATATAAATATATATATATATGCACATACACATGTGAATACATATACATATACATTATATACACATACACATGTATGTATATGTACACATATATACATAGGCTTGGCATAGTGGGAAAAGGAAGACCTGAGTTCCAATTCTGTCCATGACGCATAAAAAATGTTTGTGATCATAGGGAAATCATTAAACATCTCAGAGCCCCTGAATGAATGCCCTAAGATTATCAGTCACTAACAAGTTGCTGGTTTTAATCAGAGGAAGGTGTGTCCTCGATGGCAGTTATCTGTGTTGATGAAATCACAAGTCTGGACAGGAACCCCAACTAATGTCATTAACTGGTCTTACAAAATCATGGCATTAGGTGAAACAACATTACAAGGGTACATTTAGTTCCAGAGGAATGATGTTTCTTCACATGCAGTGAGCAATATGACAATGACAGATACCCACTTTGGGGAGTTCATGTCCCCAGGGTTCAAGGGATAGCTGGGAATCATAACTAAACATGCAGTTTGTAACTCAGGCAGTTGGCTGAACAGCTTTGCAGCAGTATTTCACGATGGCTTGACTGCAAAATTGCATTGATTAAAGTAACATTATTGAAAATATGCACAGACATTTGGAATGTGCCACATAATCATTGTGTTCATGAAACTCTCCATTTCTGGAGACCCATGACTGTGTACTTCTTTACCCTGCTGAGTGCCAAGCCCAAGATGGGTACTTGCTGGGTGCTAATGATGATTAGGTGATAAGGAAACCATTATTTTGTCAATATGGAGGAAGAAAAGAAACACAAGAATTAAGGGGAAAGAGAGATTGGGTCCCTTGAATGTGAATTGGGGCCTCATTGGTGATACCCATCTGTTCCCCTGTCCCGACCCTCCCCTTCTGCTGCCATGGTGACATGTGTGGAATTGCAGCAGGCTTTATCCCCCAGAGGAAACAATAGTTTTATTTGAACTGTGTAACTTGGCCTCAGACCCAAGGTCTGCAAGCCCCATCCCCCATCATCAGGGCATTCTTTCCAGAGGCAGCTCTTTATACAGGCTGGGCAGAGAAACACTCCCTCTTGTTGATCCTATCCCAAATTATCAGTGGAACCTTTTCATTTGTTTGTTTTTGAAATCCTGCGCTAGGTACAATGCCACTGGGCTTGTTTGGGGGTTAAAGTGAAAACAAAGGAGTGAGGCTTCCCCTCTGTTTAATAGCACTCAGTTTGTTGTACATTCAGCCTCTCTTTCTTCCCTTTCTTCATGTCATAGCTGTTGACTCATCAGGCTCGGGCTGTTTGGGCTTAATTGAAGGAGTAACAAGGCGATTGCAGCTCCTCTTTACTTTTATCTTGATACCTCTCCTCCCCTCCCCCTAGCTCCCCTCGTGCCTGACTCACCATTTTGAGGCCTCGAGCTTGGCAGCTTTATGAGACTTATCCATGGAGGGGATCATGAGGGATGGGGAGGCACAGGCGCAGATGTGATACTTTAGCCATTCAGGGAGAATGTTTTATTTTTCTTCTGGTGGCGCTAGGGTTCAAGCTTCAGAAAATATTATTTATGACAATCGTCGTCATCCTTATAGTTGTGCTGCTGCTACTCCCGCTGCTGTTTGTCTCCCAAGGTCTGAGATGAATTGTGGGCAAGCCAGGAAGCACTGATCTAGTTTCTGAACTACATCGAGGGAGAAAACTTCATTACTGAAAAGAAACATTCCAATTTGGGCCAGCTAGTAGAAGGCCAGAAGCCTGGTGGGAAGATGACTGACTCACTGGAAAGGTCCAGCCTTCAGGGGACAACCTCTGACACTTGCTTCTTGTGTGATCTGACCTTGGACATGTCACATCATCTCCCTGTCCTCACCTCTAAAATGAGGGGCATGAAGCAGATGACCTTTGAGAACTTTCCAGGATTAGGAAAATCATGTATTTATCCCAACCCCTTAGACTTTGCACAAAACAGAACAGAGTTTATTTTGCATTTTATTTGTGTAGAGAACACATTCATTCATTCATTCATTTATTCAATACATATTTTTAAGCACCCACTATGTGCCAGCTGCTGTGGTAGAGATACACAAACTAGGCAATAGACAGTCCCTGTCCTGTAAACTACTTAATCTCTCCGTCCACCGGGCTTATAGTCTAACGGAAGAGACAATGTGCAAACAAATATATATAAAGCAAGCTATATACAAGATAAATAATGAACAAAGGGAAGGCACTGGAATTAGGAGAGGTTGGGGAAGGCTTCCTATAGGAGGGAGGGATTTTAGTTGGGACTTAAAGGAGTCAGTCAGGAAGGTCACAAGTTGGAGTGGAGGAGGGAGAGTGGGAGAGAATGCCCAGCAGAGAGATGGAGCATCTTGTTTGTGGAACAGCCAGGAGGCCAGTTATCACTGGATCAGAGTACGTGGCAGGGAGTAAGGAGTAAGAAGACTGGATGGGTAGGAGGCTAGGTTAAAAAGGGCTTTGAATGCCAAACAGAGCATTTTGTATTTGCTCCTGGAGACAACAGAAAGTAAAAACTCCCTCTGTGAATACAGTACAGATCAGTAACTCCTAACTTCTAGTCTAGAGAGTTGATCAGGAACACTGCAAGGTTAAGTGATCTGTTCATCTATGTCAGAATCAGGATTTAAATATGGGTGTTTCTGACCAGCTCTCTCTCAACAGTGCCCCACTAGCTCTCCAGACAGAGAAAACACACATGAAAATACAGGTCAGACCATTTCTTTCTGTTGAGGAAGGCATTTAGGGTGCTGGACCTAGGCTCACCCAGTCCATTACTTGATCTATAAAAATGGGGCCAGTAGTAGCTGTAGCATACCCTCCCCTCAGCGGGCTGTAGTATGAGGCTCCAATGAGATTATGGAAAATGCTTACCAAACCTTCAGGCTCCACTTAAAGGTCAGTTGGTTGTTCAGTTGTCTTTAGAACATGGAATGCTGATGGCTGCAGAATACATTATAATGGTAAGAACCAGAAACTTAGAATCAAGATGTGAGTCTGAATCTGACCTCTGCGAAAGTCTCTCTGAGTCATAGTTTTTCATGTAGGCTTAGCTTTGAGTTGGGAAGACCTGAATTGCCTCTTGATGTACATATACCAACAGTGTAAATATACGTAAGCTACTTAATCTTTCAGTTCACCAGCAAACTCATAACCAAAAGGATCAGATGACATAATGTTATGGAAGCTCTGTGATAGACTAGATAGGACCTGAAAGCAGAAAGAGCTGAATTCAGCTTACGCGGACACTAGCTGATTGACCCTGGACAAATCTACTTAACCTCTGTCTGCTAAGGCATCTTCTGTAAAGTGGGTATAATAATAGCACCTACCTCTCAGGTTGTTTAGGGGATCAAATGAGCTAATATTCGCATAGTGCTTTGCAAACCAAGTACTATATTAGATTTTTGTTATAAGTTTCAGTAGAAGGAGTAAATATAAGGAACTAGAGGAGACTCCCCATCCGAATTAAATCAAAGTCACTGCCAAAAAGAAGACTTATATACTACCTATCTCACTCAGTCTTGTGACTAACACGCTTTGTAAACTTCAAAGGGCTACAGAAAATGTGTTACTATTACTGTTGCAGAAATTATTTCTTAAATTCTTATGATAGTTCTCAGTGCCTCAGGCAAGGTCAGCGAGGGCACCATGGAGAGATCCCTGGGTTGGGAATCGGGAAGAGACTCATTTTTGTGAGTTCAAATGCGACCTCAGACATTTGCTAGCTGTGTGACCCTCGGTAAGTCACTCAACTCTGTCTGCCTCAGTTTCTTCATCTGGAAAATGAGCTGGAGAACGAAATGGGAAATCACTCCATTGGTCACGAAGAGTCAGACATGACCAAAATGACTCAACAATAAAAACAAGAAGCCTGAAGCAATACTGTTGCCAGTGAGGCATCTTTTCTTACATGCTTTTTTAGGTAGCTGAAATGGCATCTGCTCTTCTCTTATGACCCTCCAGACACCTGGTCACTACCACAAGGTCATAGCTCTCTTTACTAAGAAATATGAAAGCAGTCAGACCTGGAGGACAACCCTACCCACTCTGTAAAGTTTATTGTAGCCGCTCTGTAAGAATCTGCAGGTCCCTTTCATTTTTAACGAACTTCTCTTAAGATCTGACCACTTCAGCTGGCAGAGTTTATCCTGTGTACCAGCCCTGTCTGGATTGGCCGGAAGATCTGAAGAATGGCCCCTATAGCTATGAGTAACCTATCTCTTCTTTCCCTCTCTATGAAGTTCACATCTGTTCTGCTTAAGACAGAGTTAACTTGTTCATGGCCTTAGGAAAGTGGTGACATATTGAGAGGTTCTTTTGCTCTCTGTGTGTTCATAGGGTTGAATGATCAGCAGAAGATAGTCTGGTGTCAGTAAAGGCACTGCCAGGTGAGTGGCTCAGCATGGAGCTTGGCTCATGAAACCTATCAGAGGCATAAGTGATCTAAAACCCCATATTTTCTCAAGAATAGGTGAGAAGAGAAAGATAATAAGTCCTTTTCAAAGAACACACAACCCTAAATCATCTCCTGCCATTTTAAGGAATCTAGGTAGAGTGGTGGATCTTGTGCCAAATCCTACTGGTCTCAGATTCTTATGAGCCAGGTTACTCTGAGGAAATCAACTTAACTTTTCTCAGGCTCAGTTTCCTTATCTGTCAAATGTGATTAATAATAGCGCCTACCCCCAGGGTTGTGGGGACTAAATGAGATCATATATGTAAAGTGCTTTGCAAGCCTTAAACTCTCCATAAGCACTAGGCATATAGTTAAATATATAATATAGCTATTATATATAATATATAACATAACATATAATACATAATATAGTTATTATAGTTAGGGGTTCATTTTATAGATGTGGAAAATAAGTGCCTTTGTTTTATAAGCTTTTCCTCTTGCCCTTTCTCTTCAATTCATATATGGAAGCTTTCCAGCTTTCCATTCTCTTCTGGATTTAATGGAATTTCTCGGGTTGGGGGGGTGGGGGGAGATAAGTGATACTTGAGCTTTAAATAAGGTTTACTTACATCTTCCTCATTGGACAAGAGTATTTTACATAGATGCCTAGTGGAAGTTAACTCTATTCATACTTTTCATTTATATAGTACAGTCATAGAAGGAACATCTCGTAGCTCACTTACCCAGCCCAAAATAGAATCACTGCCTATGAATTTCCTACTCCTCCTTTCTACTCCACTGGCAACTGCCTCTTCTTTCTCACACACACACACACACACACACACACACACACACACACACACACTAGGGATGGGCTTCCAATTGCCCCTCCTCCTTTGGCCATAGCCATAAGAGCAGTAGCAACATCTCAGCACCCAAGTATGAGTATGATCCTATAAAGTCCACAGAAAAAGCCTGTAACCACTCTTAGGTTCTGGAAACTAAATTATCATCATGTTCTCTGCCAAATCTGAGAAGTTTGTGCTGTCACCTCTCAGCTGTTTGTCAGAGCTGTGCCTAAAATTAGCCGAGACCAAATCCACCGCAAGCTTGGTTCCTCTTGAACAGCTACAACAGAGGGGGACTTGAGGGTTCACAACAGCAGCCGATAGATGGCAGGGCTGTGATCACAGTGCTTCCCTGACTTACTGGGAAATCCCATAGGATGGCACCTAGAACCAAGGAGAGGCCTCTAGATTTTCTCTGTAATTCTTATGCTAGCCACTAAGAACCCTGTGGGATCTCTCCTCAGAATTGTAGTGAGGTCAAGGTCCCAGGGCACTGGAATTTAAAGAGTTTAAAGAACTTGAAGTTAGCACCTCTGTTCCTTCCACAGATAAAAACAACTGAGATTACCACCTACTCAGCAAGAATATTTGTGAATATATTTAGAGGACTTAGGTGGCCAGAAGGCTGAACTTAGAGCTTAGAGTCAGGAAGACATGAATTCAAATTCTACCTCAAATACTTATTGTCATATTCCCTTAACAACTCTCTCAGCCTCAGTTTCCTCATTGTTTGATGGAGATAAAAGTAACATCAAAATTCACAGGGCTATTATGAGACTCAAAAGAGACAATATACATAAAATGTATTATAAACTTTAAAATATTATATAAATGTTTGCTGTTCAGTTATGTCTGATTCTTAAAAACCCTATTGGGAGTTTTCTTGGCAAAGATACTGGAGGGATTTGCATTTCTTTCTCCAACTTATTTTACAAATGAGGAAACTAAGGCAAACAAGGTTAAGTGACTCGGGTCATATAGCTAATAAGTGTCTGAGGCCATATTTAAACTCACAAAGGAGTCTTCCTAACTCCAGGCTGGGTCCTCTATCCACTACACTACCTAGTTGCTGTATAAATGTTAGTTATCATACATTCTAGTTTTATCATTTTACCATTTTGGTCTAGCAGATGTGTAGTTTCAGCCATGTGGGTATTCCCATCAGCAGTACAAATCACGACCTACCCATGCCTTCCTAGCCTGTGGAACTCTAATCTATGTCTTTAATGTAAGTTAGCAAATGGCATCATTCAGCACGCTGGGACCTTCCTCATTCATACTCTCCCCATATTGATTACATACCTGTGGTTCCTTGAGTCATATGCTAGTTTTGTCTCTTGCTTTGACCTTGTGACGTGACTACCCTTTTTTCCAGTCGTCCATTTCTTTGATAGCATCCTTTGTTCTGGGTAGTCATCATGTCTTACACTCTGTTTGCATCTATCATGTGAGACTATTACACGCCCTTTGGGTGATTCATGGCCTCCACTTCACAGTGACGGTCGAACTCCATCCCATATAGCCATGCAATAGCATTGGAAGAACACTGGGTGTTCAAAAGAATATCCTTTGTTTCAGGGAAGATTGGGGAGGGGGTCATTAAAAGGAGCAATTTCCCAAAGACAACCCAGCCCACTGTCCTCCCCTTGTGCAATTCTGAAACAGGAAACCTTCCCAATTTCAATAAGTATCAGAGTGAAAATATATAAGCACCTGTGAATGAACACCTTAAGTCATCCTAGTGATGAAACAAGGAGAGGAAAGCCACGTCACCAAATATAAGGCAGTTCAAGGCAATGTTCATCCATCCATCCATTTATTTCACGAGTAGTTATTAATGTCTAATATGTTACATTAACATCTAAGCACTGGAGATACAAAGACAAAAATGACGGAGTCCTTGGCCTCAAGGAGGAGATACACTGAGTCAATACAAGCTAGAAACAAAGTAAAGACCAAATTGTTTCTGAGGGGAAGAAAGGCACTAACAACCAGTGGAAATCTTAAGAAAGCTCTACCCCCTTCCTATTTTCAGACTCCCTCAGTGAAAATTGCCACTCAGTTCTTCTATTTCCTCCAGGGGATTCTCTTGTGCCTGGTGCAAGTCTTCCCATGTATTCTCTCCCACTTTCTTTTTTTTAATCTTTTTGAAGGGGAGAAGGCTTAAGTGACTTGCCCAAGGTCACACAGCTAGTACGCGTTAAGTGTCTGAGACCATATTTGAACTCAGGTCCTCCTGACTCCAGGGCTGGTGCTTCTCTCCCACTTCTCTGCCACATGGTGCCCACTTCTCCCTCCTCTTCTAATGCCCTCAGGGCACCTTGTAGCCAATCAGTGAAATCTATAAAGCTGACACCAGTCAGCTAGACTGGCTCCAGCAGCTGGGCCTCTGGACCCAGATTCCAGGCTAGGAAAGTTCTGAACTCAACCTGGTTATGATGCAAGATCACAATATCTGTGATTTTTTTTTTTTTTTTGCATTTCAGCATCATCAGATTGATAGCTTTCACATCATACCGTCTAGCAAAGAAAGCATAGTTGTAGCCCACAGAGATGTCCTGAAAATTTACTAACCATCTTTCATAATAATAGCTTTAATTCATTACAATATAATTCCTGCCTAAAAGTTTTTAAATCTCCCAGTGAGTCCAATGACCAGGCACCAGTCTGAACTCTCTATTCCCTGTTCTGCTTTGCTCAGCCATCGCTTTTATACCTGTTCTGGTCCTCCCCTTTGTCCCTATCCCTAGAACTGCCCTAGCTGCTTCATCCTGTAGGCAACCAGCCTGGTACTCCCTGACTTCTGTCCACATAGCTTAGCTCCCAGCCTTGCTTCACTTGGCATTCCTGCCACATACTCTCCTCCAGGGCTTTTCTATACCTTGGGCTGGCCTTCTGCTCAACTCAGCCGTATGTTGGATCTCATAGTAGTGAGCTCTTCAAGTCTCAGGTTCTTTGCACAGAACCTTTGGCCTTCTCACCAACCTCCTTCATAATGCCACACCACCTATTTTAATCAAGCACCTGCCACCTACCTCATCTTCCAAGGAATTCATTTCCCATTTATAACATTGTTTCTATGGTACTTACTAAGCGCTCCCTGTAGTAATGTTTCACCTAAAATTGTAGGGGTTTTTTTGTAGAATCTATTGACAATGTTTGGTGTGGAATGCCTAAGTATTGTATATATGTATGTGTATACATATAGAGTGCGTATGTGTGTGTGTGTTATCTGTATACATACACATGTCTAAAGACATCCCTTTTTAATTTATTTGGTAATTAAGAAAAAAAGGTTGTAGTGGCCTTTAAGAAAACTGGCAAAATCATGACAATACGCAAGTTGGGAACTTGCATCCATGAACATATTTTCTTTTTTTTTAATTTTCTTTTTTCAGTTAACAAGCATTTATTTTTTTTCTATCCCCTCGTTGGGAAAAAGAAAAGAAGAAACACAAAGTCCTTGTAAACAAACCTTCATAACAAAGCAAAACAAATTCCACCATTAGCCACGTCCAAAAATGTCTCATTCCACTTGTGCAGGAGGTAGGGTACTATGTATCATGATCTGCATATATATGTAGATATGTATTATGACCAACCTTCAAACTGTGGCTGGTCACTGCAATAATCAAAGTTCTTTAGTTTTTCAAAATGTTTTTCCTGACAGTGTTTTTGTTACTGTATAAATCATTCTCCTGGTTTTACACATTTCTCTCTGTATCACTTCATAAAAATCTTCCCGGGTTTCTCTAAAACCAATCTTTTCATCACTTCTTATAGTTCAATAGAATTCCTTTGTATTCATATACTGTAATATGTTCAAGGTGCTATTTTCAGTGTAGAATGGAAAAACATGGATACAGAAGGATGAATACTGCAGCTCATATATGGTGAAGGGGATGTATTTTCTTATGATCTTTTCTTCCTATACATAATTCTGATCCCCTCTTCACCAGTCTCAGCCAACTACTTTTTTCCATACCTTTGCTACCTTGTAAGATTCTTCTAGTATAGTTTTTAATGCATTGTTAGCATCTCTCGATATGAAAGTCTCTTAGAAAAAATCATGTCTGGCTAGTGTGTGGTTTTGAGCAGCCATGTTAACTGAGTGTCTCTTTTGTGCCCCACACAAACCTGTTTGAAGACATATGACTCCATTCAGCAAACAGAAAGGAAACAGCTGAGGTTTTATGAAACCTGCATCTGCTATGCTGGAGTGGGGGGTGGGAGGAGGGCCGAGAATGTGTATGCACTTGTGTGCCTGCATTTCAGAGTACTTTTTCTGACTGTGTGTATGTGTCTCCATTCAGCTGTTTACCTGTATCACTGTATGTGTGACTTAGTATGGGTCTGTGCATGCATTGTATACCACATACCACAGAGGAGTGACACTGAGAGAATTTTTAAAAATCAAATCTTATGGAAATGGTGGTTATCTTGTGTGGTGTTCTGCTTCAGGTCTTTTATTCTGTCTCACCTCTTTCCCTGTCTCAAAATCTTTTCTTCTATGGCTTCAATTCTCTACTTCAACTTTCTACCTTCCTTCTGATTTCTCTCTCCCCAGTTCCGTCTCTTTCTTGCTATCTCTCTGTCGGCTTGTTCTCTCTGTGTATCTGTTTCTATATCTTTCTCTTTTCTCTCTCTTCTCTTTCTTTCCCTCTGCCCTTTTCCTCCCTCCCTCTTTCCCTTCCTTTCTTTGCCTCTTTCCCTCTCTTTATCTCTGCTCTCCTCCCTTGTTCTCTTCTCTTTCTCTATCTTCTCTCCCCTCCTTACATACTTCCTCTCCATCTTTTCCTTTCTCTCTTCCTATCTCTTTCCCTCTCTTTCTCTTCACTTCCTTTTCCTTCTCTCTTCCCCTCTCCTCCCTCTTTGATTTTTCTTTTCATCTCTTTCCTTTTCTTTTTCCCTCCCTTCTTTCTTCCTCCCTACCCAGATGGACATTTGTAGCAAGGGCTAAAGGTTTGTTGCTGTAGCTGATTCTCTGAAGTGGAATTAAAGCAGCATTTTAATCCAGCCTTCCCTTAAATCAGCTGCTAAAAACACATGCAGAAAGGAAAGGAAGAAAGCTCGCTTTTCTATTTTAATAATTTTTTTCCTCTCTTATGTGTCTTTTCTAGCCTGTCATGGCCCATTTTTAGTTGGGGCTGTCCACATAGATGGTAAGTGCCACAGCCTAGAGGAGAAGGTCTTTCATGGGGAAAACAAAAGGCATCTGTCTGTTGAATCCCAAGCTCCCTGATAAAATTCCAGCAGAGTTCCTTTTTCTGGAGATGAAATAAGAACCCTGGCAGGCCCTCTTGACTGGCCACATAAATCATTTGCAATAATTGCTCTGAGAGCGAAGAGTGCCTCTCAGGCTCCAGAGACGAAGGGGAAAACACACACATACACACATGTAGCAACACTCTCCTCTTCTGTCTCTGTGCCCAGGTAGCTCAGGCAGTGCAGCCTTCTCTCTTGCCCTCCCCCAAACCTTCCCCCCTCAGCATCTCCCCAGGGCCTGTTATGGGGAGTTACTTACACAGAGGTGGACTCAGTGAGCCATATAAAAGAGCATGGCATAGAATGCAATAAATAGGGAGTTTTATGTTTCCTTCTCTTTGTGGCTGAGCCAATTTTAATTCTCGTGGAGTGCATTTTGGGAAGAGGTATTGGGAAGGATGAAGGGAAAAAGAGGAGGAGGGGGAAGAAGAGACAGGAAAAAAACACAGAAGAAACTTTGATTGGGTAGAATATAAGCAGATGTTTACATCTGCCTGCACCTTCCCCTTGAGTTTCTGGTATGGAATGAGATGTTTTCCTAAAAATCCCCCACACGGTGGTCTGGGAGCCACTGCTGTATCTTCATGGCATCCCAAGAACTGGGGTTCACTGAAGCTGTAAACTGCAAAATTCCTTCCCTTGGTGGCCAATAAAGATGGTGCTAATCAAATCACAGAATTCAGAAGCAATAGGATGCCTGTGGTGACTGGCCTTGGCCCCTGGTATGTTGGTTGAAACAACTGGGCATGACCCCAGATCCACAAACACTCATACACGAGATTTGGGGTCAGAAGAGCTGGCTTTTAACTCAGCTTTGCCAGTACTATCTATGGGACCTGCTTCAGTCCTTCCTCTTTCATTTTCTCTTCTGTCTTCCTCTTCAGTGAGTCTTTAGAAACATTACACTTAACTAGATATTTAGAGTATAAGACATTCCCCCTCCCCCCCCCCCCGCCCAGGGCCTCAGTTTCTTCATCTGTAAAACAACCAGGTTGGGAAATGTGCTCTCTCAGTTCTCATATAGAGGCAACAGCATGCTATAGTAGATGGTTCTGGTTTAACATTTACTGGCTTTCTGACTCTGGCCAAGTCACGTAACCTCTTAATGTCCCAAGCAACTAATTCTCTCTCTCTCTCTCTCTCTCTCTCTCTCTCTCTCTCTCTCTCTCTCTCTCTCTCCCTCTTTGTTGTCTCTGTTTCTGTCTCTCTTCAATTTTCTTTTCACCTTCTCTCAAATTTTTTTCTTTCCAAATTCTCTCCCTTCCAGGTCTCCCTCCACCACTCATTGAGAAGGGAAGAAAAACAAAACCCATTACAAATATATATAATCAAGCCAAAAAAAATTCCTCATATTAACCATATCCAAAAGAAAATATACTTCAGTCTATACTCTGCTCTCTCTACTTCGAGGTGGATAGCATGCTTCATCATGAGTCCTTTGGAATTGGGGTTATTCATTATGTTGACCAGTGTTCCAAAGTCTTTCAAAGTTAATTATCTTTGTAATATTATTTTTATATAATTTGATCTCTAAGCAACTGGACTGAACTAGAGTTCAAATTATGCCTCAGATACTTTGTAACTATATGACCCTGGGCAAGTCACTTAACAACTCTGTCTGCCTCAGTTTTTTCTTCGGCAAAGTGGGGATGATAGTACCTCCCTCCTAGTGTTGTTACAAGAGTCAATTAAGATGGCATATGTAAATGACTTTGCAGATCTTGAAGTACTATACAAGTGCTAATTATCACTATTATTACTAAGACTATAAATTGTGAAAAAGTTACTATGTAAATTTCACAGTGCCGTAGCCCCATGTTGCTGAATTCGGACCCAGCTTTTGCTCTGCCCAGCTTCCTTGCCCAGCTAAATCCTCCAGTGGCTCTTTTAAGTTGTATTGTTTTTCTTTCATTGGTTTTATTTATTTCCTTTTTTTTTATAAACAAAAACTAAACCTGATTAGACCAGAACCATGGTTTAAAAGGGTATGTTCAGAGCTCATTTCACTTATCTCCAGCAACAGGGTGGCAGCAACAGGTGGGAAGAAGGCTGGCTTTGAGTTGGAGCACTTCAGCTCAGGTTCCAGACCATCCATTTATAATTGGACATTGAACAAATCACTTCACTTCTCTGTATATCTGTTTCTTCAACTTTAAAATGGGAGCAAGTGGTATCAAAGTCAAATAGAAACCAGGGTTACTAACCCATACATAAATATCCCTGCAGGTAGCAAATTTAGTTAAGAACCATGTGTTAACATTACCTGTGTTTTATTGTACTTATATTCATTTGGTTAAATACTTTCTGATTACGTTTCATCTGGTTTGGGTTACCAAAACGTTTGAGAGTGTTACGGGCTGCCAATCTTTGACACCTCTGGACTAGATGACCTCCAAGGTCCCTTCAGCCCTTGGTCTCTGAAATAATAGTTGACAGCAAATATTTATATAGGATTCTACAAAACTCTTGCCTCACAACAAAGCACTAAGGGAAATTCTATAGGTATTATTATCCTCACTTTATAGATGGGGAAACTAGGGCAGAAAGAGTTTAAGTAAATGTCTTAACCAGGATCAGGATTCAAATTCAGCTCTTCTGACTCTCAAACTTTTGCTTTTCCTACTATACCATAATTATTGCTATAATAAATAATGAACTTAATTTCATATATTTCAGTCTATTTGGTACCAACTCTGTACCTTTAGGAATGCAAAGAGATTCAGAAAAGGTTGTGGACTACACAACATATGCCAGGGCCACCACAGCCATTTGCTTTCACTGTAGGTCACTTTTGCTACCCCCATGCAAAGATTGAGGGCTCATTTTTCTGGCTTATACCCTTTCTCCTTAATTGTCTTTCATTTCCCCTCCTTGGTAGCAAGGCATCAGCAGAATCACACTTAGCCAAATGTTTAGTGTGCACAAAATTACTTTGCACAAACATGTTGAATCCTGCGGTTTTCACTCTATTCTTCAATATCTCATCCAGATGTGACTTCATGAGTACTCTAGTAGAATAGATCACAGTTCTTACCGTAGAAAAGTTTGCTTTCAGAAGATTCCACCAGCTGCAAAGTGTATCCCATATTCATCTAACATGTCCCCATCTATCCATACTTGGGTATAACCTGTCTTTGAGGTTAATGAGCTGATGATGGCCTGTTAAAAATATACATATTCATTTACACAAAACAGGCACCATCATTTGGAGTATATGATATATACATAGAATTGGGAAGGAAACTAGTCATCATTGGTTGAGAAAGCTTCTGGCCAGGCTGGTGCTCTGATAACAGACATTATAGACCATTGTAGGGCCCATAGTCAAAGCTTTCTATCTTGGTAGGGCCTACCAGTGCTTACCTTGGATTGACATAACCTTGGAGAGGCCATCGTCATCGCCCACAGGTGTGCCCAATCCGGCTCAGACGAGCTTGAGTCAGTCTTTACGTTCTTAGGATGAGTATTTTTTAGACCTTGAATATCAACAAAATGTTGCAAATCAGGCCTTGATTTATTGTTTTGTTGCTTGCCTAGACTTAAGAAAGTAGTGAGGAAAGTACAAATTTAACTTAATTGATGGAGAGTAATGCAGTTGTAACTTAAAAGTATGCCGTAAGTACATGTTTCTCCCATAGAGCTGGATGTTTAATATTTGATGTTGTTTAGTTGTATCCAACTTTTCATTACCCCTTTTGGGGGTTTCTTGGCAAAGATACTGGAGAGGTTTGCCATTTCCTTCTTCAGCTTATTTTATGGATTAGTAAACTGAGGCAAACAGGATTAAGTGACTTGCCCAGAGTCATACAGCTAGTGAGTGTCAGAGGCCAGATTCAAACTCAGGAAGATGAGCCTTCCTGATTCCCAGGCCAGTGCTCTATCCACTATGTCCCCTGCCTGTCCTTTAACATTTACCAGTGCCACTGTAATCACACCACGGAGAAGCATCAGAAGAAGACTTTAGTAAAGGAACTCTAGCAATGGTGATCAGATGTTCCATGAGTTTCTACCCACTATGCCACAAAATGCCTACAAACCCTTGTCCCCAGATGCAGTTTAGGCCTGCTCTCCATGGCTTATCATCAGCACAACCATAATGGCAGCTATAGCTACAGAGGCACAAAGTTGTCTCCATCTGCTGTGAGTCCTGAGAAAGAAAGAAGAGGGTCAAGGCATAGGGAAGACCAAGGAGAGGAGGAGGAGGAATTTCAAGACTGGGGTGCCCCAGTTGCCCTGGAACCCTTCTTTGTTGCCTACTTAGATATTCAGTGTGTCATGAATATTGTTCTTGAACAAAAATAAAAATTGAGAGCCACAGGACAGACACAGGTAAGCAAACTATACATATTCAGCATAGTTACAGTTTAGTCTCAAAAAAGACAATAATTAGCTGTGTGATCTTAAGTAAGTTTGCCTCAGTTTCCTCATCTGTGAAATGAACTGGAGAAGGAAATGGCAAGCCACTCCATTATCTTTGCTAAGAAAACCCTAAATGGGGTAACAAAAGAGTCGAATTCAACTGAAGCAACTTAACAACAACAAAAGTCTCCCCTGAAGTTTTATTTTATTCTCAATTATCTATCCCATTTCTCTCTCTCACTTTAAATCAGAATCTTCTATTCAGCCAATCTGAGAATGCCAGTTCCATTCCACCTTGGGGAGGAGAGGGGCATGTAAGCTTCTGACCTCGAACTGGAATGTTCAGTTTTCTTGGCTCTCATGTTCACCATTCTGCCTCAGTTACCTCTAGATAGATCTCAAGCCTATCTCAGCTTCCCAAACTTTCCACTTCTGTCTTCAGGCCTTAACTTACTCCTTTCTACTCTTATGTATAACTTATTTGACATGTCTTGGGTGATCACTAACCATTACCTTTGGAAATGTTCATTCCTATTAAGTAGGTATGGTCATTTTGAGTCTATAATATATGAATCTAATTGGGTAAGAGGCTATTCATCAACTACTGACAAAGTTTTATATTTAGTTATGAGTTTGTTTAGGTTGGGAATGACTTGTTTTTCCATAATTCTCTATAGGAGGCAAAATAAAAGTTTAGGTAAGGAACCAGAGTGGTGGTGTTTATTAGTGTCAATTCAAATGAGTTTAACATATGTTTATTCATTTTATTTTATGTTTCAATTAACAAGCATTTATTTTCTCCCCTTCCATCCTTCCCCCAACCTAAAAAAGAAAAAACCAACTCTTCTAATAGGTGTAATCAAGCAAAAAAAAATTCCCCCATTTTTATCCATGTCCCAAAATATATCACCCTTCTGGCAGGAGGTGGAGTAGCATGTTTCATCAGCAGTCCTTGGGAATCAGTGGTTGCTCACCTCATTGATCAGAATTCTTAAGCTTTTCAATATAGATTTATTCAGTGCCTACTATTACAAGGCACTGTCCCAGGTACTGGGGATAAAAAGGAAATATACAAAAACAGTCCCAGCCCTCAAAAAGTTTATATCCCACTGGAAAAAAATGTACCATATACACAGATGAGTAAATACAAAGTATATACAAAGTCATTGTGCATTAATTTCAAGAGGGGGAGAACCCTGACAACTAAGGGGGATCAGAAAAGACTGTGTTAACAGGTGGCACCAAAGCTAAGACCTACCGGAAGCTGGAGATTCTACCAGGCAGAGTTGAGATAGGAGAGCATTCCCAATGTGGTGCTCACCCATGTAGAAGTATGGAATGTCACATGTAGGGAACAGCTTATGTGGGCTAGCAGATATTTCCTAAATGCTACTGTGAGGAGGGTACAAATGAATTTGAGGTTTTGGTTTGGAATGGTGCTTTCATCAGTGTAGGGCACTCCTGCTAAGGAAATTTCACCTATCTGTGCAGATCAGCAACTGTTTTGCAATGTATAGTCAGAGGCACTAAGAGGATACTTGACTTACCCAGGGCCCCACAGTCAATGTGTGTCAGAAGCAGGACTTAAAACTTAAATTCTCTTCATTCTGAGCATGACACTTTATGCACTACATCTGGGCTGGCTTTGAGGTCTGAGGAACATGAAGAAGAAAAAGAGTCCAATGTCTGCCCTCGACAAGCTTACAGTCCAGTAGGGAGGCAAGCCACATTCACAGATAACTTCAAGACAAGACCCAAAGGTGAGAAGTTCATAAAAGAAATGTACTTTGGCAAACAAATGATGGAATTGCCAAGACACAGAATATGAGAACAAAGGCAAAATTCAGAAAATATAAAATGAGTTCCATAGTGACAGGATTTAGCTCTTACATACACATCTTCTTTTATTGATTAGCTCACCAAGAAAGGGAGGTAAAAACAGAAGGCACTGTATAGTTATCAGCAATGTTATCTTTATATAGATCATAACTAGAGTTTAAGGTGGGTAAGTGGCACAGGGGGGATAAAGTGCCAGCCCTAGTGTTAGGAAGACTCATCTTCTTGAGTTCAAAACTGGTCTCAACACTTACTATCCATGTGACCCTAGGCAAGTGACTTAACCCTGTTTGCCTCAGTTTCCTCATCTGTAAAATGAGCTGGAGAAGGAAATAATAAATTATTCCAGCACCTTTATCAAGAAAATATCAAATGGGGTCACAAAATGACTGAACAACAACATATAACTAGTTAGTTGACCAGGGTTTTGTCCCAAGGTGATAAAATTTAGAGGATTCTAAAAGCATTTACATTCCTGCATTATTAAAAAAAAAAAAAAGATAACCCCTAGCTAGCAAAAATATTAGTTAAATAGCAGTCTACCAAATGATAGTCTTTCACCACGGCTATTTTCCTCCCTCCACATCTGAATTATCCCAGGTGCCAAAATTTCTAGTTTCAATTCTGCCTTAACACGACTCTCTGAGACATTTGGCCTTTTCTTTCTGCCTGTGGAAACTTCCGATTTTACTTTATAAGTAAAGATGTTAATGGTCTAATTATTCTTATTTGAAGGATCATTGCAAAGTGGTGACTTAAAAAGAAAGTCCTGATTATTCAGCTTGGGTTCTGACTGTGAGAAAGTCTGACAGTCTGGGCACCATTTGGTTGGTGCTTAAATAACCTGCAGTAGAAAAATAATTGGATAAAATTAATAGTTGACTTTAAGGAATGATTTCTCAGCAATAGCCATTGATTCATTTGTTTTTCAACATAACTTCTTGCAATACTACTTGGAATCTAACTCTAGAACTACATCTGCTATTATGGGTAGGTGAGTGTGGCATAAATTAATTCCATTCCTAAAGTATATGGAATATGGGTTTGGTTTTTTTTTTTTAGTTTTAATTTTCATCATCATCTGTGATTTCATTGCCCGAGACAGATCTCAAGATGTGTCTTACAGCTTCATTTTTTTCAAATGTCTTAGGGGGTTGCCATAGGCTCAGAGACATTAAATGATTTGCCCAAATTCAAGCAGCTTACTTTCAGTAGCAGAAGCACAATTCGAACCCAGGTCTTTCTAAAGCCACATTCAGTACTCCGAGCATTCTGCTGGGCAGAAATTGTTGACGTTTCATCATTTCCTGCATAGCTCCTCCTCAGTCTAATCTACAACAGTGATAATCTTCAACAAATCTGACAAATCATGACTTGCTAATGCCAAAAAAAATCATGAAGGCAATCACGAAGACCACTAGATGTGTATTCTCACATGGCTTATCCAAATGTTTACTTATGTAATATATACACACCCATACATGTTGTTCACTTGTTTCAGTGATGTTTGACTCTTTGTGACGCCATTTGGGAGAGCTCATTTGACAGATGAGGAAATTGAGGAAAACAGGGTTAAGTGACTTAACCAGGGTCACACAGCTAGTAAGTGTCTGAGGCTGGATTTGAACTCAGGAAGATGACCCTTCCTGACTCTAGGCCTGGCACTCTATCTAGTATGCCACCTAGCTGCTTCCATATATTTGCATACGTATATATGGAAGTATCTTTTTCCCCAGTTGTTAGAGATTCCTAGTGTCTGTTCCACACTCCTCCCCTCTATCCTTACCCTGAAGCCACTAGATATAGCCAACATATGCATGAAATAGTATTTCTTATCAACTCACTGACCCTGGCATGCCTAACCTTCCATAAGTTGTACTTTTGAAGCCTCTTAGAGCCCAGGCTAGTCCTAAGAGCCAGAAGTTAGTTCCAACTTGGTCTCTTGAGTTTAAGTCCTGGACATCAAAAGGCCTATCTTGCACCAGGCCAGTCATTCATGATTCCAGAAAGCATCCCACGAAAGGTACCAAAATGTCATTCTCACCTTCTACCAGGTTTCTTCTAGGAAAAGCTAAGTGGCACAGTGAATAGAGCACCGGCCCTGGAGTCAGGAGGGCCTGAGTTCAAATTCTGCCTCTGACACATGACACACTTACTAGCTGAGTGACCTTGGGTAAGTCACTTAACTCCAATTGCCTTGCCTTCTCCCCGCTTAAAAAAGGGGGCGTTTCTTCTAACTTTGCAGTTAAGAACCAAAAGATGTTCCAACCCACTGAAATATTTCATGAGCCTTCTCTCTTCTACCCCCTTCAGGGCTGGGTGATAAAATAAATGAAATTGGCATTGTTTACTACTCACCCACCCAAAACCAGTGTTTGCTTTGGACAAATAGCTGCTTGTAAGTGTAGCCTGCCATATTTTTATTTTTTTTTAGTCATCATGTCTTTCATTTTAAAAGCATGGAAACTGACTTTGGCTTTTTCAAGTAGAGACAAAACCAAAAGTGTTTTTCTTCCAGTTTGCTTGGCAGCGGGGGAAGCTGGACCTAAGCATGGCAGAGAGTTTGGCACCCTTTACTACTGAGACTGGAGTGGAATGGGGACCTTCTGGTACTCAGACCTTCCTTTAGTCTTCCTCTAATTCAGGGGCCTCTCTAAACATAGATTTTCTCATTTTCCTTAACTGACATATTTCTTTCTTCCTTTCTTCAATTCTTTCTTATCATCATCTTAGTAGTAAGCATCCAGGTTTACAGGGGGAGCCCCATTTGGGTCTATTCTCTGTCTCTGTCTCTCTGTCTCTCTCTGTCTCTCTCTCTTTCTCTGTCTCTCCCTTTCTCTTTCTCTCTCTCTCTCTCTCTCCCTCCGTCTCTCTCTCTCTTTCTCTCTCTCTCTCTCTCTCTCTCTCTCTCTCTCTCTCTCTCTCTCTCGTATACACAATTCTCTGTTCTAGTCTCCCTACTTTCCCACTTAAGATAGAGGAGACAGCTAATAAGTGGATGAGTTTAATTAGGGGTTCATAATTTGGGGTCCATGAACAATTTTTTAAAATGTTTTCATAATGGGCAGCTAGGTGGTACAGTGAGTAGAGCACCGGCCCTGGAGTCAGGAGGACCTGAGTTCAAATCCGGCCTCAGACACTTGACACACTTACTAGCCATGTGACCTTGGGCAAGTCACCTAACCCCAATTGCCCTCCAAAAAACAAAAAAAAAAAATGTTTTGATAATTGAATATAATTGGTTTCCTTTTTAATCCTAAGCGTGTGTGTGTATGTATTTTTAAAAAAATATTATTTTGAGATGGAGTCTGGCAGCTTTACTAGACTGTCATATAAGTCCATGACACAAAAAACAGTTAGATAGAGAATTGGGTTTTAGACTGTTTCCAGCCATTCACATACATTCACATTCCCCAGGGAGTTTATGAGAATGTGGGCATGTTCCATAGAGGGTGATGGGCACTGTATTTAAAGTATTAAAAGAAAAAAACCCAAAGTATAGGCCACTGGGATCAGGTTTAGAAAGGGGGAAGGGAGGCTCATTCTGTACTTCAAGCATTTCTGAAATGAAAATGACATTTGTGATCATTTTCATGAAGGTGCATAGAAGTACTCCACTGTGCCTTTTAAAAGGAAGAATAAATATGGCCTCTGTCGAGTGGTTAGGTTTTTGTAGCAGGATTTACACTTTTTGTGTGATCACCATTTGGTCTCCTAGTCCTTTTTTCTCCCGCTCCCCTTTTTTCTTCCCTTTGTTCCACTCCTGACACGTGGGAGAGTAAATATGAAAGTGTACTTGCCACTGTGTAAATACGAAGCACAGACTTCAAGGGAGCCCTCCCTCTGGAAAGAGGATGGCAAAACCCGCCAACTCAGTTGCCGTCCCTTTTCTCACTGCCTTAGGTGGGAGGGAATCCGTGCCATGGGAAGAGTGGGCCCCAGTGTCTCTGGAGCTGAGAGCCTGAAGCTGTTCGTGTACAGGGGAGACAGAAGCAGACCAGGCTTTCCTCCCTCCCCCACACTCACCTGGCATTTGATTTATAAGCTTCAACTTGCAAAGTACTTGATATGGCCCTGAAATCGAGGGGAGGGAGGTTAACAAGCTTTTTTTCAGATGTCTCAATTTTCTTCCCAGTGCTGAGGAATAAAGTCAAAACAAGGCAGCTCTTCTCATGCATATCTCTCTCCCTCACCCATGAACATTTGTCTGATTTAATTGACTTCTCCTAGTTACCACCCCCTTAAGAGTAGGATTGTTGCCTTTTGCTAGAAACAACTCAGGGTATTACCCAGAAGTGTAGTGTTCTGATGGAGATGAGAGCTAACATTTGTACTGAGCTTCAAGGTTTGCAAAGCACTTGGCAAATATTATCTCATTTGATCCTCTCAACTCTGAGAGCTAGGTGCTATTATTATCTTCATTTTACAGCAGAGGAAACTGAGGCTAACAGAGGTTAAGTGACTTGCCCAGGGTCACACAGTTATTAAGTGTGTCTGAAGGTGGCTATGAACTCACATCTTCCTGACTCTAGGTTTTATACGTTATCCACTGTACTCTCCTGCTGCTGCTGCTGCTGCTGCTGCATTTAAAAGGAGAGACCTGTGGATTTGAAATTAATCAGAGAACCTAGGTTTGAATTTGTGCTCTTCCATAGACTGGAGCAAGTGGGTGACCTTTTTCCAAATGTCACTTCCCCTCTTTGAGATTCAGTTTCCTTATCCATGAGATGGAGATAGCTAGACCAAAAGATGATCTCCAAGGTCCCTTCCAGATCTAAACCATATGATTCTATTAATGTTAAATCTAAGCAAGTATAAACAACTGCTGTTTAGTAAAGAAATTCTGGGTCAGGGACTATTAATGTGTTGTCCTCTATATCTAAAACTTCTGCTTTTGGTTCTTTTTCTAGCAGCTGTGATGCTTTGCACTGATTCATCCACTCTCTTTCCTCCTTGTGACCAATGGCATGCACTTGCAAGAAGGTTGGCCAAGGTTGGGGTACATGCATTCTGTGTCCATGAAATACAGCCCAGCCCAGTAGCCTGTTTGGGTTTTGAAGCCTTGCCCTTGACCTTATTAGTACTCCCATTCTAACCACCTGAGCTAACTGATCCTGGACGGAGTGATGAAGCCAGTTTAATCCGCTTGATTTATTTTCTCTCTGTGTGTCTGGCTATGTCAATATATCAAGGATCTGCAAAATGAGAGGGTTGGGCTAGATGCCCTCTAAGGCCCCTTCCAGCTGTAAATCTAGGATTTGAGATTTCATTGTATGGGAGTGCTCTCTGCCCACACAGATTGCTACATTTCTCTAATTTAGGGCCTTGATCCTAGAGCATTGCCAGGGACTCCAGAAGTTTAAGCAACTTTTGAGGGCTCACAAGTGTCAGAGTTCAAATTTGAACCCAGGTCTCCCAATTCCACCACTCTATTGGATACACTAAGCTTCCACTCTACAAACTAGCTCAATGGATAATAAAATTAGAAAAATACAAAGCAGATTGGCTCCAACTGGGTATGGGCAAGCTTGGAAAAGGAATTGTTCATCCTTGTAAAAATGAGATTACTTCTCTCAAAGTCATAGAAATCATTGTGTTGTTTTGCTTTAATTTTGAATTTGAGAGGGAGTCAGGGTAAGGATATGAACAAATTCAGAACCTGACAGACATGTCAGTCTCCAAAATGCTCTTTGGTCCTGTTGAGTTTCATGGAAGCCATATTTTTAGTGGGGTTAGCCTGGAGTTTTATCTCACTGACTGTGGGTGATGTGATAAATCCGTCTCTGGAGATACGGAGGATAAATAATGCTGGGGAAAAGCATTTTGTTTTCATGATTGGTGGTCTCTACCTGTGAAAAGCCTCGTCAGGTAACAACTACAACTTGTGGCGAAGGGAATACATATGGGTTTGAGGATTGGATTTGCAAAGCACTTTATAATACTTAAGCTGGAAGTACCAACAGAGAAGAGATTTTTACCATGGTATATTTGGTATATGTCTATATATGTCATGGTAGATGTCTCCCATGCTATATTTAATGGACTGGGATTGTTCGATGGTGATGGGAGGAAATATCCAATGCTGGATCGCCTTTTACAATGTGTTACCTCTCAGAGTGACCCGTGAAGAAAGATAGTGTTGTTACCCCCATTTTTAAGACAGATCCTTTGACTCATAGAGACAAATAGACATTTCCCTGTGATAAGTAGCAACACCAAGAGAAACTCTGCAACCCCGTATCCCAAGTCTGACTCTGTCCTCTGCCTTTCGGTCCCCCCAATCAGAAGTGAGAATCAGTAGAGATGCAGCAGAGTAACTGTTTGCCTCATGCTATGTATTCACTCGGGGACATTGTCACTCTTGGGATATTTCCCAGCTGTGACTCTTGGGCTCTGTGAGAGGTTCATTTCTCACTAGAATCATAAAATTATAAGATGAAAGGGACCGATGCAATTAAGTAATTCAGGCCCTTCATTTTATAGATGAGAAAACTGGGTCTCAGACCTGCCTAGTCATAATAACCACTGTTTATATAGCACTTTAAGGTTCACAGAGTATACGCACTGTCTCATTTCATTCTGCTGAGCTTTGTGAGGTAGGGGCTGTTATCCCTTTTTTATAGAGAAGGGTCTCAGAGAAGAAAAATGATTTAACCAAAGTCACACAACTAAAAAGTGTCAGAGGCAAGATTCAAACCCAGATCATCCCAATTCCAGACATAGTACTCTCTCTTCTTTACCATCTCTCAGCTAGCTTTTCAGGGTCACACATCTATGCCCAGCTAGTTAATGACGGAGCTGGTTCTAGACACCCTGGGACACTGTGTCCCCCATTACACTACCCAGTTTCTCTCTAAGTGAAGTTCTTCCTGCATGTAGTCAAGCATAGCTGTGAATGTGACGTAGAAGACATCATGTTTCCAGCTCAGAGACATCGCGCTAGTGGCATTTGGACGGGCACCAGCTTCTCCTCCTCAGGTGAGAAGGAAGACTGGCCCCTTTACTAGACTTCACATAAATGAAATCTACATATGTATATGTACAATGTTGTAACTTTCATTACCTTAAAAATAGCAAACAGTCCTTATATAAATAGAGCTTCGTAACTGCTAAGCCTCGCGTGAGGCATATGTGATTTTCTACAGACCATAGAAAGAAGCAGATACGTGGATAGCAGCAGAAGGAAGAACAGATTCGGCTCCTAGTTCCCAGTTCTGATCCCTAGGACGCCCTCTCTTATTTAAGCTGCAATGACGCAAAACATATTTTGAAAAGCAACAAGAATAAGTAGATTATAATGGAACAACAGTATGGCATCATGGATAGCATGATGAGATCTTTTTTTTTTTTAATGACTTCCCATCTCACCAAAGCTGGAAATGCAGGGGCTATTCACAGCCTTATCCCACTGCTGGTTGGCTTGGACTCGGCTTTCCCCTGTTTAGACAGCTTGGTATGCTCTTCTCTCCTGTTCCCAGAAGTTCACAATATTTGCTGCCTGACAGTGCCAAGCTCATCGGCATGGGGCCCTCCCAGTGTGGGAGCTCTTCTTCAACACAGATGACACCTGTCTAGGACATAAGTTTTTTGGAGTTACCTGAGGCAAGGCATGTAAACGTTAAATGACTTGTTCAGGGTCAACTAGTAGGTATCAGGGGTAGAATTTAGACAGATTCTGAGCTACATTGGGCTGTTTGGAAGCAAATATTGTGTGATTAATTTGACTCATGGTATGTCCAGATTCTGAAACTGTAGTAATATTACATGAGATTCTAATACCATATGTGACTTTAAAAGCTGTTAAATATGGGGCGGCTAGGTGGTACAGTGAATAGAGCACTGGCCCTGGAGTCAGGAGTACTTGAGTTCAAATCCAGCCTCAGACACTTGACACACTAGCCATGTGACTTTGGGCAAGCCACTTAACCTCAATTGCCCTCCAAAAAGCAAAAGGAAAAAAAAGCTGTTAAATATTTCAGTAAGGCAGGTAGAGGATAGATGAAATGGGTAGAGTGCTGGATCTGGAGTCATGAAGACCTGAGTTCAGATATGGCCTTAGATACTTAGTTGTATGACCCTGGGCAAGTCACTTAACCTCTGTTTGCCTAAATTTTCCCAGCTGCAAAATGGGGATGAAAGGCACCTACCCCCCGGGGTTGTGAGGGAAAATAGGATAATATTTGTAAAGTGCTTAGCACAGTGCCTGACACATAGTAGGTCTTCCATAAATAATTATTTCCTTGCTTTCTTGGATTTGAAATCAGGAAGACTCATCTTCATGAATTTAAATCCAGCCTTAGACACTTACTAGCCATGTGACCCTGAATGGGTCACATAACCTTGTTAGCCTCAGTTTCCTCATCTGTAAAATGAGCTGGAGAAGGAAATAGCAAACCACTCCAGTGTCTTTGCCAAGAAAAACCCAAATGGGGTCATGAAGAGTTGGATACAACTGAAAAAATTATTGAACGACAGAAAGGGCAACCGAGCCATCAACAACCACTGACCTATACGCCTATTTTTCCATCTATATAAAAGTTTAATGAGAATCATCAACACACACATTGAGAACATCTTCAGAAAGGGTGTTAGTTGGAAACAAGAAGGCTTTGGTAAGTGCTGTTTCACAGTAGACCTGATTCTTACCATCACACAATTGACTGAAAGACATTGAGAAAATTCTGCTTCCAGGCGCAAGTGTAGACATACATTTCTTGAAATCCACATAGAATCTTTGTACCAGCTGGGCATCATTTCAGCATTCACTGCTGTCATTACAAAATAGCTGTTTTCTCTTTAATCCATGTGCCACATTGCAGCAATTTTCATCAAAAATATATTAAGCCCCTGCTGTAAATTGGCCCCATGCACCCTTATCAGACATGTGAAGCATAAAAAATCTTTTTTAAAAAATTCTTTTTCCTGGTTGTTCTAAAGCCCTAGCAAGTAGTAACAATTCCTAAGGCCCTATAATAGTCTGTTGGATCTGTGAATCAAAGGATTATGAGTGCATAACGAGCCTGCCTCAATATCAAAGATAGACTTTTTTTCCCCTCTTGTCTTAAGTACCCACATAGAAAAGACCACTAAAGAACAAAGAGGAAATGAGGAGATTTCAGTTTGTGGTGAAGCCTCATCATGAGAGCACATGCCCAGATCTCCCGAGTTACAAGGACCACACAGATCAACATAAGCTCCCTAGCATCTCAGCCTGGCTCATCTTATTTGAAATTCTCCCCCTGAACTCCTTCTGAAATTTGCCTGGCTTTTCTTTGGGAAACCATGCATAGGTATTAGTCACCTCTGCTGAGAAAAGGGCATTCATAATTCTGGGTGAGGGACCATTCTTTCCTGAAAACAATTGAGAATGTAACCAGAGGAGTCTGACAGCAAAACTGCAGGAAGAGGCTTACAAGTCGATGCAATTTCAAACTCCCTTCAAGGAAGTGAGCTGGAAACTTAGTTTCTACTTCCAGAAACCAAGGTAACTCATTTTGTGACTATATGTGTTTGTTCCAAAGACAGAACAATAGCATTTTAGACTAGGTGTCAGGAAGACCTGGGTTCACATCCTGCCTCTCACACACTTTCTATCTGTGTGTGACCCTGGACAAGTCATTTCCCCTCCAAGCCTTGGTTTCTTCATCTACAAAAGGAGCAAATTACTGAGACAGATGTGCTATTGCTTCTTTTCAAGGACACAGGAATGACAACCACTCTTCATACATCAGGGATGAAGGTATTACTGAAGTGAATCATGGGCAATTTGCATTGTATCTACCAAGGATGTCAATAACTCTACCCAGAGTCACCACATTTGAGTACTTCTCATTCGTTCACAAACTCCAGAATCCACAAATTTTTTTAAAAGCCAACAATTTGCCTCCTGTCATTTCATGACTAAGAGGCATGTGATATTAATACCAACCCAAGGTTATTGTGGGGATCAGTTGAGATCCTGGATTGAAAGACTTCACTTATCATAAAGTGCTATAACATAGCAATTGTGGTTATTATTACCATTAGGCTAATGCTCAACATGACTGTTGCCTAGTGAAAACAAAGAGACTAACTATGTTCCCTAAAAGAAATTGTGCCAGGTAATTCAAAGATTGCTGAACCCAAAGGCAGAAGAGACCTGAGATCAAATCCTGCCCCTGGCACTCACTAACTCTATAACCCACGCTAGGGACAAGTTGTTTAATTTTCAGAATGCCAGTTTCCATTTAATTTCTCTGTGTGCCTATTTCTCTTTATTTGCTATGAGAAAAACAGCTTGGGGTCATGAGAAAAGCACAGACTATCAAGTCAGAGAAAACTCAGTTCAAATCCTGACTGACTGACAACCTGTATGACCTCAGACAAGTCAGTTAAACTTGACCTGTTTCAGCAGCTAGGCAGCACAGTGAATAGAGTACTGGCCCTGGAGTCAAGAGGACCTGAATTCAAATGTGGCCTCAGACACTTGACACATGAGATGTGTGACTTTGGTCAAGTCACTTAACTCCAACTGCCCTGCCTTCCCCTCTCCAAAAATAACAACAATAATAATAATAACTTGACCTGTTTTCTCACTCTGTTAAGGAAGGAACTGTCCTAGAAAATGTTTAAAATCCCTTCTAGGAATATGGTCCTATGATGATCCTATAACTGATATCAGTTTCTTCATCTGTAAAATGGGAATAACATCTGTAGTGTCTACCTAGGATATCATCAAGAAAAACATTTGAGCAACAAAGGAAGTGGTCCAGTCTCGTGGCACCAGCAAGGAACAACCAATGGACAGCCCCCGTGCTTCAAGAGTATCCTTCTAATGTCAAGAAAAAGTGAAGAAGACACCTGGCTCACTGGGTGAACACCCTGAGGCAAACTTTTTTTTTTTCAATTTTTTTACTTTACACTTAATTACAAAAATGAGAAAAGAAAAAAAACCGTACAGAAGCAAACTTATAGAAGGAAAAACTTGGAAAAAAGAAACATAGACTTGGCAGGCATAAATGGTTGTGACCTGCATTGTTGGAGAAAATACCCACATCAGTAAGATCATAGAACCAGAATATTGAAAGTAATTGCCTCAAACTTGCTCCAGTTGCCAGAGTAGCTTAGATTTAAACAGAAATCACTTTAGCTGTTTAGATGGTTCTGATTTTATCCCCAATACACCAAAATGCATTCAAGAAACATTTGGTGTATGAAATGCTTGGCACATAAAGCATGACCCATAAAATTGGATTAAAATTTGACCAACATTCTTACTTTCAAAGCAATGACGATGATGATGATGACCGGGTTGAAATAGGCCTCCCAGTTGACTAGCTTGTTTTCTTCTTCAGTCTGTCACATGCCTCTTAGGTATGAGATGATGGGAGGGATGTTGTAGGACCGCTGTTGATTGGCTGATTGGTTTGCTTGCTTTTAAATTCAGGATGTGGAGTTAGTGAGTAAGTGACAAATTCTGGGATGTGCTGGCTTTCCTACATTTTAAGACAGAGTTATTGGCATCCTTGACAGGTATGATGCAAATGCCAGCATCACTTGAACACTGTCTTCACCTTCAAATTTAGATGTCTGTCCTTCCTGAGCCTTTGAGAAGCAGCACTGACACTTGTGTCTTGCTCATTTCCTCAGCAGGCCCTCTATGCTCAGGCATTTTGCTCTTTAAACTCAGTTATCTGGGTTGGCAGGAGGAGTCTGGAAGAGGGAAGATGAGTTGCCCTATGGTATCCTTGACCTCATTGCTTAGCTTCTTCCCACAAGAAGGCAGGCAACCTCTTAGCACCTGACCCTCAGGAATTAAGCAATGTAAAGACAGGAGTAACCTTGGCCGGCTCTTCAGAACAGCTCAGCAAAGCTTGTTGGCAGTGCCAGCAGCAAGCATGGAATACAGATGTGCCCCTAGCATTTGACTCATGGAACTGTGGTGAAGAGGCTGATGCTGGAGCATTCAGTCATGTTCTCTTTTAGAATATAAGTGCCTTGAGGATAGTTTCTTAATATCCCTGAGCCCCCAAAGCCTAGCCCAGTGTGTAAGCTTGAAGTAGGTGTTTAATCAATGTTCATTGATTGACTGACACAGTATCTCCCACCTAAGATCCTTCAGGTCACTGGAAAAGCTGGGGTGCCTGAACAAGTAGAGGAATGAACAGGGAAGTTATTTCATGAAGGAGCAGAGAATGAGAAAGGAATCCAGAGCCAAGGGAATTGTTTAGATTCTGTTGGACTACTTAGTCATTGTGGAGTTATAGGGCACTTTTAAGATGCAGACACCACAATACAAGGAGTCCAGATAGAATAAATTCTCTATTACCTGAGAGTCAGGGAATGGAATTTTCTGGTTAAATGAACTGTGTGGCTCAAGAATTCAGTGCATCCTGTTGGGATTATATCCCAAAGAGATTACAGAAGTGGGAAAAGGTCCCATATGTGCAAAAATATTTATTGCAGCTCTCTTTGTGGTTGCAAAAAACTGGAAATATAGGGGATGCCCATCAATTGGGGAATGGCTGAACAAGC
>CM053592.1:69502025-69551674 GCA_028646515.1 Pseudochirops corinnae | reverse complement strand
GGGGGGGGGGGGAAGGGAGGGGAGAAAATCTGAAACTCAAGTGATTGTGGAACTGAATCTTGTAAATTAAAAGTAAATGAGTAAATTAAAAAAAAAAGAATTCAGTGCATCAAATACTTGTGTGTACAAAGAGACTAACTAAAGAATTGAATTAGAATTCAGTACTAACACTGAAACAGAATTTAATTTTCCATTGATAGTTAAGAAGACACTTCAGAATTGTGCAAGGCCACCATTTTATTTTTAGTCCATACCTGCGAATTCATTGATATAGGAGGAAATTGCCTCTACCAATGGAACAGGGGCAACTGTTCCAATTTCTAGCCCTAGAAGGTTGCTTGGAGTACTGAGAAGTTAAGTGACTTCCATATTGTGTTTCATACCACAGCCACAATAGGTCAGAGGTTGAAGCTGAACCCAAATCATCTGGATTCTGGCCAGCTCTCAGTGCACTGCTCCATACTGCCTCTCATCTGTTATCATTGGACTAAAGAAATGCAGAAATTTATTTCTTCACAGTCCAGTGGAATGTAAATTCCTTGAGAGTTTGGGGGACTCTTTGTTTTCTTTTTGTCATTCAATGACTAGCACATCTGGTGCCTAATAGAATCAAAGTGAATTGAATTGATAGAAAATTCTGGTTAATTGATACCTAGAAAGAAGGTTGGCTACCAGGTGATAATTTGGGAACGGTTGGGGGACAGGACATAGCAGCTTATGAAGACAAGACAATAACAGAGAATTGTCCCTTGGCTCTTTAGTTTATTTCTTGGCCTTCACCAGTTTAGCAGGGCATTCTGTACACAGTTTACTTGCAGCTCTTTTAGCTTTTGCAACCATCTCCAGTGATGACAACTTCAATAGCAGGAGAAGAGTTAGAGAAGATGTGTGTAGTGTTCCTGGAGAATAGGGTAGCTCCCCAGTTCTGTATATGCCCTTTATAGTTAAACATGCTGAAACCTCCACTTCTGCCAGTGCTGCTTTTTCTCCACCACTCTCAGCCCTTGTTTTATTTAAAGCAGCAATCACTTAGGTAAACACATATTGCAGGTACCAGCAGCAAAGAAAAGAAAAAGAAACATGAAGGTGTTTTGGCATCATATATTGCCCTCTCCTCATAGATGAGTCATATCAATATCAATCAGTGCTCTGCCATGTGACCTTGGGCAAGTCGCTTAACCCCACTTGCCCTATCTTCCCCCCTCCAAAAAAAAACATCAGTGCTCTGCTTGCAGGGACAGACTTCCATGTTCACAATAAGAGTAACTAGCTGTTAACCTAGCCCTTAGATTGATGAGGAAAATAACCATGCAGAAAGCATAGAGGGAGGACAGTGGGCTAGAAAGGGGGACCAGTGGTGAGTTCACAGATTGAGTTCTGGAATGAAACTGATTGAGAGTGTAAAGGCAAAAACCAATTTGGGTTCCAGAGGACAGATAGTGAAACATATATCCTTTCTCTAGATAAAGAAGTAGTTGGTTACAGGTGTTGAATGTTAGATACAACTGTCAGATCTGTTTTCTGCTGCGACGACTGCTTTTGAGTATGTGTGTGTGAGAGGGGGGAAAGGGGGAGGGAGAGAAAGAGAGCCCTAGTATAGCAATTAAACAGGTTTTGTTTGGGGGGTCAATAGGGAGGAGTGAAGAGGTGAATATTTGTGGTTTATAAAATAAATCAATATAAATGTCTTTTTTTAAAAAGAAACTGATTAAAAATAATGTGAACTCTCCAATTGGTAGACTTCTTGAAGACAATTTCTGCTTTATTTGACTACAGTATCCATTATTACTCAATAACAAAACTTACCCTGTGACTTTGGAGAAATCCTTTACATTTATGCCCTATTTTCTCATTTAGTAAAATGAGTAAAAGGACTAGGCTTCTCTAAAACTATTTCAAGGAACAACAAATTTTTAAAATAACATAAAGCTTAAAAAACTCAGTGAAAACATACACATTCTTATTATGGGGTTTCTGTTCACCACATTTCAGAGGAAATGCTATATAACAAAGTCAGGGAAGAATTCTGTGGGAATGTGTATTTTATATTACTCAATGGATGGAGCTTTAGTATAAATGCCTGAGGAAAGTGTTAATTAAAAAAGTGTCAAAGCAAAATTTCCAAGCTTAATTATTTTAAACTTAAAATGGTATCATGACATCAGTTTAAATCTGTTCACAACCTTTGTTTAAATTACTTTCAATATGGTCTTTGTAAGGGATATGGGCTGAAAAAAGAAACTGGTTTCCCTTGCTAAAGTGGTTTGTAAAACTTGCAGGTTGCTAAGTGTTGCTAGGACAGTTTAGCCAGAACTTTATTGGTTAAGTAAATAACTAGCTGAAGCATATTAACAGTTACCTGTTGGACTAAGAAAAAAAAGAAAATTTGAAAGAGGTTTTGTTGGGTTTTTTAAGAGTAAATTGTTTTGTTTTGTTTTTTTTTAACAGCTCCCTTTTTCCTGATTGTGAGGAAGGCAGGGAAGAGAGTGGTAGGGAAGTCTTGGAGGATTTTACAGTATTGGGATAGAGATGCCCTTTTTAAACTGTATCTTTCTGCTTCTGATATGTGAAAGAAAGGATAGATAAGTCCTTGGAGCACTGAACCAGAGAGGAGACTACAGGTCTTTTTCCTCCCCCTAGCAATCGAAAGATTGCCAGTAGCTGAGAGAAGAGAACTGGAGGCATACCCGTAGCTGGCCTCTAAGAGATAAGCTGTCAGAGGTGGTTAAGGTGATCCAGCGGCTTGACTGCCTCCAGTTTCTGTTTACTCAAAAGAAAAGCCACCAACATGGAAAAGGAAAGGAATGAGAAAAGGGGAACAGAGGAAAGGTAGCTTAGAAGGGGAAGTTTGTCATTCAGGCAACTGCTCCATAAACATATCTAAAACAGAGTTTGTCTGAAGACTTAGCTAGCATTCCTGGATGAATCTATCCTTTGTATACACTTTACAAATGAGGAATATCATCAGAGAAATTTAGGACTAGGAAAAAAAAATGACATAGTGAATAGAACACCAGCCCTGGAGTCAGGAGGACCTGAGTTCAAATGCGACCTCAGACACTTAACATTTACTAGCCGTGTGACCTTGGGCAAGTCACTTAACCCCAATTGCCCTGCCTTTCCCCCTCCAAAAAGCAAAAAATAAAGAAAGAAAGAAATTTTTAAAATAAAAAAAGACTAGAAAAAAGATGAGCTGGTCCCCTAGGGAAAGCAAGGGATAACTAAGGGTATTCCCACATGCCCTGTTGGAGTCAGTATCCACGTTGTACCAAGAGATCTAGTCTAGACGATGGGTGAACTATAGTGGGTTTACAGCTAGACACAGACAAGAGTCACCTAGGATGGGCAGGCATGGATGGAGGGAGTACCCACATTGATGAGTTCACAACTCAACCCGAATTTTGAAAATATTCGATAGCTATTCATTGGATGGTCATTTGTTCCTAATACAAGAATAAAGTCAGTATAGTGAAAGAGCCCTGACCCTTAGCATCAAACACCTGAGTCTGAATCACACTGGCCTCTGGTACTTATTAGCTTGCCCAAAGCAAATTCCTCAGCCATAAAGAGTGCATAATAATACTTGCAATACTTTCCTTATTGGCTCTTGTGAGAAAACACTTTGTCTAAGTTACCACATCATGTAGTTGTGAACTATCACTACTGATTTTGATTCTGGTTTCTTGCCTTCTGACATCTCTAAACAGCATTATCTGTGATACCCCCTCCCCCTTCCAGTCATGATTGTTCTCTGTTCTTGAGTCCTCTGCCTTTGAGATTCCTTCGAAGACTTTGGAGTTATGGTGGCATAAAATTGCTGCTCTTCCTTCCCCAGCACTTGTGTAAGAAGGAACCTCACATGACATTACTTATTCCCCACTTTTAGAAACCTGCTGATTTCCAAATGTGCAGAGATAGTAGAGAGTGAAGACTTGGGAGGAGATAGTTAAGCAGCTTGGAATTGGCACAGTTAATAAAAAATTAAGGATTGCTAGGAGACACTTCATGCAAAGCTAAACAAACTGGGGGATTGGGTAGTCAGAAAGCAGATGAAATTTAATTTGGTTAAGTGTTAAAATAATGCACTTTGGGAAAAATAATCAAAACTTCTCATAATCTCTGATAGGTTCTGAACTCATAGTAATGTAATTTAGGAAGCATGGCAGAAGAACTTGGGGAAAATATCTGTCTGGTATAGAGCAGCAGTCTTTTTTTTTTTCTTCCTTTTTTAAGCCAATAGGATGCTTGGGGGGATTTAAAAACAAAAAATAATATAGAAAATTTAAGATGACATATAAAACATTAGTGCAGTGCTGTGTCCAGTTACCAAAGGAGAGGTAAAAATCCCAGAGAAGGGACTTGAAAATTGTTAAGGAAAGTAGCAGGAGATGGGATTTACATAAGCATGCTGACTGAGAAAGGCATTTCAGGGAGTGAATGAAGGAGGTCTGACATAGAGAAGAGGAATAATTTAATGCTTATGATAATTCGGAAAGAGGCCTTTCTGTCTTGGTTCCTGTGTCCTATAATATAAGAAGGGGACACTTAACTAAATTAAAACAGGAGGGCATTTTAAAATGAAGGGATTAGACTGTCTTTAACTAGCAGACCATCAAGCTGTTGATTTCCTCTTTGCAAGAGGAACCAATATCTAATTAAGGGCTTCAGGGTTGCATTAGCATTTGTATCTGTCCTGCTAAGAGTGGCGACTGGGTAAGGAAATTCCCCCTGGGCCAACAGACAAATGTCTGGGAATCAGGGAGGATTCTGGTGCAGTTAAGCCTTGTACCCAGCTGGTAAGAGAAAGCTAAATTCACAGGGTTTGTGCCAAACCCAAAAGGCTCCTTAATGTGTTCCTGCTACATAGAGTATAGATTTGAGGGTGGGGAGGGGACAGAGGGTGTGCAGCTATCATTTCATGATTCTGCATTTCTAACGGGAACAGCTGTCAGGAAGAATGGTGAGATGAGTTTGCATCTGTAGAGGACAGAGGACACGAGTATATGATGAAGGACATTGGCCAGACAGTTGAGCATCAGGGTTGGTAAACAGTGGCTGGGAAGAAAGAACATTACACTGATGGCCAAGCTCTGGCCTCCCTTGCTACCATGAACAGCCTCCCATCATTAACATGACCCTTAACACCACTCCCTTCCCCCCATCCCCTTCTCCCCTAGGGAACCATAGAGTCCTGTGTTATTCTCGTAGCCACATATAACTAACTCACTGACCACCAGCTTCCAGCTAAGAAATCAACCTGGCCCCAAAGTGCAGCCCCCCAATTTTACCAGGTGATAAGAGATTCATCTGAAAGTACCTATAGGCGGTTCTGCAGCATTTTCCCCATTTAAGTGATCAATTCTGCCTTACAACTTCCAGATCTCACCCTGAAATGTTAATTTCATGTTTTAACTATCCACTGTAATTGTACATGAAATTAGCAATTCAGGGTGAGATCTGGCCTTGCCCTTTTTATGGTATATTGTTACAGCACTTAGCATGTGCACAATTTTTGATAGCTACTAAGTGCTTTAATTTTGGACCTGTGATTTCACTTATTGTGTAGAAACTCCCTCACCAATGTAGACTGGAAACTTGTCTTTAGGAAAATCTTGTGAGTTTAAAGAAGACTGGCGATTCAGGTACCATGTAATATGATGCTAACCTTAAAAAGAAAAAAAATAATTTGGGGTGGAGGGATCTGTGATTAATCCACTACAGAGAATTCTCTCAATCCTGCAATCAACAATCTTCCTATAATTTGTAAACTTAGTTGTTTGGGAGCTGAGAGTTGAAGGCACTTAGCCAGAGTCACACAACTAGTATGTATGTATTTCATATTCCCTTTCACCCCGTGATTTCACTAGTGAGAAAATAAGACACAAGGTTAAGTGTAAATAAATAAGACCCCAAGGTCACAGAGTAAGGCAATGTTAGATTTGGGATTAGACCCCGTGTCTCATTCTCTCCTTTGTTGGGAGTCTATAGGCCCCAAACTTTAATCTGTTTGGGGAAGGACACCCAAAGAGAAGCAGTGTGGTGTAGTGGGTAGAGTCTGCCAGAGTCAGAAAGACCTAGTTCAAATCTGCCTCCAACATATCTTAATTGTGAGAGCCTGGAGGAGTCAACTGCTCTCATCCTCGGTAACTCACTACGATTCTAATATGAAGAGAAGGTGTAGATCTGCATTGGTAGAGGGTGTTTTGTTATAGTTGGAGGGGGCGTGGGGTGGTGCCCCGTTACTAGTGAAATCAGAAGTCTGAAAAACAAAATCAATTAAAAGGATCCGTCCTGATTAGAGCAGCCTCTCTTAATTAGGGGCCTACTTTGACAGGGATAAGGGCTCAAAGATCTTAGAGACTGTTAAAGATTTAAAATGCAGGTAATTGATTTGTTGCCACCCCTGAAACCAGAATGAGAGGGGGTTTTTTGGCGGGGAGGCAGTTGTAATGAGGGGACAGAGAGGATGGCCGTTATCTCCGCTGGAGTCCATGTGACTGGTGACCTTCTAAACAGCACCCTAGGGCCCGACGCCAGAGATATAACAGCCCGGTAGCCTCCCACAGCCGGTTCTTTTCAGTGAAACTCGGCCGTATTCCGCACACAAAAAGCTTCCTCCATTGTCAGAGCCACTGCTGAAGAAAGCCAGAATCAGAGTGGCGCGCTCCGGTCACAGTTTTATTCCTTCCTCCCCGCCTTTGCGGGAGAATGTAGCCCCGCCGAACTGCTATGGGGCATAGTCTGTTGCCTGGACCCCCTTGAAATGTACTTGGCTGTTTAATATTTAAAAAACAGTAACAGCAATAAAGCTAAGTAGCAATACCAGACATCCAGCACAGAAAACTGGTGTGTTTCTCTGTGAATCAGGTCAAGCTGCTGCCCTTCCACCCCCACCCAAGAAATGGGGCACCGTAGCGACCAGGTAAAAGTGCCTAGATGTCAGTTCTCCAGTCAAAAACTTTCATTTCCAGGCAGTGTTTCTGCAGTTTGCAGCTGGAGTAAGAAATGGCTCACTCGAGGGGATTTTCTATACATGCCCCCAGGGCTCCAAAATTTAGAGATTACTGATAGACCTTGCCTTCCCTCCCCGCCAACCCCCCTCAGGTAGGAACACTGAGCTTTGCACCTAGTTAGCAAGAATAATTAGTTTAAAAAGAAAGCTGCCAGATGTGGGCTCTTCCTCCTTCCCCCCCCCCCACCCCCCTCCATGCCCCGTCCCCACAGTGATCATGCCCCAGGTGAGCTGTCTTGGCTGCAGCCTCCTCATTCCTTCTCCTGTTGCTTCTCCTAAATGTAGCCTCCCTCGGGGTGTCCAAGAATTAGAGAGAATAGGACTCTAGAGGCAGAACGGACCTCCGAGGCCATTTGGCCCTTTTATACGAATGGGGAAACTGAGGCTTAGGAAAGGAGACTGGCTTGCCCAACCTCACACAGGTAGTGGACGTCAGAGGTGAAATTTGAACCTAAGTCTTCTAACTCCCGAGTTAGTATTCTATTCTAGATCTTTTCCCATGGGATCTGAGGTCTCTCTCCAATGCCTCTAGACATCGAAATGAATCCTTAAAAGTCCTACTGGAGAGCCTCTCTGGTGCCATTTGCCCAGAAGTTATGATTTGAGATGCTTGTTCTGGGTGTCAGAGCTGCTAGTTATGGCTCTGCCATCATAACCCTCAGTAAGTCACTTTTAACCCTGATGGGTCAGCTTCATGCTGTGTCAATGAGGGAGGGCTGGACTAAATGAACTCCTAAATCTCTTCCAACTCTAAATCCTCTAACTGGGGCAGCTGCCTTAGTCAAGTTAGCCCCGGCATTAGAGAAGAGCCAGGAAAACAATAATAGTAGTTACTTTTACAGAGAAGGAAACCAACACCCAGAGGACTGAAGTGTAGCTCTTAGCTCTGTCAAACTCCTGCTCAGGTACCATCTGAGCCACAAGAGACCCTCCCCAAGCATGAGTGCCAGCCTTTCCTCTGCCCATCACCCCCAATTTTTTTACTTTGCATTAATTTTTTAAATACTTATCTGTGTTCATACTGTTTCGCACAAGCACTTTCCTGAGGGGAGGGATTGCTTTCCTTTTTTTGCCTAGCACTGTGCCTGACATATAACATGCAGAGATATTGAATTGAATTGAATTCTGTTATCCCAGGGCACTCGACATTGCAAAACCAAGTTTTCTGACTCTGTGAATCCTCTGGTTTTTTTTCACGATCATTTCAGAAGGATAGGAATAGGGCTTGTAGGTAGGTAAGGAAGAAAAACAGACATAAGAAGAGCTATGAAAATGTTTTACTGTCTTTTCAGGAGAGAGCCTAGAATAAAAATCTGTGCCCATTCTGCTCAGTGAAATTTGTTTAGGGGCAAGAGAAAGGTATTCTTAGCAAGTGGAAATAAATGAACCTGGTGAGAAGAGAAATGGGTGGGGAAGAATGGAAAGGAAGGAAAGGGAGCCCCTGAGCCTCACTGGTGGCTTTCCTAATACTGTTGGGTGATGTAGAGAAGCTCGAAACAGAAACAGGGCTAATTCTGAATCTGCTCATCTTGTGACTTTCCAGGACTGCTTGGAATGCTGTGGAAGAGGCAAGAGAAATGTTTTAGAAGACGGTTTTAGAAACAGGAAATTGGAAGCGTGCTGCTTAAAATACTGTTGGCTCTGTGTGTGGGGGAGAGAAAGAGGGAGTCTGTGTGTCGATAAGAGGAAAGCCTATGTGAGCTTTTGCAAGCTTCTTGGGGTTGGGGGCAGGAATCAGACAGGCTAGATCTTGTTTACATCCTTCAACAGAAGCTTACTTTGTATGGAATAGCTACTTTTCCTTCACTTTCAGAACCTAGGGATGATTGTCATTATCTTCCTCTCCCTCCTTCTTCCTTTTCCCTTTTTTTTTCTCTTCCTTCTTCCTGTTCCACCTTTCTACTTCCCTTCCTTCTTTCTCCTTTTTTATTTCTTTCTCCTTTCTTCTCCCACCTTCCTCTTTTTTCTTTCTTTCTCTTCCTTCATTTCTCTCTTCCTTTTTTCTTTCCCTTCCTTCCTTCCTTTCTTTCTTTCTTTCTCTTTCTTTCTTTCTTTCTTTCTCTCTTTCTTTCTTTCTTTCTTTCTCCTCTCCTTTCTTCCTCCTATCTCTTTCTTAAGCTTCTATAGCTTCTCCATCCAGGCAGTGCTTAAGAAGTGAATGTGTCCATTTTAATATATATGAATTCCCCACCCCCTGAGAGTCAGTGAGCTATTTCCTCCACCCAGGTGGAAGAGGGATAGCCAGGCTCTCTGACATGCTGGTTAGTCTGAAAACAGACCGCTAAATGCATAATGAAGAGCCTCCCGAGGAGTCAATCTGCATGTTAAAATGGTGTTCAGCCGCCTGGGCTGCCACACAACATAATGTGAAGATGGATGTACATCCAATCAGGCTGCCAATAGCTGACTGTCAGCCTCCTTGCTATTAGTATTACCTGTTTGTTCCATGGCAGCAGAGTATTAAGGGGGGAGGAGCCCCCAAAGGTGTAACAAGACAAATGGACAGCTCTCTTTGACTATGCCCATAGCCAAAGCTTTCGTGGAGAGGGACCAATGTAGAAATGACCAGGGAAGTTTATCCTGAAGACTAACTCATTTCCATTCAACAAATGCTTATTAAGTTCTTACTATGTACTAAAAATTAAAGAAAAGAAATAATTCCTGCCCTCAAGGAGTATAGTATTCTGCTGGGGAAAGGGGAGAGGGTAGAGGAGGCAGGGTAAGTGTACATGTACATAGATACATAAGAACAAAGCCTATGTGAAATGTTACAAATGGATTTCAAGGGAAGAAAGTGCTAATGACTGAGGAAAAGCCAAGAAAGGCCCTGAGAAGGAGCCATGGTTTGAAGGAAAGTAAGAATTCTGCAATACAGACATGGGGACGGCATGTTCCAGACAGAAGAGGGGAGGGCACAGAGAGGCAAGAAGGATGATGCTGTGTCTGGGAAACAGCCAGCGGGCCAGTTTGGACCAGAGAGTGTGTGAAGGGCAGGAACCTAAAGATGGCAGATGGAGGGCTCCCTGATGTGGTGGGGAGTGGGAGTGGGTGAGTCCAAGGAATGCTAACAGCAAGATGTTAAACATGAGACTCTCAAGCTCCGAAAGCTGTGCCTGAGCCATCCAGCTTTCATGGGAGGATACTGACATGTGGTTTGTATTGTCTGCGTGCTCCTGCCTGCCACCTCGCTGCAGCTCATTCCCAGCCAGTAACAACACTCGTATGAATGATGTGTAGACACCACTTTTGTCTCTGAACATTTGACAGCAATTAGGACCTGACTCCAGGGGCAGGACATCACACTCCCGATGAAGCACTGGAGAAATGAGGTTAGAGCAGAGAAATTAGCCATCTGCCTGGTGAAGGCTGTATCCTCAAGGTAGCATTTACATACGAACAACAGGCGATGTTTCAAATTTCATTGTCCTGTGCTCCAGCTCACCAACAACAAAAAGGTTTGTGGGGACCCCTGTTCCTCTAAGTCTCCATTCTTAGAGAGGCATCATGTGTCTTTTTTTTTCTTCCCAACGTCTGAAGAAGCTGCTTCCAAATGCAGAATACAGAGAAAAGAGACACCGTGATAGCTAGAGATTTTTCACTGTCTCTCTTTCTGGAGTCCCAAGCAAAAAATCATCAACCCAGACCAGATTTGAAGAATAGGAAACAACATCTAATAAAATTATAATTCCACATTTTGCATGCTTCAGATATTTAGCAGAAAGACTGGGAAGGAAAATGTTTTAGACAGGGGAAGCTGTACCCAAATGGAACCTAGCTAAAGGCTGCCCTAGCAACTCACGGGCCATACTTAAATACATAAAACAGAGTCAACCACAGCTGCCATCCACTTTAAAGGAAATGATTACCCTCTTGGAACCTCTAGGTCCCAGGTATGTGGGCCGTTGGCTCCAAGCCACTCTTTGGAATTAAAAGATGCTGGTAGTTTTCAGACTTTGAGTGGAGCGCTCAATAATGTTGGCTGTAGATCTCTGTTCCTTACTTCACTTCATTTTACAAGCAGTGAGCAAATGGGAAATAGAAAGATCCACCAAGTACTATATTGTTTCTTCTCTAAGGAAAATAGTGGAGAAAGCAGGCCAGAGTAACCCTCTTCCTTAGAGACCTTGATATGGTGGCTACCTAACTTGGGACATGGAATTGAGAAATCTAATTTCAGAATCTGGCGATGAAACTAATAAGCTGTGACTATGAACAAGTCACTCTACTCTGAGCCTTGGTGTCCTATAAAATAGGGGTGTTACTATTTAGTAGGGACTGCCTTGAGGGATTCATCAGAGCATAGATTTTAAGACCTGGAAGGGACCTTACTAGCCAGCCACTCCAGTCCCCTCATTTAACAGCCAATGAAACTAATGTGAAGAGATTAAATGATTTGCCCAGGGTCACACAGCTAGTAAGGATTTGAGGAAATGAACGCAGTTCCTCAGACTCCAGAGACAGTGCTTTGCTATCCCATGCTTCCTCCTGTTTTTAGGAAATTTTTAAAATGTGAGACAAATGTTTATATTTATATATACACACACACACATTTCGTTAGGACTTTAGCAGAATATATATGTATGTTACATCTATGTATCTAAAGATGATAGAAAGATAGTACATATATACTAAAGCATGGTGTGGTGGATAAAGGGCCAATCTTAGAGCCAAACCCAAGTTAAAGTACTGCTTTTGGCACATACTAACTGTGTGGCACCAGAGAAGTTGCTTAACCTCTCAGTGCCTCCCAGGCAGCCCTCCAGAGAGGACTGTGTTACAGTGGTGTTCATTGAGGGAATAGCCATACCGATGAAATTTCAGGTATGTGAATGTGTAGTTTAACACTGAAGTGGAAAAAAAAAACCCAAGCACCTCAATATCAATGTATGATAAATATTTGTCTTTTCAAAGAGATGAATTCATTTGTGCACAGAAGGAAGCAGAGATATTTCAACTTATAAGTGAAATAATTCCATTATAAAGAAGGGCAAATTACCAATTGTGTGATTACAGTTGTCAAGTTGGTTGAAAAAGCAATTGAATTGATTAAATAAAACTACTGGCAGAATTTTTTTTTTTACTTGATTTTCCAGTCATAACAGTTCATCTGGTTTTCTGTAGCT
Source organism: Pseudochirops corinnae (assembly GCA_028646515.1). Classification (NCBI taxonomy): domain Eukaryota; kingdom Metazoa; phylum Chordata; class Mammalia; order Diprotodontia; family Pseudocheiridae; genus Pseudochirops; species Pseudochirops corinnae. The sequence continues at coordinate 69,539,539 of CM053592.1, read as the reverse complement.
ACAGTTTTAATTCTATAATAATAACAACAACATCAACTCCAAATGGTTGCTGCTACTGCTACTAAAATTTATATAGCATCTCGAAGTTGATGAAAGGGGTCTGTCTGAATAGGCGGGGCTGGGTTTCCCAGCAGCCACCATTCATGGATATTTCTGGCCTAGCTTCAATGCCCACGCAATAGGAGAGCGATTCCAGATGCCTCCTCCCCTGTTTAGGGGTCACTGTGTTTCATACTGAGGTAGAAAAAGGGATCCAGAGCCTATTTACAAATATACCAATCTGAAATAAAGGAGAGCCTAGGCTGGAGAATGATAAACACAGAGAATGGTAGAATGCCTTTGGTATCCAGGGCTGTACTTATTAATATTCATCAGCCACACTACCTGTCTTTTATCTACATGTCTCACCCCACCTTCCCCCAAGTGAGAGGGCCCAGTCTCACCAGCCTGCATAATCCTTGTACATGCATGGCACAATGCCATGGAAAACTCAGGCCAGCTTGGATAGGATGGCTGGCACCAGGAACAACTCCCTCAGATCACAAGTACAAGAGGTGTTGAGTTCTGTCCAGTGTTTCCAGAATAAAACTTTGCTATCTCTGTCACCAAGATTCCATAATTAATCACTGTGAAGTCTGTGCTCAAGTACCATCTCTGTGGTCAGCATAGCTCATGGCCATATGGGCTGCTCAGTAGACCAGTGGCTAGAGCACTTGACTTAGAATCAAGAAGGCCTGAGTTTGAATTCTGCCTCAGCCACTGATGAGCTGTGTGGCTCTGGGCAAGTCACTTAACCTCACTTAGCTTTAATTTCCTTATCTACAAAGTGGGGATGATAATGGCACCTGCTTCATAAAGTTACTCTGAGAAATCAAATGAGTTAACCTATTGAAAGCACTTTGCTGAAACTAAAGCTATATAATTGCTGCCTATTATTGTAACTATAGTGCTGCTGCTACCCCAGTCTCCCTACCTGTAAGGAGCATATGAATATATGTATATGTGTACACATATATATGTATATATGAAAATGCTTTGGGTAACTTAAAAGAGCCACAATAAACAATGTAACAAGTAAATAAAGCCCAAATAATGTTATCATTATTAATTTTTTAAGGCACCATCAAATTAAGGATCATTTCCCTCACCTTTCAAACTACAATTATCACAGAGCATTCTCATTGCCTGCACAGTGTCAAAAGATAACAGATGATCTGTCATTCCCTATTCACAAAAACATACAAGTTGATGAATGAATTCTAAGGGGCAAAGGATACTTCTAATAGTGAGTCTGTACAAAACAAAGAAGCTGCAACTCCTCTAATACACACACACACATTCAGATAAATAGAGGGAGAGAGGGATGGCTGAGATGATGTCCCTAGCAAGAATGCGACTGGGACAGTGGGGTCTGTCAGAGCATTGAGCACAACAAAGTAAAGTGTTTCAGAGATTGGAAAGATTGGTCACTTTCTCAGAATCTTGGAGTTGGAAGAGAACTTTCTATGAACAAAAATCCTCTCTCCAAATTCCCTTCCAAGTGGGCATCCAGCCTTTGCTGGCAAACTTCCAGGAAGAGAAAACTCACAGGATGTTGGAGTATTCCTAAGGCAAGATTCTTAAAAGGACATCCCCAAGTATACTTGAAAATCAAGGAAATTTTAAATATCTTACTTCTCTTTTTACATCTTAACTGGAATAAACTATCATTTCTTGCTTGGAGAAACTCCTGTTCAAGCTCTCATCCAAAGAATATTGTTATTTTGTGTTGTTTTCCAACCTTTTATTTTATTTTATTTTGGGGGCCACAAAGCACAAAAACATGAAGAAAGTAGAGCAGCTGTATGGTACAGTGGAAAAATGACTGCATGTGGAGTCAGAGATTCTGGGTTTAGATTCTGGTTCTGCTACTCATCCCATTTAGGCAAATTAAGACCTCTCAGGGTCTATTTTCTCATCTCAAAAAATGAAGAATTTGGACTAGATGGCCTCTGAGATCCTTCCAGATTTAAATCTATGATCCTGTGTTTTGGTAACGATATTAATGATTGTCCATTTCCCACAGTGCTCAGGGCCAAGAGAATGTTGATGTTCTGTAATGGCTGCATTTCCTGAAAGGATATGCCTGAGTTCACAGCATGGCAGTGTCATCCATATTGGAGCTTCTTATGGTGAGAAGTCTCCACCAGACTATGGATGAGAATATAACCTTCTAGGAAATGCAGCACCCTGATGAGCAAACCTCCCTCAACCACAAAGTTTGGGAGCAGTGGGTAATCCATAGACCTGGCTTTTTGACAGGAGTTGCTAGTGGATAAACCAGAGTTTGACCATACCACGTGAATCAGTAACCCAAACAATATGTTAACAATAGCTATGTGATGTGAAGTGAAATGATCCTGATTTCTTTTAATAACCCTAAAAGCAAAGGCTAATTAGCAAAGGAAGTTACTCTTCTCTTCCCACATCAATAGTTTTCAGAAATTACAAATTAGTAATAGATGGATATTATTAATTCCCTTTTCCCCAAGCATACATAATACAAACACAAACCCTGAAGGAATCATTGTTGAGTAATATTGTTAAAAGTCAGGCAAAAATAAGGTTATGAGAGTCAAGGTTCCCTTATAGTTTATAGTGTTTCTTCCTTTCTTCTTTTATCCTCCATTGCTTTAAATCCAAATGTACTATTATGGGAATGCCAAGACAGAAAATAAATAGGTCCCTCAGAAGTGACTGCCTTCATGGAGCTTATGGGAATGGGAGGAAGGGGAGAGAGAAAGCTTAAGACAAAGACAAAGAAGTAGCAGCCATAGCCTGAGAATCCACATGGAGATAAAAGGAGAGAGTATTTTGAACTGAATGACTTAATTAGTCCCCCTCTCATTTTTTTAAGTTTCATTAGTGTCTTTTGTTTCCATGTTGCTCTTAGTCCTGGATACATCTCACTCCCCCTATTTCAGTCCCTTTCAAAAATTGACCTTTGTAACAAAGAAAATCAATTAATGGAGTCAAGGTCTACAGTGACCAAGGGTGTCTGACGTGGATGCAACATTCTGCCCTTCTAGCTTTATTCTCCTGGGTCTTATTTCATTCTTCAGTTCATCTAGTGTTTCTCTGAATTCCTCATGTCCGCAATAACAGTCTATTACATTGGTATGCTATTGGTGTACACAAACCGCTGTATCACTTTGTTCAACTTTTCCCCCAATTGATTGATGGACATCCGCTTTGTTTTCTATTCTTGCCCAAGGAGTGTTATGAATATATTTTGATATTATGGGGAGGAAATGAGCATTTATTTAGTACCTTCTGTGTGCCTGACATTATGCTAAGCGCTTTTTACAAATATTATCTCCACTGAACTTCACAACAACTCTATGCGATAGGTACTATTATCATTCCCAGGAAACTGAGGCAAATAGAGATTCAGTGACTGGATTAGGGTCACACAGATACCAAAAGTATCCAAGACTGAATCAGAGCTCAGGTCTTCCTGGCTCCTGGCCTGACATTCTATCTACTGTGTCACTAGCTGATATTACCCTTTGGTTCCCATCTTTGACCTGCCCAGTGTTTGTGTCTGGTACCTTACCTACTTCTTTTTTTTTTTTTTTTTTCACAGAAGAGGGAGCTTTATGGAGTACAGCCAGTGGGGAGGTATCTAAGGGAATGGGTGTCTCTGAGCTCCCAGATCCCTAGTCCTGGGAGGAGGAGAGGGTCAAAGGCCATTATCTGGTGAACTGGGGGAGGGGATCCAGGAGTCAGCTTGGGTGTTGCCCAAGAGAGCAGAGGGTCATGTGTGGGATTAGAGAGGAAGGGCTGGGGGGTTAGAGGTCACTTTCCCCATAGAGGGCGCTGGAGAAGGCTACGTAGTCCAGAGCTCCTGAGGGAGCACGAGGCCCAGTATAGGGGACCATGTGGTGGATGCACTATTTGGCCTGCTCAGGCGGCAGCTCCCACCGCAGCTCCTCTGCCATGATATAATTCTTGTCTCCTGCCAAGATCTTGAAGGAGGCCACCACCTGCTCTGCTGTGTCTGTCTTGGCCGTCTACCGGGTCATAAAGTCAATGAAGGCCTGGAAGGTGACAACCCCAGCTGTGTTGGGGTCCACCATGGTCATGATTCGAGCAAACTCAGCTTCCCCCAAGTCATAGCCCATGGAGATGAGACAGGCTCGGAAATCATCTTGTTTCATCATCCCATTCCGTTTCCTGTCAAAGTGGTTGAAGGAGGCCCAGAACTTGTTCAGCTGTTCTTGACTCAGGCCCTTGGCATCCCGGGTCAGCACCTGGTTCTCCACCTCATTAATGGTCCGGGCAATGGAGGTGAGCAGCTGTTCCCAGCCCATGTGGATGTTCTAGAGGGAGGAGAGAGCAAGACACTGTGGTTCTCAGCAGCAGAGACAGAATGTCCCAGGTCCCTGGAGGCACGAGATCTGGATTCAAGTTCTGACCCTACTTCCTTAGGGCTCCTCCTCTTGGACAAGTTCATTTCTCTTTCTGGGCCTCGGTAGCTTACCTACTTCTTAAAAAACTTATTTAGGTCAGAAATGGAAAAGAAGCTAAGAACCTGATTTTTTTAAAGGTACAGTCTGTGAGAAAAAAGTAGATGGTGCTTACATGAAATATACACCCCAGAAAATAAACCAAAAATTGGACTAATATGGAGTTTTTTTTTTTTAAAGGCTTTATTTGTAGGCCTCCCCTTCTCTATTTGCTCTAATTACAAATGTGGAAAAGCACCATAGAATCAGGCCTGGTTAGTGTCAAGCTCAGTTTACCCTGACTTTTATTTACCAGTCCTCAATCTGACTGGCTGTAGCTAAAAAATGAAACCACCAAAGCAGACAAATCCCCATGCCCCAAGATAGTGATTTACCAAGAATAAAGGCAGTGTCCTAGGCTGTCATCATATCCCACGGCCATATGGATCCATGGCACATCCTCAGGTATACAGTTAATCCAGGAAGCACTGATTAAAATTTATGACTGGGGGTGACTAGGTGGCACAGTGAACAGAGCACTGGCCCTGGAGTCAGGAGGACCTGAGTTCAAATCCTGATTCCAAGTCACTAAACCATATTGCCTCTTTTTAATATAACCTACCTATAGTGTCTAGTCTAATAATTGGCACCCTAGTTATGCCCAAAAAAGAAAAACAATAAAAAATCTTTTATCTCCTTGCTTCTTCCTTCTGCCAGTCAGGATCAGCCCTTCTCTCGTTTCTGGTAGAGGGTTAAGACAAGTTGTCCAGGCCATTGGCTTGGTAGAGGGTTGGGAGAACAGGCAAGGTAAGACAGGACTTTAGACGTTGATTGTCTTTACAACTAGAGGGTCCAGCCTTGTGTCATTCCTCCTGGTCATCTCTCTCTCTCCTTTTGCCTGGTATCTGAGCCCACTGTGCCTACCCTATGCCCAACAGGAATGGTCACAGAAAAGGAATGCTTTCACCTTGTAGAGTGGACAGGAGCAGAAGCACAAGGGACAGTTCAGCCATCCCACGATTGAAGCCTGCTCTCCTCCCCACCCCTAAACTCCTGGCTTTGGGAAGAAGACTGTCTCCCAGGAATATGACCAACTGGTTCCATCCATAAAAACTATTCATGGAATTGAATGCAGCAGTTGTCGACCTTTTCTAAGATAAACAAGATTTTTTTCTTTTAGTCTTTCCATATTGAACCTATTTTCTTTCTCTTGAAATACCTTTTTTTGCTTTATTCTAGATGGGGGCAGAGGGAGGGGGGGGGCATCCTGCAGCCTTGAGGCCACATATGGTCTTCTAGGTCCTCGGATGTGGCCTTTTGACTGAGTCCAGGTTTTACAGAACAAATCCTTTTATTGAGGGAATTTGTTCTGTGAAGTTTGGATTCAGCCAAAGGCTACACTTCAGGACCTAGAAGGCCACATGTAGTCTCTAGGCCACAAATCTGTGGCCCCTGTTCTAGATCCTCTTTGGATTCTGTACATTCTTTTAAAAAAGTTTTTTTTAATTCCTTTCATTTGTTTACCTCACAGTCTTTTCTGGATGTACCCCTACCCAGTGAACCTTCCCTCAGATCAGGAGTTTTTAACTTAAGGTTCACAGACACCCCATCACCCTGGATCTATTGATAGATTTCAGGTGGTCTATGAACTTGAATGGGGGGGGAAATAAATTTTTTCACTAACTTCTAACTGAAATCTAACTTTTCCTTGAATTATGAATTTATAAAAAACAAAACAAAACAAACATTCTGAAAAGGGATTCACAGACTTCATTACAATTGCAAGGAAGGTGAAGAACTCCTTTGATAGTGAGACAAAGAAAAAGACAGATGCAGAGACAGAACAATGTGTTATATGCCAGGTACTATTCTAAATAAGCATTGAGGATACCACCACAAGCAGCAAGATAATCCCTGCCCTCCAGGAACTTACAGGGCAAGACAACGTAAAATCAACATAAACAGTGAGGGGAAAAACCATCAAAATGCAGCTTTTTGGAGCTTATACAGTATCCTGCAACCATAGTCCACTTCTCTACCAAGAAGGAAAAAGCATTTCCTTTTTTTTTTCTCCAAAAAAATGTGAACTCTAGTATTAGACAGAGTACTCCAATAAAGTCCAAAGGATGAAGGCTATAAGGAAAGCATTGCTTCCTGGCCCTGTGTGTCACATCTCAGAATCATGTTGTCTTTTTTTTTCCTTTTCACCGAGGCATTAAAATATTCATCTTGTGGTCAGATCTTTCTCTTTTCTATGTGTGCTTTTGGCTCTGTGGCTTTTCAGAATTTTCCACAGCCTGTATTTGTATCATTTGTGTGTTTTGGCTCCGACTGTACTCCCTTGGCTCCTTTGAAGTTTTCATTCTGTTTTCCCGACATCAAAGTAGGTGGAGGACAGCAAGTCAGACTTCCTTGGATATGAAGGATTCTGCCAGAGTGACTGGCACTGTGCTTCAGTGGTACTCCAATGTCTTTGTCTGCCACCACCAAAAGCACTGCTATTTTTTCACGTTTGTGCAGCACAGATCATTGACACAACATTTTGTAATCAATAATCAGTTTCCCTAATTATTATGTCACCTCCATTCTGAGAAAGATGAGCACAACTGAGAAACAAAGACAGAAAAAGACTCCATGGTTTTTATGTGGTTATGTCTCAAGACAGGGGCAGCTGCAGAGGAGAGCAGATCTCCAGGCACGTTGCAGCTCATGCTTAAAGCCAGAACTACCTGGCCCACCACCCATCCTTGTCTATAAAAGTCCATGCTTAAAAGTAAAATTTGAGCAAGAGTCCATAAATTCACTCCAATTGACATTAAGTAGTTGTTAGTTGAGGTTTTTTTTTCACTTAACATGAATTGGGGAACTGTTTGTTCCATTTGATATGAAATAGACACATCTGCCATTTGCATTAAGTTAATATGTAAAGATTTGCTGTTTTAGTGATGTGTTGGGGAAGGGCTGGCATTGTTTATGTAAGTGGGACTTTTCCCATAAATGAGTTGATATTGGAGGCAGGGGCCAATTTTATCTGCTCTAGATGTAGCACCAAGGCTGATTTCCCCAAGATTCCCTAAAACTTTGGGTGTTGGTGGTCAGACTTTCCCAGTAGTTAAAATTTGTGCTTTAAAAACAGTGACCCATGATCTATTCTGTAAGCAGTTGGAATCTCTAAATAATTTCAAGTACAGGGGTTCTTAACCTTTTTTTGTGTCAAGCTGAAGCTTGCATACTCTTTTTGGAATAATGTTTTTAAAGGCACCAAATAAAATACATAGGATTAAAAAGGAAACTAATTCTGTTGAAAGGTAGTTATCAGATTATTTAAAACACATTTTTGAACCCGGCATTAAGATCCTTTGCATTAAATTGAAGTTTGAGGGGGGAATGAGGCTCCAGGCTCACCACTGTGCCCTGCCATAGTGAGTAGCCAAGTGGTTCATTTGATGTGATATCCTTAAAAAATAAAGGTGTTCAGAGTGAAGCTGGGATGCTCCGGGGAATGAAGTAGAGAGGGAACCCTGAAATAAAACAAATCGCGCCATCTCATCCCATTGTCTCCCGGAGCCACGGCATTCTCTTGCTGACAATGAGCTTCTGCTCCCCTCTGACTTCCAGGCTTCTGGGTGATAGTCTATCCTGGGAGAATAGAAACTCCCATTTTATTCCTCATCCTTAATTTGGCGAGCCAGAGCTTTGAAAATGGCAATGAAATTACCTTTTGGTGAAATCAAATCTTCGCCAGCAGGCTCCAGCTGAGAGGCATGCAGCACCTGAAGGGGAGTTAATGAACCCTCCCCGCGCAGAGTCACTGTCCTCTGGACCAGGAAAGGTGTACTCTATTAAAGGGTTACTCACATCCCTTTTGTCCCCAGCACTTTATTCTGCGGGGGGTTATGGGATGCCCAGCCTTCTCTGTTCTGACTGACTGCCTGGCAGGAGGAGGCTTAGGGCAGTAAAATGTTTATTACCTGTTTATTGTGTGAGTAACTGCGGGCTGGGAGGAGAAAATATTTCCCAGTTTACCTAGGGCAATGAAAATTAGATTAAGAGTTCTGGGGGCCAGGCAAGGAGCTGTATAATGCCCACAGAATTAGAGGCTGTGTAACCATGAGAATTCCAAGTACTAGGCGTTATTATTCACCCTCATTCTGGAGCCTAAGATTTTCCTCCTCTTTTTCCTCTCCTGTTCTCAAATACATGTTACTCATTGTTGAAATTGAATTCAACTGATTAGACAACAGTTATTGAGTACCTACTATATGCAAAGATCCTGAAATCCAGAGACAAAAAGGAAATAATTCTAGCCCTCCAGGAACTTCTGTTGGACTGAAGTGATCCCAGTATTTGGATTCGCAAGTAAATACAAACAAATTTCAGGATTGAGGTAGGGCTAATAAATGAGAGCATCAGTAAAGGCCTCATGAAAGTAGTGCAGCTAGGCTTGACTGTGAAGAATGCTACAGACTGTAGCAGGCAGAAATATGGAAGGGGAAAGATGCCTAACCAAGGTAGAGCAATCAGGGCTTTTCCCCAGGGCACTGAACTTACAGGGTGCTGACACCGCTCCCAGCCCTGGCAACCTCGAAACAACAACAGTTTAGCACCTAGCTCACAGAATAATTAATTAATATAGGAAGCTACCATATGGCAAGGTTCTAGGCAGCTGCTCCTTCCTCTGCTCCCTACTGCTCAACTAAGGATGTGTTCTATGTTGCTCGCTTCTGGGCAAGATCTGTGGTACTTGCTTCTGGAAAGAAGCATATTCCAGAAGTCTCTATTCATTCCAGACTATGGGCACTGACTTTGCAAAGGCAAAAAGGGAGCAGATAGAACAAGCAACCCACCAATGTGTTAAATATAGATTATAGATATTTCAGATCTCCCTCCAACAGATTGTGGCTAGTCCTTTAAACCCCAAAACATCTTCCAACCTAAATTTGTTGTTGTTGTTCATCCTTATTTCTCAAAGATCGTACTAACTTTATAGATATACTTGTTCCCCTTTTCTTTTAAAAAATATGTGCAAAGAGAGCTCAATTTCTATAAGTTTCAAGGTATAGTAATTCAGCAAATTGTATAAAAATGCGGACAGTCCTGTTCTGGCCATTTATACTGTGTTCCATGTAGGATCAAGGGATCATGGAAATAGAGCTAGAAGAAACTTTCAAGGTCCTTAAATCTAACCCTCTTATTTGACAGGGGAAGAAACCATCACTCAGAAACTTTAGCACAAGTAAATGAGAGAGTCTAGACTCAAACCCGGGTCCCCTGACTGCAAATCAATTCTTCTTTCCAGCACACTATATGGCCTTCCAGGGGCACCTAGATGTCACAGTGGATAGAGGGTTGACCTGGAGTCAGGAAAACTAATCTTCATGAGTTCTAATACAGCCTCATTTACTAGCTCTATAGCCCTGCTTTCCTCAGTGTACTAATCTGTAAAATGAGCTGGAGAAGGAAATGACAACTCCAGTATCTCTGCCAAAAAGAAAAAAAAAACAATTGGGGTGACAAAGACACCGGTTGGACACAACTGAAAAGGATTGAACAGTGACAATAACAATACTGTCTCCCATCTGCCTAAATGGTTATGGTTTAGGATTATAATCCTTGTCAGAGGCTTAGTACTAGAAGGGACATGAGCCATTTTGTCTTTTTTTTTTTTTCAATTAAAATTGATTTATGCTTTCTCACTTCTCCCCTCCCATTGCAAGAAGAAAAAGAAAAAGAAAAACATTGCAATAAATGTGCATAGCCAAGCAAAATAAATTTCTGCCTTGGCTAAGTAAAAAAGTGCATGTTTCCTTCTGTAGCCCAAGCTTATTACCTCTGTGTCAGAAGGTGGGGCATCGGGCCTCATCACTGATTCTGTGGAGTTGAGGTTGGTCACTGCCTTGATTGGAATTCTTAAGTCTCTCAAAGTTATTTCTCTTAATTGGCTGGAGTTTTCAACTTGGTCTTCATCCTGCCACCTCACTTTCCCCTCCCTTTCTCACTCTCAGGAATTCTTTCTCTCTTGGTCATCAAGAGGAAACTTCAGAATCTACCTCTTCTCCCTTCATTGAGAAAGTTTAAGCTAGAGAAGTGGGGGTGGATTAAAGCCCTGATTGCCTTTGGTGCCTCTTCACTGACCTGGAAAGGGAGAACAGCAAGAATTAGAAGACCCTTTGCTGTCCTTTTTTTATTTCCCTGTTTTGAGGAGCATAGAAAGACAAGTCAAAACATGAGTAAATCAGTTAGTCCTTCTACATCACTATTTTCTCATCTTTAAAATGAGGGTAGTAATAGTTCCTATGTTGTTGGGCTGCTATGAGGATCAAATGGGATCCCATCCAGCCGAATCCCACGAAGTGGTTGTATCATTTACATTTTCAGCACATAATTCGACTGGGCTAGACCCAATGACAGCATTTTACTGGTAATTATAACTTCAAATAGTGCGAAATTGAATGATGGTACCAAATGAAGACCTAACTCTATTTACAGTGTTCTGCCAAACTTGGCTCAATCAGCAGGCATTTATTAAACGCCTGCTGTGTGACAGCCCCTGAGCTAGGTCTTAGTGATAAAAGTACGAATGCAGAGAATGAAAACAACTATCACTCCCAAAGAGTTTGTATCGTAAGTTCTATATGAATGTCCATTATGGTAGTTGTTATCTGATCGTTACAACTCATACCTCTAAGAGTGACATTCAGGGTTTGGAGCTGAAACAAATGGACTCCATGGCTAGTGCTATCACCCTTTCTCTGTGACTCAAACTGACTCACCCACAGAATGTGGGACAATTTCTTCATTCATGAAAATGAGGGCAGCTTCACTGGCCAAGACTGACTGCACAGAAGTAGTTGTACATCTCTAATGCCATTTAGTGTTTTGTATCCTAAAATAGGAAAAGTGTTCTAAAAGTTAAATTACGACATCATTGTACCTAAAGATTTCCTATTTTTACTAACTGTGAGATGCTTCAGTCAGTGGGATAAATGTTGGGCGCATCCCAGGCCAAAGCATGGAAATGAAAGACAGAGTCCACTGTGTAAGGAGCAGAAAAAAGGTCAGTGTGGCTGTGCTGTAGTGGACAGAGAAAGGAGTAAGAATGAGGCTGAGGAAGTAGTTTGGGATGAGGCCCCTTCTCGTTACAGACTAAGATCTCATACACTTTTTTTTGGCATCCTCCTTGTAGCATTATGGTAAAAAGCAGAAAAGGAAAAACCTCAGAGATTATCCAGCATGGCTCTTTTCTTTTACAGTCTAGTAAAAGTCATTTAAACCTGTTTGCCTCAGTTTCCTCATCGATAAAATGAGCTAGAGAAGGAAATGGCAAACCCAATGTGGTCACAAAAATTAAAATGACTAAACAACATCAAAAGGAAAGTACAATAAGGTGCTCTCCCTAAAACAGGCATTCCATTAGCAGCTTCCAGTGAGCTTTGCCATGCACAAGATATTTTTAGACTTTAAAAAATGTAGTACCTGAAATATTCAAACTGATTGTCTTATAATATTATCCTTATAGATCCCTCTCTAGTATGTGCAAATGTTAATAGAGGGATGGAAATGATAAAATAAGTTATTAAGGGTATTCATCAACTCTCCTAACAGTACACATGACCAAAAGATCAATTCATTATCATTATTAATAATAAAATTAATATTTTAATAAGTTTCTCCAAAATGTTGCTATTTTTCTAGATTTCACTATCTAGTATTTAGCAGACAACATAGAGGTTTTCATTTGCAGTTTTAAAAAATGAAATGTGATCAAAAGACTTCATCGAGCATTTATTATGCACCTGCTCTATACAAAGCACTGTGGCATACTCTGAGGGGTACTGAGAAAAACAAAGAATAGTCGCTCCTTTCAAAGAGCTTACTTTCTATTGGGAGGATCCAACAAACATAAAATGGAAAGTCCTGGAAAGTGAGGACTGTGATTTTGTTGGTTTTGTATTGCCAGTACCTAACATAGTGCCAGGCATGCAGAAGGAGTTTAATGAGTGCTTGGTGAATGAATGAATGCATGAATGCATGAACCAATGAACGAATGAATGAATGAACAAAGGACTAAATTTTGCATAACTAAGTGGAACTAGAGTTGTAGAATTTAATGGAAAGAGCCTTCAGCTTGGAGTCTTGTTTGGGACATTGACTCGTTGTCATTTCTGTCTCCTTGACCCTCAGTTTCTTCCTCTTTAAAACAGAGTTTAAAACGCTCCCACTGGCTATAAGGGGGTTGTGAGGAAAGTGTTAGGCAGCTTTATAGTGTTACAGAATTGTGAGCTGTTATTAGCTCTGGATACAAGTCACTTCACCCTGGATTTTTAAAATAGAAAATGAGAGAACGATTGCCTAGCATGCACCTTGTGGGAAAGGATTCTGTGGACTGGCTAATGAATATTGAGTCTTCTTCAGCCCATAGCCCTAAATGACCTCGGAGGAGAGAATTGCACATCAGTGTTTATGTTGCAGAGGGGTTTTGTCCTAGTGAGAATATTTGAAATGAGAACAGGATGTGAAAATATTAATGTAACTCAGGGAGTGTCACTTTGTTGGGGGGAGGGGGGAGAAGAGGAAATTCTTCACAAGGATTGTTTGTGCACCGGTTCATCTCAGATAGAGGCATACAGGGATGACCGAGAGGAACCTCAGGGAGGCCAGTGTCTCATCATGCATAGTACAGCAAGAAAAACACTGGTTCTCCACAGAGTCAAAGGGCCTGTGTTCAAATTCAGCCTCTGATACTTATTACCTGTGTGACTTGGACAAGTCCCTTAACCTTCCCTGGCCACAGCGACTTTTGTAAAGGGGAAAAGGAGTTGGACTAGATGGTCTCTGAGGTATCTTCTGATAATAATAGCTAACATCAATATATAGATTAGAGACTTTTTACGAATACTGTTGGGTTTTGTCTTCACAGCAACTCTGGAAAGTGGGTGCTATTATTAACGCCATGATGTAGATGAGGAAACTGAGGTAGACAGCAGTTAAGTGACTTTCTCAGAGTCACACAGCTAGCAACTGTCAGAGACAAGGTTTGACCCGAGATCAGTTAGTCAGTCAACAATTAAACCATTACTATGTCCCAAGCACTGTGGAGATATAAATAAAGGGTCAAGGGGCGGCTAGGTGGCACAGTGTATAGAGTACTGGCCCTGGAGTCAGGAGGACCTGAGTTCAAATCCAGATTCAGACACTTAACACTTACTAGCCATGTGACCTTGGGCAAGTCACTTAACCCCAATTGCCCTGCCTTCCCCTCTCCCAAAAGCAAATAAATAAAATAAAGGGTCAAGTCCCACCTTTTCCAGGAGGCCTTTTCTGGTTCTCCCAACCGCTAACTCCTTCCCCTCCTGTTACCTTCTGTCTGCTGTGCATATGTATTTTTATGTACCCAGTTATTTATTTACACGGTCTCTCTCCCATTAGAACCTACGCGTCCTTGAAGGGGAGACACCATGTAGATAGCTAGGCACATTTTCTTGTTCAGTTGTTTCGATTCTCTGTGTCCAACTCTTAGTGACCCTATTTGGGGTTTTCTTGACAAAGATACTGGGGTGGTTTGCAATTTCCTTCTCCAGGTCATTTGACAGAGGAGGAAACAGGCAAACAGAGTTAAGTGACTTGTCTAGGGTCATACACCTAGTGAATGTCTGAGGCCACATTTGAACTCATATCTTCCTGACTTCAGGTCTGGTGTTCTTTCCACTGTGCAGCCTAGCTTCCCGGCAACTAGGTGCATAGAGAGCATCAAATGAGATAAAGTGCTTTGCAGGTTTCTGGTACATAGTAGGCCCTTACTACTAGCCCATTCCCTCCTCTCCCCTCATGTTAGAAATGCACTCTAGCCTTTCTCTTCCCAGGTCCAGCTCCCTGATCCTGTAAAAGAAGAAGCCTTGAAAAGGAACTTTGATCATCAAAGTGGGTCCCTTCCCCACCCTACACACAGGCATGGTGTTTCACATTTACCACACTGTAAGGAAAAAGGCCTGAGGCCTTTCAAGCTGGCAGAGTCCTTATCCTTTCCATCACTGTAACCACTGTGGATGTTCTCAAGGTTTTATTTTGCCTTTTTTATCTGAATGCAAATTTCATGAAATATCTTTGAGGTTGGCCCTGGGATTAGCTTGTCTGATGAAAAGAGACTCAATGTGCCAGACTCCCAGAATCCTTCCATCCTTTGTGGCAGTTTTAGCAGCAGCATCAATAGGTGGAGAATTTCCTGTTGTCGTGGTGATTACGTTCATAGTACCAGACATTCCCTGAACCCCGCAATATGCTGGAAAGTGATACAAAACAGTCTGACGGCATCCTTGCCTGCGGTCTCTGGGCCTCAGTGGACACAAGCAAAGCAACTACATGAGGGCCAGGTCTGTCCTGCATGTTGCCTTACTCTCGACTGAGAGGACAGCTTGTTCTAAATAGAGATCCTGGAAAGCTCTCTTTATAGTCAAGCTATAAAATGTCAGCATGATCCAGATGGTCTTTGAACTTAGACACCCTTTTTGTCTTCTAAGTGGTCAGTGTGTGCTCAGGAGAGCACAGTAGCTTGACTCCCTCACCTGCCTTAAAAGCCACAACTTGGAGGCCCTGAGGGGACCCCTTTCTTTGCAAGGAAGCTCCAGCTGTGTTAGAGAATCCCCTCTGAACCCTCCAGAGGGTGTGCCACTTTGCTGTTGGTGAGGTTAGTAGTGACCGTGACTCATGACTCAGTAGGCAAAAGTCAGAGGCTTATCAACTCCCAGGGAAGCTCATCTACCGCTGCCAGCCAGTAATGGCAAACAGTTCTGTTTCCTGCATGAATTTTCAATTCATTGGCAGTTCTGCATTAGAGTGTCCTAGGTGTGCGCTCCTTCTCATTCTAGACACCCCTTTGCCTCTGGGAGCAGCAGCGCCTGAAGCTGAATGGCAGAGAGATCTCCAAAGTCTTAACCTCCCCCATTCCTGAAATAACAAATAATTTAAAAAACAGTAATGCCTGGCATTTCAAGAGAGCTTTAAAATGTACAAAATACTTTACTTATGTTATCTTGTTTGAGCCTCACAACAACTTTGTCAAGTGTTATTATCTTGATTTTACATATGAGAAAATTGAGACTCAAGGAAATGTATTGATCTGCCCATGGTCCCAAAGCTAGTAAGTGTCACAAGTAGGAGTTGGCCCCAAGTCTTCCAAACTCAAAGCCCAGCATACCATCGGCTATAAAATGTGGCCTCTTCACAAAGTTTTCTCTCACAGCCAACATGGAGGGACAAGCATGGACTCTAAATGGTACTTTCTCAAACTACTGTCTGGGAGGAAAAGAATCAAAATGCACTGTGTGTGTGTGTGTGTGTGTGTGTGTGTGTGTGTGTGTGTGGTACATTCACATTATTATACCTGCCAAAAGGGGAAACAGACTGTTGAGTGAATGTACAGCTGTCAGCCCTGGAGAGCCATAACAGATCCTTGGGCCTCTCTTCCTGTTTATTGGGGCTCTGTAAATCAGCGGAGACTATGTCAGATTGGAGGAGAACCGATTTCTACCTTGCCTGAGCTTTGTCCTTTGTCTGAACCAAGTTGTAATGGTAGGAATGACAGAATGGTAATTGTACTGCAGCAGGAAGAGTAATATTTAGATCATCGTAATCATTTGGTTCCACTTGCACCTAGGGCATCCAGCAGGATCTAAGCATTAATACTGCATTAATAGAGATATGGACCAGACCTGTGATTTCATTCATGTGAGGAACTTCTAATGGAGATTTCATTTCAATAAACATTCACCTTCTCTAAAATTTATAATCTTAGAAAGTTTTGCAAAGCACTAATAAGTTGTTATTTGCCCAGGGTTGTTTAGCCCATGTGTCTTAGGCAGGACTTGAACCCAGATCTTCCTGACTATAAGGGTGGTTCTGTAGACACTGTGCTATGGCCTTTTGTTGAGTTTTACTAGCACCTGAGTGCAAATTCATTCTAGAATCTCACCAACAGATAATATTGAGATTTAACCTTTATTTGAAGTCCTCATGATGATGGTGAGCTCATTAACTACTTAAGATTTCATTTTAAGACTGCATTTTTTTTCTCTCCTATCAAACTTCTTAAGACTGGAAGATATTCCCAAGGTAGAATGGGCTGTCTGAGTACCTAATTGGAATCCCACCAACCTATAGACTGCAACTAAGCTATATTGGAATCTAGGCTACATTGAAATTGAATTCCAGGCTACACTGGAATCCCACCAATCTTAAACTACAACCAAGATTTAACATTTCTCTTTCTTCCATCAAAATATATCCATCCTAAGTCTGTGTTAAAGGGACCTAACTTGGTGAACAGTTTCAAAGTAATTTTGTTAAAGGATGAGGACAGCTTAATATCTTAGAGTAAGGCGTGTACAACTGCCCAAATTGCCAAATCCCATTCTAGAATGGTTTTAGACCATATTATTCGGGAATAACAAGTGGCCAGATGGCTTCTGTTTGCCTGTACTGCCCCACATGAACATCCAGGGCTTAAAACTTTTTGTATGAGGTGGACTCTCAATCAGATGACATATAAACCAGTTTTAGGGGACTTCCTTACTTTCTCTTCACATTGCTTAGCATATAGAAATACTCAATAAATATTTGTTGATTAAAAGAAGAAGGATAGGGGTGGCTAGGTGGTGCAGTAAATAGAGCACCGGCCCCGGAGTCAGGAGGACCTGAATTCAAATGCGGCCTCAGATTCTTGACACACTTACTAGCCTTGTGACTTTGGGCAAGTCACTTAACCCCAAATGCCCTCCAAAACGAAAAAAAGAAGAAGAAGAAGAAAAGGATAGCATGCTGTCTTGGGGAGAGGAGAGAGGGAAAGAAAATTCAGAACTCAAAATCTTATGGAAGTGAATGTTGAAAAGTAAAATTTAATTAATTAATTAAGAAAGAAGAAGAAGGATATAGAAAACATATAGATTTTAGCTAAAACAAAGGGCCAGATGTATTGCAACATACAGTGAAGGGAATCCCCATACTGATGAGATCACAAATCCATTTGAGTATATGAGGGCTTTATATAAAAAAAAACAGAACAAAAACTTTTGTTGCTCCTGTCCCCCAGAGGGAGGTTCTCTCTTAAGTTTATTTTATGGATTTACATATATCATGTTTTAATTGAACTACCTTGAGTTATATGGCGTTTCTCTAACTCTTCGCTTGACCTTGATCTGAGCATTTCTGGGATGAAATCAGAAGACAGACTGTGAAATGTTGCAAACTCCGATTAGAATTTAGCACATATAATAAATAAATGAGAGAGAAGGAACAGAAGAGCCACTGCGCTGAAGAAGAAATAAGTAATTTTTTTAAAAAACCCTTCAGGAAAACAATAGGCAAAATGGCAGCTGCCTGTGATGTGAGAAGGCCTAAGAGAAGCTGAATAGCTCTCTCTTGGCACTAAGCAACATGTGCAGCCTAGGCATCCATTCCCAAGAGAGGAGCTGGGTGAGGATGCAGCAACTAGCTACATACTTCTGTGGCTAGACTGAGCTCATTCTTACCTGCTTCCCAAGGCCTGGCCCATAAATACAGAGAAAGGGACACTGACAGACATAATCAGAGATGATAAAGGAGGAATAGTAAGCAAAGTGCCTTGGTAAGCTAGGCTTCATAGATTAAGGGGTGACTTGAGTATTTTGCCTTCTATAGGAGAAATCCTCTAATGAAGGGGGAAGCAATTGGTTAGCTCATAGGGGTTTGTGTTCTGGAGGCATCCAGATGTTGCAGTACTTTTGCCTTCATTCACAGAGCATGATAATAAAGATTCCTTGGGTGCCTCCTTTGCTAGTGATAATAAGACAGATTGACATAGCAGATACAGTGGTGGACCTTAAATCAGGAACACATGGGTCTGAATCCTGCTTCTGAAATGTACTTGCTGGGTAACCCTTGGGCAAATCACGTAATTTCTCTGAAACCCTTTCCTTCTCTGCAACCACTGGGAATTCAAATAAGCCATGGGTTTGTGAGGCCCCAATGAGATAATGTATCAATGTATTTTACAAACCTTAAGCACCCACATAGATGTCAATAATTACTTTTAGAGTTTATAAAATTTTTTCACTGGAGGAGAGGGAGAAAGGAACAGGCATTTATTAAACCCTTACTAGATACCAGACACTAAGCACTTTACAAATATCTCATTTGAGCCTCACAACAATGAGTTGAGGAAACTGAGGCAGATAGCAGTTAAATGACTTGCCCAGGTTCACATAGCTAATAAGTTTCTGAGGCCAGATTTGAACTCAAATTTTGCTTACCCTAGACCCAGCCCTCTATCCACTGCTCCACCTACTTAGTGTATGACATTTAATAATTTAGTATGATAATTAACATTTCCATTGTGCTTTAAGTTTGCTAAGGTGTTTTACACACTTGAAGTTCCATAATAATCCTGCAAGGTAGATGTTAGAGGTAAAGAGTCCCCATTATAGAGAGAATGATTTCCACTTGACGTTGAGGAAACTCAGAGAGAATAAGTGCTTTGCCTATGATTAAAGGGAGAACTCATGGAAAAGCCAACACTAGAACCTAGAACTTCCTACTCTTAATCCGGGGCTCTAGAATGGCTCTGAGATGGACATTGGGGTCATCCTAAGGCATACAGCACAGATGGAAGTCATATACTGCATCCAGTCTTTTAGCCAGACACTAGTTCTCAGTGGCTACACACCACCCAGCAGCTCTTATTGAGGTTCCTTCCCTACCACACAGTCACACCATTTACCTTCTTAATTATGTTCTTGAACAAACCATTCCTGCCTAGCCTGCACACGTGATAAAACGAGAGCCTTTTCCAGCATGTGCTGGAATGAGCAGAGGCATCGAGTGACTGATAAGAGAGTCCAGTCAAATGAAGTTTAAAAATACAACATGACGGACCAAGACCAAATCTGCCACTACTTGTCAGCAGGATTGCATTGCAAATGGAGGTCTTTGACAGTGGTCAGCTCCACCATGGGGCCTTATTTTTTTTTTAATAATATGTGATTATTTTTTAATCATCATTTAGACAGCTTAGAGAGGCAGTTTATTTTATCAAAGTGAGTAATGGGAAGGGAATCATTTCATTGCCTATGGCAGGAAGCATAGCAGATACTTCCTTTTGGAGTCATAGCCTATCACCCCATCACTACCTGCAGGCTCTCCAAACCCTTCCTGTCCCCATTTTAGGGTTTGGGGGTGGTGGTTTGGTCTCCTTGGAGAGAGGCTCTGTCCTTTCCCTGATATTTTGGAGGCAGAAGACCTTTCACTTCTGTTGTTTTTAGCATGTCAGGTACAACCTGCCTACCATGGACTCTGTATGTGTGTGTGTGTGTGTGTGTGTGTGTGTGTGTGTGTGTGTTTTCAAGGATTTCATTCCATGTTCTGTATCATTTTAAAGGGAGACCATTCCTTCCATCCAACACCCTGACTGCCAGAGCTCTACTTTTTATGGCTGCTCATAAATTTCTGAACATTCAGAGATATCTTTAGCTTTGACTCCAGATATTTCCTGTCGAGCAGCAAGATGCCGTCCTACAAGCACACAGAAGCTAAATATACCCTCGCCGGAGGTCCAGCACACAGCCAAATAAACAGGCTCGTCCTCAACACAGTGTTTTTGTTTTTTGGTTTTTTTTTACCCAGAGTGGTTGGTTGTTTTTTTTTTTTTTTACTTAAATTAATGAAGCAGTTTAGTTTATTTGAGCCACTGAAGTTATTTCAGCTTTTCCTCTGTTTTTAGTGCCTGATACTCCCTGAATCAAGGTGAGACCAACAACCTCAAACATAAACTGGGGTGTTTTCCTTGCTGCATCTAAGTCCTTACTGCCTAATCTGACAAATCCCTCTAGAGGACATCTGACAACAGGCAGGACTTTTTGTTTGTTTTTGTTCGTTTTACCTCACAAAATTGCAACTGTTTTTCAGTTTCATTCAGATTGTTGTCTGGGAGAAGAATTTTTATTGAGAAGTAAATCGTTCTTGGACTTACATAGGGGGAAAAAAATATTAGGTTAATTGAGGGCCTGATATTTATGGTATATGAAATTCTCCCTAAAGTTAAAGTATCACCCATTGAAAGATGTGTATATTCTTCCAGGACTGTGAAGGGAAAGTTAAACTATCCCTATTGAGTTAGCACTTCTACTCTCAAAACAATTCAATTCAATTCAGTTCATTGAGCATTTACCAAATGCCTCAAACTGAGCTGGATGTTGGGAATAGAAAGGCAAAAACTATGTGATCCCTGCCCTCAAGGAATTTACATTCTACTGGAGAGATACAGTGTATTCCCAGATAAATAATTACCAAAGAAACACCAGGCAGCCTGACAGAATACTTAGAACACTGAGAGTTAGGATATCAGGAATCCGAGGGATGCTTTTGACACTTACTAGCTATGGTCACCATGGGCAGATTACTTAACTCAATACCTTCTCAGTGTGATCAAGGCTATGAGTTATAAAGGAAGTACCAGTCTTCATCAGTGGAGATGTTTTCCTCAGATGAATGAAATCACAGTTTCAGAAAGGGGAAAAAAGTAAAAGCAAAGTGATTGGGAGATGGGAAATTAGCCATAATGGGGGGAAGAAGGGAGTTAGGAAAGGCTTTGTTTAGGTGATGCAGTCTGGTTCACTATCAGATCAGAAGCAGTGATGGGAAATTCAGATGTCATATATTGAACTTGTCTGTTAGGTAGTCTTGTGGCCCATAGCCACCAACCATAATTTCCTCCCTGATCAGGTCTTCACTACTCATTCCTAGTCTACTGGACCATAGGCCTAAGAAACAGACAGAGGAGGAAAAAACATGATCTCTTTCCCCAGAATGGCCAAATATCCACATTCCACAACTACCTATTTCCATAAGTCAAGTGGAAATGTAGGAGAACCATCCTCCAGCTTGGGTGAGCTTATACTAAATAGATATTGTAGTTAATGACACGTGGATGGTTACAATTAGCCATTACTACAACCAGTCTTCCACTGCCTCCTACAGTTCCCTTTTCTGATACTCGCTTGTGTCTGTTGGTAGGAAGACATGTTATTCTTAGCTCCCATACTACCTAGAGAGTAACTATACAGGTCAGACCGCATCTAGAATCTTGTGATCAGTTCTTGGTACAACACTGTTGGAAGGGCATTGATATATTGTAGGACATTCAAAGAAGATGACCAAGGTGGTTAGGGACTGGAGACTATGCCATACAATGATTAGTTGAAAGAACTAGAGTTATTTAGCCTGGAGGAGACATAGTAGGACAGGAACATAATAGCTAACTGCAAGGACTTGAATAGTTTTCATATGGGACAGGGCTTAAACTTACTCTAATTGACCAGAATCAATGAGAAAATATAGAGAGTTGAAATTCAGAGGGAATAAAAATCGCTGTCAGTCAAAATTGTCCAAGAATGTGATGGTTTGCTTCAGTAGAAAGTGAGTTCCATGTCACCAAAAGTCTTCAAGTAAAGTCTGGGTAGCCATTTGTCAGGCACTTTATAGAAAGGGTTCTTATTCAGGTATGATTTGGACCAGATGCCTCCCAAGTTCCTATGCCATTCTGGGATTCTGGGATTCTATGAGCTGTCCTAGAAGAAGGTACTTTAGGTTAAAACATGAGTCCCTCATATTGTCCTTTTCCTATATAAATTTCATGTGTAAGATGCTGTTTCTGTAACTTTTTGTGCTCTAGGGGATTCACAGACTCTTAGAGAGTCTTTATTGTTGTTTTTGTTTTACAAGAGCTATTTATTACTTGTCCATTGTCGATCATCAAAGGGCAATGGGAGGCCACATGGCAGGTGTATTGCCATTAATGACTTGTGTGCAGGGTACAGTATAAACAACATCATTATGGGTGTGTAGGATTGGAGGAGGAGATGATCAGTCGGGTGGGGAGTGTGAGGAATAAACAATGGAAAGTCAGTATACAGTATGAACACAAAAATATATTAACAGAATAAGGGGTCATTATGGGTGTGTAGGATTGGAGGAGGAGATGATCAGTCAGGTGGGGAGTGTGAGGAATAAACAATGGAAAGTCAGTATACAGTATGAACACAAAAATATATTAACAGAATAAGGGGAAAGCCCCCAGTGCATTGTGCAGATCCTGTGTGAAGGATCTATGGGAGGCTATAGACAAGAACTGCACACGATAAGAAGAATGGGTTTCAATCTGAACCATTGGTAAAATGCCTGCGCTAATGAGATCGCTGATCCATGGGATTGGATTTGGGGGACTTGAGTTAAATTGCAAACTCCAATGCTTTCAATAAAAGGTAAGCACATAAAATATTAATGTAGGCAGGCCTTTATTCTGGTGGTGTTAGTTTACTTCAATAACAATTTTTGTTTATAAAGAAACAAATAGTGCAGTGTCGTGATAAGAGCAGGAAACTGGGAATTTTTACTTTCGTGTTATCTCTTCCATTGATTTTTCTATGTGACCTTAAACAAGTTATTCGACCTCTCTGTGCCTTTCATTATTTGCTACATGAAAAATGACTGAACCAGGCTGCGTCTGGAAGGGAGATCTCTTATTTGGCCTTTTTCTCAATCAGCAAGCATTTATTATTAAATTTAATAAATGCCAGGGACAGCCTCATAAGTGCTGGAGATACAAAGGAAAAATGGTGACTTCCCCCAAGAAGCTTACATTCTAATGGGAGAGACAGTTTGTTCATATTTACATTGATATGAGTTTGTAGGAGGACTAGGAGAAGTTTCTTTAAAAATTAGTCACTTGACGTGAGTCGTGAAGGAAGCCAGGAATTCCAAGGGGCAGAAGCATTCCAGGGATGGGGGGATGGTCAGTGCAGAGACGTGGAAATGGGAGGAATGCGATGTGTTTGAGGAACAGCAGGTAGGCAAAACTCTCATCTTTCAAGGCCAATTTGGCTGAACCTTAGAATCCACGAAGGAGAGTGATTTGTAAGAAGACAGGAAAGGTAGAAGGGGGCCAGGTTGGGAAGAGTGTTAAATGCCAAACTTCCCCCTTTTGGTCCTCTCCTGATGATTTGCTCCTCCTTTTTTTTCCCTAACTATCATTGTTATCATCACGGCTATCACATCATTAATGGATTCATTGAGTACCCATTTTAAGTCTGGGGAAATAAGAGAGAAGTAGAAGATACAGTCCAACACCCCAGACCTCACAACTCAGCAGCCGCTTCTCTGACATCATTGTGATGCTGGTTTTTTCTCTAATGCCATATTCTGCCTCTGACTCTTTCATCCACAGTGCTTCCAAATTTCCTGTTTTGCTATTACTCCCCTGCTCACCACTTAGGTCAAGGCAAGGTTCAGCTCACATTTGGGGCTCCGTTCATGTTCCATACAAACCTGAGGAAATACACAATTGCTTTATTTTTCCTCACTCCTGTTTATTTCAATTTTATCAGAATTTCTTGTGATGTTATTGTCACAATTTTGTCTTTTAGAGTGCTCTTGAGACATTTTTTTTTCCCTCAAGGAAAACTTGAGATAATACCTTTTTTTCTTTTGAATTTTTAAAATATCTGCTTTCCTAAAATCTAGATTGTTTGTCCCATTTTACCCAGCTATCCCTGAAATCTAAGCTATCCTGACTGCTTTCTCCCAAGGATTCCAGTACTTCTGTATTATCAACCATTCTTCAGCCATCTTTCCTGGTCAAAATTAAGCCTGAATGGTAGTTCCCTGTTTTTCTCCTTTTAACTTCTAGGTAATGAAATTGTCAATAAATCAAGGAAAGAATTTATCCTATAGCTTTCAAATGAATCAAGTTTCTAGCAGATATTTCCGTAGTCATAATCTTTATACTCATATACACCCTTGTTGTCTCTCCTGGGTAGACTGTAAGTTCTTTTAGAGCAGGGATTATTTCACTCTTGTCATTGTATCCTTAGTTTGCACATAGTGGGTGTTTTATCATTATTTGTCAAATGATTGATATTTTGCCTCTATGCAACTTTGTAATCTGTATTAAGAAATCATCATCCAAATCCTCCATCTGACAGGGAACTCTGTGTTCATGTAATAAGATCACTTCTATTCCTTCTTTCTGTTAGTCCCATTGAAATGTTCTTTACCATGTTTCCACCCTTCAGTTCCTTGATTCCCTTCTAGGAATATACATACCATCTTAAAATGTATTGTTACTCCCTTTCCTCTTCTGTTACATTATATTTATAAAGGTATAGCCTTCCATTGCTACATTCAGGCTGTAAGTCTTATCTTAGCATATCCCTGAGATACCTATAAAATCATACCTACCTCATTAAAATTTCAAATTCACTTTGTTTATATGTATACCCTCTACAATAGTATATAGACATTTAAGGCCTTAAGCATTATTCTAAACCGTCTTTCTTGTTATCTCCTAAGAATTGTTGGGTTATCTCCTCTACTATGGTTCTTCTTTCTAAGAATATCCTCTGCAATATCTAGTTGCATAGGTTTATTGGAGCATATTTATTCCACCCCCTTGAATTTCGGTTTAAATGTCGAGGGATCTGGAATAGGAAAGAGTTCTCACTAGATGACAGTGATTAATTGGGAGTCTGGTTTCCAAACATATAATATTCAACTTAAAGACAGTCTCAACCAGTCACAGTGATTGTTAGTAGATGGATGGAAGGACAAATATCTGGCAGAGTATCTTACAGCATCTCATCTGTCAAGGAAAGTCTAGGTGCTGTCCTGCCTGGGGGATTCCTTCTGGCTCAGTGATTCTTGGAATTTGTGATTGATATTGGGAAAACAGAAATACTATTTCTTAGGTTTGACAGGAGCTCATAGCCTTCGTGAGATTTTGGTGTTGTCCAGAAAATGCCTGGGGATGAATTTGGAGAAGGAGATTAGTTGGAAGGCGTGGGTTGGTGCGTGGAAGGACTTACTTCAGGAAAGTTTGGTAAAGAGGATGATATGGTGATATTAGCTGTGAATTGAGTAGAATAAAGGGGATCCAGTAATTCAAACCAGGCTAGAATCTAGAGGCAATAAAAAATTGTATATTTAATAACTCATTTCAGTAATCATTTTTAATGATGATGATACTAATTGATGGCATTTATATAGCTTTTTACCATCTACAAAGCACTTTTCATATGCTACCATGTCCTGGGGTTTATTTCCTAGAAAACATTTCCAACATGGCAGACTCCCAGCATAACCTCCCTAGAAGGGAACTCTAGCTGAACTCTCTTAATCCTTGCTCAGAACTTGCTGACTAGCTGGTCCAACAGAGGCACCAGAGTGAAATGATTTCCCCCGAGTCACACTAGTGATTTAGAGATTGATTAGAGATTTAGAGCTGTAGACCCCCAGAATAAGATCATGGAATCATAGATTTAGGAAGGGACTCTAGAGGTGATCTTATCCAAGCTCCTCATTATACGGATGAGGAGCCCAAGGCCCAGGGATATTAAGTATTCTTTGTAGAACATTCTTTATCAGCTATTTATATTTTTCATTCTTTCTCTCTTCCCTGAACTTTCATGTGATTCTGATGTATAGAATCTGATTTTTCATCTTTTGTCCTTGATCTGAAGAATGTAAGGTTCTTGAGGGATGAGGCTTCTTGGTATTCCCAAGAATACTGGTTATGTGACCCTCACAGAGGCATTTATCCTCTTGAGCCTCCAGGCAATGGCCCCTTTGGTGGTCTATGAACCCTGTAGGCCCTTCTCAGAATAATGTTTTACAATATATAAAATCAAATTCACATGATTATAAAGGAAACTAGTTACATGAATGAGAGACAAATTGCTACTCTGAAGGTGTAATGGGAATGTCCACTTTGGGATTTCCTCACACTAATGAAATCTTAGCTTTGAATTTGGAAAAAAAAAAGGGGGGGGGGGGCCCTAGGGCTTTCATAATGTCATAGTAGCTGTTTCATAAAAGTGTATAGAATGAAGTACACTTCAAATGAAATATAATAACTCACAATTAAAAATCCATGTTATATACCTTTGTATTACCACACAATTGATAAATGACTTCGTATACCATACCCATATATCCCGGACTCCAGCTCCCATCTGTAAATATTTTGTACTATTTCTGTCACAACTAATAATTCACACTTATAGAGCACTTTAAGATTTACACGGGACTTAGAACAATCCTGAGATATAGGTAGTATAAGCATTGTTGTTTCCATTTTACAAATGAGGAAGGAAACCAGTTCCACTAAGTTGTGTCCTACTGATATTCACACTTTTGGGATCTTCTCAGATACAAAGCCAGCTGTCTGTCAAGGGTATTGTTATCCCCAGTTTACAGATAAGAAAGCTGAGACTCTGAGAAATTAAGAGGTCTGCCATGGTTGTATAGAACTAGTAAGTATGAAAGTCAGGATTAGAACTGAGGTCTTTCCTGACTCTAAATCTAGTTATTTTCCTCCTAGTATATTAGTTTCTATTTATATGGATTTGAAGATAAAAGGAATATATGAGTAAATAACCTTAGGTATTGCTAAGAGTGTCTATCTCCACCAGCTGCCATCTTCCAAACTTACCACCTTTGCACGCCATTTCTTCCCCCTCTCTCCTAGTTTTTTGCACAGATGTGAGCTGTGCCAATCTGGAAACTTGAGACCAAATTTGAACAAAAGCAATTTTTCAACCACATTTTGACCTCAAAGGTATCAATTAAATTAATTAGATCCAAAAAGCTAGGTTACTTTTATTCTTTCCATTGGATCTTTTGTCATTTCCCGGAGTTCTGCATGCAACACAGAGAGACAGAAATTTTGGTAAAATTCCAGCAGTGAACAGGCCAATAACAATTGCTGACATTGCTATAACGCTTTGAAATTTGTGGAGTCTTTTGCATACTTTCATCTCATTGGACCCTCACAATAATCTTATAGATTATATTTGATACTCTACTTGTTTTCCAGGTAAAGAATCTGGAGTCTAGAGAGGTTGTGATTTGTCAGTAGATCCAAAGCTAATAAGTGTGACACAAAAAATTTGAACTTAAGTCTTTTCTAACTTCAAATTCCATGGTCTCATCTATTATTCCCCACACTAGTGGAGAATAAGGTTCACTGAAGAAATATCAGACTAGTGCAAATAGATTAGGTGGTAACAGTGGACAGAGCACTAGGCCTGGAGTCAGAAAGACTCATTTTTGAATTCCTTTCTCCCTCTCTTCCTAGTAGGAAGCCTAATAGAATAAGAGTGATCTGAGGAAAAGTTACTCAGGCTCATGGAAATAAAGAGTAGAATGATTTGAGCCAAGTTCAGAAGCATTCTTCCAGACAAGGCCATTGGACACAGGATCTGAGTGATGCTCTATCCCTCAAAGATCTAGAACATGAAAATGGACTAAATAAAATTATACATTTTTTTTGCAAATGTATATTTTCTTTTGAATGTATTTTTCCTATTCAAGATCTATTTATTGGTAGTTTTTTAAATAAATTTTTACTGATCTCTTTTGCTTTTATATCACCTGTATATTTTTCATTGTATTCCTGCCCTACCTACTGTCAGAGAACCATCCCTTATAAGAAAATATGAAAAAAAAACTTTGTATGAAACTAAACATCAGTATTTCACAGCAAAAAAAAGAAGAAGAAATTGGTTTTATAAATATTCCTTTTGAGGAAGACAAGGGTCCTGACTATAATTTCATAAGTTTGGAGGACCCTCAGTGTGAAAACTCCTTCCACCAATGAAGTTCAGAAACTCATCTAATTTAGCCTGAGAGATTTGGTAATTTGCCCATTGTCAGACAGTATATATACGTATATGTAAAATCAGAGCTCAAACCCAGTTCTTCCTGATTCCATGGGCTACTCTTTTGTCCATTGTGCCACACTACCTATCTCTACAGATACTATTGTTCCCATTTTACAAATGAGAAAGCTGAGAACCAGAGAAGTTATCGTAAGTATTCTGCCCATAGGCCTAGGTATGAGAGGTGGGATTCCACCCCAGGTCTTCCCTGGTTACAAGTCCAACATCGTACTAGCTCTGCCTCACCGCTTAACAAAGTGTGTGTTGAATGGAACTGAGATCAAGTGAAAGACATTGTAAGTACAGAACTCTTTGGCTCTTGGAAAATAAGATTCCATGTACAAAGATCTAGTCCAGTCCTTTCGTTTGAATTGATGAAATAACAGAAGAAGTCTGGAGAGTTCAATGGCTTATCCAGAGACCACCAATCAATTTGTGGCAGATCCACATCTTCTGAGGCCGCGTCAGGAATGTTTTTCCACTTCACTCATCTGCTTCTCCATGGTCTCAGTGTCAGAAGATTGGAATACGTGAAAGTCCTCATTCCCTGCAAGTCAGTAATTCTTAAAGGAATAGAGTCTGTGTATTTGAAAATTTTTTTTATTTTGATAACTGTATTTCAATATAGTTTCCTTCGTAATGCCATGTATTTTATTTTACTCTTTTAAAAAACATTATTCTGAGGAGTATTTCCGTAGATTGCCAAAGGGATCTAAGGCTCAAAAAGGTCAAGAACTCCTGATCTAGAATTGGTTTACAGGTAGAGAAACTGAGAGAAAACCTTTCTATCAAAACTCTTTGTGATTTAATTAGAAGGGTGGTTTTTTTCAGTATTTTATGTTCAGTTGCCTTTCATTTCTTGATATGAAAACATATAGAAATTTGGATCAAGGTGTTATACATTTAGTGCTAAAAGGGACCTTTTTGTTTAGGGCAGTGGTTCTCAACCTTCCTAATGCCACAACCCTTTAATTCTTGTATGTGGGCATATCTGCATGTGGGCAGAACCGCCTGAGACAGATAGAGGAGCAGTATCTCCGTTCCTAAGATGATCGGAAATATAGCGTTTTCCTATGGTCTTAGGTGACCCCCAAAGGGGTCGTGACCCACAGGTTGAGAACCGCTGGTTTAGGGTAACTACAAATCATAAGCCATAGAATCATAGACTCCAAGCCAGAAGACCCCTCAGAAACCATCTAGTCCTCACTTGACCCAGACATCATACTGTGTCTCTTCTCATTCATGCTTCAGGTATGACAGGATTCAGAAATTACAGATTTAGAGATGAAAGAAAGAAACTGAGGCTATCAGTGGCTATGTGACTTACCAGAGGTAGCATCAGGTGAGGAGAATGTTAGAGTGCTGTAATATATATAGGTACCTGATTTAAGATCCCTCAAGTAGGATATCACTCTGGACTTTGGCTTTGGGGTAAGGCTGATGGAGAAACAGGGAAAGGAACTTAATGGAACAAACCCAGAATATTCTTCGTGGTAGTTTTAAAAGCTGGGTTTTAAAATCTTATTTGCAGTTGTTTTAGTATTTTCTGAAAGGACTCCTTAGTTTCTTAGTCTGGCTTTTGGAGCCTCCCCATCTGTCATACCCCTCCCTCAATTCTTATCAGCCACCACTATGGCAATTAAAATGTCTGAAGCAAAAAATTGATCCTATGGAGCCCACCCTCTCTATAAATCTGACTCATACCCACAGCTCCTTCTCCAGAGCAACATTCCTGATTGGAGTCACTCTTCTTGATGGCAGGAAGGATAAATTTCTCAGCTTTGTATCCCATTATCTTGACCTTGGAGATAGGTTCCAAAAAAAAAAAAATCATATCTCCCTGCAGAATCTTTACCAAGCCATTTTCTTTTCCTCTTGCTGTGTTCCCCAGTGTCATGGAGAAGGTGCCCCTGATCATTGTGAAGAAGTACGCTCCCCAGTTGCAAAGGACCATTTTGCTTAGAATGATTACTTGCACCTAAGCTTATTTATTCTAGAATCGGTGATCTGAGTTCTTTCAAGTACCAGGCCTTTGTTAATTTATGTGGCCGTGTTCTATACTTGAAGTGCGCCTTCACGGACCTGCTGCCACTGCTGGAGCTGCTGCTTTTAGTATTTGTCCGTCCCGCCAAGGGAGGTACCTCATATGTGGCCCTTTTTCCATTCATCCTGCAAGAGCAGTAAGACTCCGGAATAACAGATATAGAGTGAAAAGAATCTTTAGAGGTTATCTAGTCACATCCTTCATTCTACAGACGAGGACAGCGGTCCAGGAGAGGTTAAGTGACTTTGACCAAAGTTGGATGAGTAATCTATGGCAGGGTCAGGGTTTGAACCCACAGGCATTGGGGCTAGAAAAAGACCGTCAGTGTCATTTGTCTAGTCCAGTATTCTAATCTTAGTGATGAGAAAACTGAGACCCAGAGAAGTTAACTGACTTATTCAACATCACATGAGGAGCAAAGGGCAGTTTTCTGATTCCAAATCTAACACATTTTGCACAACATCTTTCAGTAGAAAAGACCTCTCTTCTCTATTCAAGGCCCAAGGCCAGACTGTTTAACCACAATGTAAATGTTCCACCCTCTTCCAGGATCGGTGGCTCTTTCTCCATTATAATCCAGACCACGTTAGAAGTACTTAGAAATAGCACTATACATCAGAGCCAGGTGAGCGTAATAACATTCCTGGGAGCATGTATAGCACAGGAAGGGAGGGAGGAAGGAAGGAAGGAAGGAAGAAAGGAAGGAAGGAAGGAAGGAAGGAAGGAAGGAAGGAAGGAAGGAAGGAAGGAAGGAAGGAAAGAAGAAAGGAAGGAAGGAAGGAAGGGAAGGAAGGAAGGAAGGAGAGAGGAAGAAATCAATCTAGTCTAACTCCCTCATTTTATAAATGAAGACCCTTAGGCCCATAGAGATGAAACAGCTTGCCCAAGGTTACACAAGTAGCAAGCTGTGTCCCCAGGATTAGAATTTAGATCTCTGACTCCAATTCCAGAGCTGTCTCCTCGGTTTAATTCCCTCCTCAGACATTTCTGAGGTGTATTCCTGGCAAGAGACCCTTAACATATCTCAATTTCAGTTTCCTCATTTGTATAATGGAGATAGTAACCCTTACACCAGCTCTACCATAGAATTCTTTTTATGTGTGACCTTGGGTAGGTCACTTCTCCGGACTTCAGTGTTCTTGTATGTAAAATGAGCATTGGGGTCTAATAAAATGGAGTCGTTTGTCTTGGGCAAGGCGTGCTCTCTCCAGCACTTTTGAATTGCTCTCTTCAACTACCTCTTCCCCCGCATCCAAATACCTCAGGCTTTCCCTCTATCCTTTGCGTGCTCAGAAGTGGTTTTTGCCAACGTCAGCTCCAAGTTCAGACTTGTCTCAGCCCCCTTCATCAGAAAGCCCCATCTTCCTCCAGCCTCCTTAGAACACTGCACTCTTGTTGTATGTTAGCATCCAATCAGCTAATGTAATAGGTTAATTTGCCACAATTCTCAGGCTAGTCTTTTTTCAGTGACTTTCTAGAGTTTTCATATTAAAATCACATTGAGGGAATTTTAAACTTTACATTCCCAGAACTTAGCAGTGCATGGAACTCGGGAGTCATCTAATAAATGTTTGTTGAATGAATAAAGTGACCTTCAAAGTCTGTTGTAGTTGATCAGGTATTTATTAAGGACTTGCTAAGTCCTTAATAAACTTAAGTACCTAATAGTACTTAAGTATAGGTACTTAAGGAAGCTTTCCTTACTTAAAAAAAGGAAACAACACTGCTACCTGGGAGGTAGATGCTGTTATTATCTTTATCTTATAGTTGAGGAAATTAAGACAGATGGAGTTTTGGGGCTTTCTGCCTCACTGGTTCTCCGACTGTACTGTCTTGGGTCATTTTCAGATCTGAGCGATACAAGTAGCCAGCTCTCTAGTAGATCACTTCCTTCAAGCTGGCCTGGTTTGCATTTGGAGGAGGAGTCTGGCAAACCTTTGATTATTCCTGAAACTTTTCATTTTATTGAAGCTGGAGGTGATGCAGAAGAGACATCCCAGCATTAAACTTCTGATGCCACCAAGAAAGGGACAGAAAGATTTTAACATTCCTCAACTCCTGGCAGTTAAACGTTGTAAAGCGAGGTTTGCCTACTCTCACAGGAGGTTAGAAATTCATCCAAACCTGGCCTAAAACTCTTTGCCATACAGGGATAGTTTTTTATTTTTTTCATTGCTGTTGTTTGGCATCCTATATGGACTCTTAGGGGACAATCAAATTCATTGTCACTCTTGGATACATAGATAATCCATATTAATGAAGTGATTACTGTTCTTTGACATCTCTTTATTTTTAAAACATATTCCAATAACATCAATTGTACCTTTTTTTGAGGGCTTGCATTTCTTGACTGGTTTCCCCTTTCCCCCTTCCCCCCTTTTTAAAAGGCAGATAATAGAATGATGAGGGTGCAAAAAAACCTGCAAAATAATTACTGCATTTCTCAAAACTCGCCATTATTCATTCATGTTGGTGAGAGCTCATAGAATGTGCCACACTTGAGTGGCAACTTTACCAATTAGTGTTGCCTCCCCACCACCACTCTCTGCATCGAATGTGCAAGTAGAATTTGTCCAGGAGTGCTCATGCAAATTGGGCAACAAAAATGTGCCCTCCATGTCAAGTCCTTTCACATACCCTGACACACTTCTGTCTTCCCAGATTTCTCTGATCGGCAGATTTCCCCCACCCACCCCCACTTGACAGTTCCCAGAGCTCCCAAGCCAAAGGGAATAGCTTTAGCTGCCATGATCATCCATTGTACGATGCTATTTCCTAGCTGCTTTAAGACTGGGGAGAGTTTTGTCCTCCCCCATATATACAAACCTATGTATTTATTTGCATGCATGTATGTATATATTCATTTACATGCATGTATATGTATATATGTGTGTGTATAATTTAACATGTATATGGATGGAGATCCGGAAAACGAAAACTGCAAATCTCTTTATAGAACCAAGCCCACTAATGAATTCCATGGTATAGAGGAAACATTTTCTCCCTAGGACAACTTTTTAGCATTAATGTAGATTTCAAAACAAGAGCCTATAGCAGTGCTAAAGGAAGCACAAGTTTTTGTTCATATGCCACCTTCTCCATTATTTCTGATAATCAGGGTCCATATGTTTACATGATCATCTTGGAGTCAGACAGACTGAGGTTCAGATATTCCCTCTGATGTGATCATGAAAAAACCCTTTCCTCTCTCTGAGCTTCAGTCTCTTCATTTGTGAAATAGTGCCTTCTTAGTAGAAATATGGTGAAGTTCAAATGAGATAAGGTAGAGAAAGTACTTTGGACATTTTAAATTTTATGAAAGTGCCAATTATTTTTTATATTATCATTGATCAGACTAGCCTGGTCCAGTCATTTAAAATAAGCTACTCCAGGTATGGACACTCTCCATCAATTCAAAGTATTAGTAATACTAACTAACCATCTGTATGTTGGTCTGTTTCTCTAGACTGTCTCTTATGATCATCATCATCGTTATAAGCAATTAGTTAAATTCAGTTGAACAAACATTAAGCACCTACTATGGACAAGGCACTGTGCCAGGTACTGGGATATGAAAGTAAAAAGTGACACGGCCTTCAACTCTCCTGGTGGGAGAGCATGGGGAAATAAGACATGAATCTCGTAGTCCCATCCCAGTTTCCTCCACCCTACCCTTTGAGAATTCTTTCATCTTCGTTGAACCCTCGTTTGAATTCTGCTTGGAAGGGGCCAAATCCTGGTGGCTGGGGGTGTCTGTTATTGGGGGAGGAGATCCTTGTGCCCACACTTACTTTTGGAACAGCAGTAACCAGCTGAATCAGGCCCACAGCTCTGCATTCACCCGTAATTGCAGGCCTAGAGATGGCGTGTGCACAAAGGGAGGCCCCAGAGAGAGGCCACTTTCAGAGACTAGCAAAACAAAACCAAGTTTGAGTTTGCCAGCTGCAAAAACAACCACTAAAAAGTCTCTTCGGGTAGCAAGATGCATCCCCCCTCCCCCATTTTCCACCCCTTTTTAAAAATGCAGTAACCCAGAGGCAACCAAATGAAAGTCTCCCAACATTCCAAAAATAGCCACCTTTATGCTAAGAGTAGAATCAGAAACTTCAACCCCAGAGAAGACTTTTAGCTCCTTGCCGCCACAAACTTAGAAATATAAACTTAGCATTCAGCAGTCCCTGCAAGGCTCCCCATGCCCCACCGGACAGTAACGAAGGCCTGCTTGCCTACCGATAACCAGTCCTGTTTCTTTGCATCCACTGTATTTTCTTCTGGCCTCATCTGGCTCCCCGTGTTGTCAGTTTCCAACTTTGTTTTCTTCTAGAGCCCCCCGCCCCTTCTCCTCATGTCTTCACTCTGCTTTTCTGTTTTCAAATGCCCTGAACCTTGTTTTTTCATTAGAGTTGCCCATGCTGCCCTCATCTTTCTTCCATATCTCTTTTCTCCCACTTCCAGGACACCCACTCTCCCCTCTTTTCAAAGCCCCGCTTCCACACATTTGAGATATGAGTCTTTTGCTCATGAGTGGTTGTGGGTAGGTAACTGAGAGGAACTAAGGCTCACACCAGCTCTGGAAATTCTTGCTGGCATTAAGCCTAGAAAGTCCAGGCTTTTCCTAAGGCTGAACTTACACTTACATGTGGCTTCCCAGGCACTGACTTATTTATTGTTGTTGTTCAGTCATCCAGGCTTGTCTGACCCTTCATGACCGAATGGACCATAGTATGCCAATACCAATGGGGTAGTGGCAAAGATACGGGAGTGGTTTGCCATTTCCTTCTCCAGTGGATTAAGGCAAACAGAGGTTAAGTGACTTGCCCAGGGTCACACAGCTAGGGAATGTCTAAAGCCAAATTTGAACTCAGGTCTTCCTGACTCCAGAGTCGATGCTCTATTCACTGAGCCACCTAGCTGCTTGACTTATTTATTAGCCTCTGGGAAATTTAAAGCATTAATGGCACTGGAGTAGTGACCCTTTGAAGGCAGAGAGATGTACTGCAAGTTTTTCCAGAGGCCATGGATGTATGTCTCTTTTTTTCTTTCCCCACCTTCCTCTCCAAAGGCCTTGTATCTCTCTGTGTGTTCATGAGCAATCAGTCATTTATTCATTCAATCAACAAGCATTTAGTAAGTGGTAAGGACAGCTTCGTGGTGTATTGGATAGAACTCTGGGCCTGGAACCAGGAAGATGGTCAAATCGGGGCTCAGACACTCACTACCTGTGTGACCCTGGACAAGTCACTTAACCCTGTTTGCTTTAATCCAACTGGAGAAGGAAATGGCAAACTGCTGCAGTATCTTTGTCAAGAAAACCACATGGAAAGTATTGATGTGGGTCACAAAATGCCAGACATGACTGAGTGATCAAACAACGGAAATGCTGAGTGCTAGTTAATGTCCTGAAATGTACATGGCTACTCACACAGAATCCGCGGGAGGCTCGGAAGTAAATACTCCATTGAAGCTGAGATCTTGGCACTGTGTGTATTCCTTCCAATAAAGCATTTCAACCCCTGGAAGTAGGTGCTCTTATCACCATCCCCATTTCACAGATGAGGAAACTGAGACAGGCAGAGGTTAGACTGATTCAGAATGATGCAGTTAGCAAATGTGTTGAGTCCACATTTGAATTCAGGTTTTTCTGACCCCAGGTACGTGCATTATGTACTGTGGCACCACCTAGCTGCCTGACATCATAGAGAATGAAGGCTTCCAATTAATTAGCAGCCCTCACTATTATGCTCTCTTAAAAGACACATTTTAGTTTGTTAGGACTTTTATAAAGATATACAAAAGTCATGCCAAACTGTATTTTTCACATCATTCTTTAAGCCATGTATAATACACACATGGAGGATCTCAAAGGACAATTCCACCATGGAAATGCAAGAAAAAGGTTGCTGTCTCCCACTCTTTGGTGTGGAAGAAGAGAACTGATACTCTACGTGCGTCTTCCCCCTCCCAATTCCAGTGCCCCTGACCAGGGCACTGTGTCACAGAGTCATATTCAAGATGGAATCAAATCAATCACACGAAATCAAGTCCCAAGGGGATCTTGATCATGTATTCTACATTTTACAGATGAGAAAACCTGAGGCCCAGAGAAATAGTGAATTCCCCAGAATATCCATTTTTCCATGTAGCCGATAACTTGGATATATGTGGGGTTTTATCCCACCCTCTTAAAAGGATGATTTTCCCTTTCCTGACATCTTTTTTCAAGTTGCCCAGCTTTAAAGACATTTTGTCCGATAAACTAAAACATGTTTTCAAGCGTGTATCTCCTTAGATTTTTTCAACAGCCATCTTCTTCATTCTGAGTCCCTTCCCATTTTTCTGGGAGCTCAGGCTGTTTGCCAAACACGTAGCACATAAAAGTCGAGAACAAATACAGATAGTGTGAGGAGGGACTGGGGTGTTGGCCTCTGACTCTGAAGGCCACTCGGTAAAATTAGGAGCCATTTGGTCGGACATTCCTTCAGATGAACTCCTGACCCTTGCTCTCCTGGCTTAGTACAGCCCACTCGGATTCTCTGGGCCCTCTTATTACCTGTATTTGTCAAAGGAAGGAAAGCAGTTGAGTCTCCTTTATTTATTTAACGAAAGAAAAAATAATCATCGTTTGACAAGTTGGTTTTTGGTGGTTGCACAAAAAGAATATCATGTATTAAGAGAGGGAGTGGTGAGAAGGAGGAGGGGGAAGGTGGAAAGAAAGCAAATTGGCTGCCTGTAGAGGTCCGGTGTCAAACGCCAGAGGAATCTTGTTTCCCCAGATACTATAGGAAAGACCATGGCAACGCGGGGCCCAGAGAATGAGGGAGACAGATGGAGAGATTTGTAGTCCCTCCCTTAGATTAGAAGACAGATCAAATAGGTGAAGCAATCCATTTCCCAGGGCCTTGTGGTGACTTGAATGTGCTACAGATATTGACTAGATACTGTCTCAGCGAGGTAGAAAGACTTTTAAGGATAGAATTTTCCATTTGTAGGTGGATAGTACTCATTTTCCATTTGGTTGGCATCTTGCTAGGTGTGAGGAGCAAGTAGTGCCCTGGATTTAAATAGTGAGATTGGGGTACAGTAATTTGTGACTGATTTCCTTTTTATTTTTTATTTTTTTTTAAATTTTATTTTAGTTTGCATCATTCATTTCCACAAGATTTTGAGTTACATATTTTCTCCCCCTCTTTCCCCTACCCACCGCCCCAAAACAGCCATCCCAGTGTGTCCCCCCTCCCCCAGTCT
>CM053592.1:69475654-69501525 GCA_028646515.1 Pseudochirops corinnae | reverse complement strand
GAATATTATCCCTTCCTATTCAATTGATCTTATGCCCTCTATGGATTCATTTATACACATACTCAGATATGTGCTTGTTTGCATATGTAAATCCTCTTATATAAATTTATGTATATGTATATGTATATATACATTTGTATTGAGGGAGAGCATTCTTGACCTAAGAGAGTTAACCTGTGCAAATATAGTAAATGGAATGTACAATGACCAGCAAGTAGACCGGTGTGACTGAAGTGTAGTTTACGATAGGGAGTAACATGACCTCAGCCTAGAAAGGTGATCTGGAGCCATATCCTGAAGGACGTTAAATATCAAATGGAGATTTATCCTAGAAGCGATAGGGAGTCACTGAAACTTCATGAGCAGAGGAGTGACATAGTTAAACATCAGTCCTGTGGTTTTTCCTGTTGAGCAAGAAAGCCCAAATTTGATTGACCTTTCAGCATAAACTGACTTGGTTTGCCACAGGTTCAGCAACTAGAGAAAGAACACATGAGGTCAGAATAAGGCTGAACTTCACACTCATAGGGCAAGAGGGAGTGTATGTGTAACCAGTTTTACAAAGTAGACCACTTTCAGCAGATTAGAATTTGGGGACCCCAAATGAAAACTCTGTTTCTTCCAGTACTATGTCTATCCCAAGCTTACACTCTTGTCATGTTCCTTGGGTGCTTTCTGGAATTCATGGTATCACTTAGAAAGTTGAGCATGAGCCCCTCTCCTTGATTAATTTCTCCCATTGTTTTTCTTGCTTTACACTCCTTTCTCCACCAAGGGTACCTCTGCCTAGGCCTCTGCTTGTGTTCCAGAAAATGCAAGGAGAGTATGCAGTGGAAATCCCCTTTCAGGACTCTGGAAATGACATGA
Source organism: Pseudochirops corinnae (assembly GCA_028646515.1). NCBI lineage: Eukaryota > Metazoa > Chordata > Mammalia > Diprotodontia > Pseudocheiridae > Pseudochirops > Pseudochirops corinnae. The sequence continues at coordinate 69,500,658 of CM053592.1, read as the reverse complement.
AGGAACTTGACTTGGTTAAAGGTTCAGCAAATGAAAAAGAAGCTGTCAGAACTGAAATAATATTATGCCACTCCCTCTAACCCTTGCCCTTCCAGTATAAAGGGAGAGAGAAAAAGAGGACTGGGGGAGAGCACAGAAAGGAACAGGAAAGGGGGAGAAGGGAAGGACAGAGAGAAAGGGAGGAAGAGAGTGAGAGGGAAGGAAGAAGAGAGGGAATGGGAAGAGGGGAAAAGGAAAAGAAGAGAGAGAGAGAAGGAATGAGAGAAGGGAGGGATGTAGAGAAAGAGAAGGAGGGAGGGAGGGAATGGGAGAAGAGGAAAAGAGAGAGAGAAAGAAATAGAAAGGGAGGAAGAGAGAGGAAGGGAGAGGGAGTGAATGAGAAGGGGAGAAAGAAATGGAGAGGGAGGGAGGGGGAGAGAGACAGTTGTACAGATATATAGCAGAAAAGCATCTTTTCAAGAATAAGTTTTTTAAGCAGCTTGAGTTCGATCTCTGCTCCCCACAAAAGACCACTCCAGGGTTGGAGGTTGGCAGAGGAATCTTATAGTGATGTCACTTTCCAGCTTGTGCTCCAGGGCCGGGTCTCTTCCCCCTTTTTTCTGCCTGGTAGTGGCTGCAGCAGAGGGCTGACTCTGACAGCCAGCAGCTCCTTTATCTATAAATGGAAAGAGTTGGCCCATCTCCCAGGATAACACAAGATCAGCCTGTGCTTCCCATATGCAATCTTTAGCTTGATGACTTCATCAGAAGGAAGGGAAAGGATTGAGAAATGGAGGTGGAGCTGGGGAAAATGGGAGGAGTAGGGAAGAAACCTTTGCAAGCAGCTTGGCTGAATAACAGCAAAATAATAACATTTCTATATTGCTTTAAAACTCATAAAATGCTTTATATACCTTCTCATTAGATCCTTATAATAATCCAGTAGGCAAGATACTATGGTTATCTCTATATTTAAAAGAGGAAACTGAAAGGGGCAGCTAGCTAGGTCATGCAATGCATAGACTCCTAGAATCAGGAGGACCTGAGTTCAAATCCAGCCTTAGATACTTGACACACTTGCTAGCTGTGTGACTTTGGGCAAGTCACTTAACCCCAATTGCCTTGCTCCCCCTCAAAAACGGAGGAAACTGAGGCTGGGGCAGAGAAATGATCTGCCCAGGGCCATACAACCAGTAAGTGTCTAAGACAGGATTTGAATCTTATTTCAGTTGGCTCATTCCAAGTTAAATAATCTCTCTACTGTCTCCCCCTCTCACTCCTTAGCTCCAACAGTTTTTAAAAATGAAGGAAGAAGGGGCGGCTAGGCGGTGCAGTGAATAGAGCACCAGCCCTGGAGTCAGGAGTACCTGAGTTCAAATGTGACCTCAGACACTTGACATACTTACTAGCTATGTGACTTTGGGCAAGTCACTTGACCTCAGTTTCCCTCCAAAAAAAAAAAAGGAAAAAAATAGTCCAAAAATGAAGGGAGAAGGCCCATGCTGGGCTAGCAGCATTATATGCATAGAGCAGCCATCAGTAATCACAGTTGCTCATTTCGATCAACTCCACACATCTCTGATCCTCTCAGAAGCTCCTGTGAGGCAGGTATGACAGATGTTATTACCCCTGTTTTAAAGATGAAAAAACCAGGGTTCAGAGAGAAGTCATTTGTCTGTGGTCACACAGGTCTCTTCTAGCTTTTACACTAATATCTATGGCACTTTACCTAGAGAGGTAAAGTGAGCCTCAGTGTCCTTATCTGTGAAATGGAGATGTCAATACCAGCAGTGCCTACCTCACATTGTTCAGAGTACCCTAGGTTTAGAAATGGAAGGAACCTTCAGGATTATCTAGGCCAGGGGTCTTAAGCTTTTCTTTGCAAGGGACAGCTTTGTTGGTCAATCTGTTGAAGCCTAGAGACCTCAAAATAATGCTTTTAAATTCACAAAATAAAATACATAGAAATACAAAGGAAAACCAAAGGTTAGTGAGAATAAAGATGTGATTTTTTTTTCCTATCCAAGTTTATGGACTCCTGAAATCTATCCATAGACTCCCTTTAAGAGTTCATGAGCCCCATGATAAGAACTTCCTTATTTTACAGATGTAGAAATTAAGGCCATGGGAAGAGAAGCAACTTCTCCCAAGGTCATAGAGGCATCAAGTGGCAAGTGGAAAGGCCAGGATTCAAAAGCAACTATTCTGCTTCTGAGTCTGGCAGTCCTTCCAGGACATAGGAGACCTCTCAGTGAAGCTCGAATGGGATAACAGATGTACAGTATTTAGCAAACTTCCCAGCCCTATATAAACATCAGCTGTTACTATTCTCATTACTCAGAAGCTGTGAGGTCGCCTCTCCCTGTGGCTGTATTCTTATCTCCTGGAGGTCAAAATGGACAGCAGCAAATGGTCCTTCCAACTGCTTCTTGCCCTCATTAGCCCCTGGGAATCCCACACTTGCCCAGATAAATCAGAACAGCCCTAAGAGACTGGATCAATTCCAGGGCCACTGGTAGTACTTTGGAAGGTTCAAGTTAATGTCAGAGGTACCTTGGTCAGATCCTTGAACTCACTGCTTTTCTTTCCTAATGAACTTTGAACTAGTTTACAATCCTTCAGAGGTGGCATTGATTATTAGAGCAGAAGGGCCAGAGAGGGCCCTGTAAGTAACATCAAAGGACTGGGAGAGATAACTGCCAGAGCTCTGCTTCTAGAGGAGGGGCACCAGGAAGCTGTGTTCAAAGTGAATGATAAGGCCAAATGGTCTTTTTCTGATTCTTCCTAAAGAAAGCCTTTGAAAGCCTGACCTTCATGTAGCTGAGGGCACTTCCTCCTCTTGCAGGGGAGTGTTGATTCTCACCCTTGCTTTAATCAGCAGGAGACTTTGGAGCTTGTAAAGAGGATCCCACCTGGGGTGGGGGGTGGGGGCATCTGGAGCTCTCCTTCAAGGTTGTGTGGCTTGGCTTTTCTATACTGTCTTTCCTTCCACTCACATAATTGTAAATGCTCATCATGGCTTATTATCCAGTTCAACTCTGCACATTGTTGGACCATGACATCAGGAAGGTGACGCCATGACTTGCAAGTGAATTGGATATAAGTGAGGGAGGATTGTGCAAAGTCACCAGCCAGCTCCTCACAAATTCTGGGAATGAGCCAATGGGCTTAGCACTATGTTGGCCCTGCCAAAGGTGCTTGGCAAGCTCCTTGAGGGCAGGGACCAACTGTTTTATTTTTCTTATTTTTGTCTCTTAGACAATTTAATGGTAGGTAAAGCCATGACTCAGAAGTAGCCTAGAGTGGTGGCTAAATTGCTAGGTTCAGTCTGAGGAATATCTGAGTTCAAACCCCACCTTTGATGATACTAACTACGTTATCCTGGGTAATTCACATCTTTGTCCTATAAGCAACTAGCTAGAACTTGGCTACCAAGTCATAGATGGGTTGTGATCTTCTGTGATAAAAGGAACTTCCATACCCAAAGTTTCTAGAACTGGTGAAATTATCTGTGTGTGTGTGTGTGTGTGTGTGTGTGTGTGTGTGCGCATCCATCCCTATCAGTAACACATAACAAAGTACCTTGCAGGCAAAATAAGCATTGTTGAATTAAATTGACCCTGTCCCTGTTCTCAAAGCCCTTAGAGTTTCAATGACATTACTCAAGTTATGTTAGTCAGTGAGCATTTATTAAGTACCTGCTGTGTGCCAGGCATTGTGGTAAGTTCTGGGGATAAAAAGAAAGGGAAAAAACCAATCCGTCCTCACAAGAATCTCAGTCTAATGGGGGAGGCAGTATTCAAATAACTATGTTTAGATATGATCTAGACAGGATGAATTTGATATAATCAACAGGAAAAAGCACTAAGTTTAAGAAGGCCTCTTGCAGAAGGTAGGACTTTGGCTGAGACTAGAAGGAAGCCAGGAGGCAGAGGTGAGGAAAAAGAGAGTTCCATCATGGAGGACGCCAGGGAAAATGCTCTATCAGGAGATATAGTGTTTTGTACTAGGAGTAGCAAGGAGGCCAGTGTCGCTGGATCTTGGAGTACAAGTTGGGCAGGGAATAAGGTTTTAGAAGGCTGGTAAGGCAGGAAGGATCCAGGTGACGAAGGGAACATTTTCCTGGGAAGTATTCTTCATCTACTCCTAATGACCTGCTACCAATCCTATCTCTTCCCAATTCACTCTTTCCAAAGAAATTTCTGCTGCCAAAGAGGAAAAGTCTGCCCTCTACTTCCCCCATAGCTTTGTCTCAGAAGAGATTCAACTTCCAGGGTCTTTAACAGTATGCTTCCCCTTGCAAGGCAACTGATCCAAGCTTTGCTTGAAAAATTGTTAGTTTCTCTACCTAAAAAAATGGGAATAATCACACTATTGCCTTCTTAAAATTATGTTTAGATATTTACTTCATTTTTTTCTACCAGATGTGTAATTTCATTGATGTAAATAGCTCTGGATGAGGAACTTCCTCTGCTGACAGGCTCTTGTTATGAAATTGATAATCTTAGAGAATTGCCCGGAGCACTGAGACTTTAAATGCCATGGCCAGAGTCACACAGACGGTATGTGTCAGGCAGGATCTGCACCAGGGTCTTTGTGACTCCCAGACTGGCTTTCTCTCCACTGCACCCCAAGGTCTTTTATTATTGACTTCATGGAAATGGTAACTTAAGCACACTAAAACACCACAGCTTTTTTTGAGGAGCTTAGGGATCCCAGACATCATTTACACATCCTAGTACACACTGCTGTACTTAAGGGAGCTGGAATTTTTATCCAGTAGATTGAGCCCCTTGTGCTATTTGGTAGACAGTCTTCAAGAATTGCTACGACTGAAAAATTCATCACCCTGGAACCAAACCTCTGAATTTAGATCGTCTGGTCCTAGGATGATAGACATACCAATCTATCACTAAGCCCATACTGAATATTGGAGATCATAATAAAGACACCTCATTTTATTTTATGTTCTAGCATACTATTATGTTATATGATCTGTATGATTTAGCTTCTAGGTATAGTAGAGATCATCTAGTCAGCCCCCTAAGGAAACTGAAGCGGAGGGAATTTAAATCCCCTGGGTACGGAGGAGATCTCTTGGGTGAGTCATTTCCCTTTTCAAGACCTCCTTGCCCTCTTCTATAATAACAATTTACATTTGTATAACTCTGTTTCTAGAGGTTTTACAAAGTGCCTTCTTTACAATAATCCTGAGAGAGTGGTAGTAAAAGTCCGATTACATTTTTTATGGATAAAGGTACTGAAATTTCAGAGAAGTTAGCCAGGGTCATACAGCTTGGAATGATTGGACTTGGGCCTGAATCTCCAGACTTCTGACTCTTAATGTAGCCTTCTCTTTCACTCTGGTATCTGACAAATCTTGTTGCTGGAGCAGCACTAAGTCTGAGGCAATTAGCGTGAATTGCTGTTGTTCAGTGCTTCCTTTTGGAAGAGGACAGATAATGTCACAGGTGATGTCTCGACTTGCTTGCAAATTGGGTTTAAGTGAGGCAGGACTGTGCAGTCATCAACCTCACTCTCTCTTCCTGAGTCATGAAGTACAGTAACAAAACAAACACTGACCCTCTTGCACTTGGATCATCTGGAGGCAACTGCTGGAGAGGCTGCCCTTGGGTTGGGGGTAGAGAGAAATCATGGCAGGGCAGGGCCAGATTGAGAAGAGAAGCTTCCCTAGGGTGTGACCACCAGGGATGGTGATAGAAAGAAAGCATCTTATTTTCACCAGGTTTTCTTGTGACTATGCCCTGCTGATGAGCAAAATGCTTAACTTCGGGACAACTAGGTGTCACAGTGAATAGAGTACGGGCCCTGGAGTCAGGAGGACCTGAGATCAAATTTGGCCTCAGAAGCTTGACACTTACTAGCTGTGTGACCTTGGACAAGTCACTTAACCCCAATTGTCCTGCCTTCCCCCCTGCAAAAAGAACCCTCCCCCAAAATGCTTAACATCTCAGTGCGTAAGATAACTCTAAGATTACAAGCTGTCGAAAAAAAAAAGACCAACCTGCATTGCTAGAGAGAGGTTTTCTCATCTAGGTAGTTCCCTATATCAGTGAAATCTGCAACCCATTCCCTAATCCTAACTCTTCTCGCTAGCTGTGTGTTAAATTCTGTTGTATGGGGACTCTGGAAGGTCTTTGAGAGCTGCCGGCCCCCTCTAGATTGAAGCCCTCTAAGGAGAAGTCGGGTTCACCCTTCCCTGGTTGTAGCTCGGCTCTTTCCACTACACAGGGCTCTAAAATGAAGGGGCTGGATTACATGGTCTCTGGGGCCCCTTTCACATCTAGTCTTCTATGATTCTAATTCCATTGTTGAGCTGGGTAGAATTTGGCAGTCAAAGTAATTGAGCAAAGTAGCACGTTGCCTCTTTAAAGGTTTATGCTTAATGCATTTAGTAGCCTTTGATTTGAGTCTCAAGATACTAACTGCTCCTCAGATGATGAATTTCACAATATTGGTGCTGAATGTAAAGCGCTTTCAAACCTTCCAGTGCTATTTGTCCGATGAGTATTTAACTACTGTGCCCCTCAAAACTTGATGAACTTCAGGGCACAACTACTACACAGGGTTAAAAAAAAAAAGCCCCAAACCAATGGTCCATACCCTCTCTGGCAGCTTGCTGATCTGTGATCACTCTTCTTATTGCAGAACTGAGATTTTTATTGCAGGCAGCATTCAAGACCAATGGCAAAAATTTGCTTGAAAAAATAAGATAAAATTCCCTTAAGGGACCACCCTCCTCAGAACAAATTTCTGCCCTGACACCTGATCCAGCTTCAAAGGGAGATGCCGGGTTTAGTTTTGTTTCTTCCTTCTGCTTACGGTTGAATAGTCTAATCTTATGACCTTTCTTAAAATGTCGACTGGGATAACATGGAGGCTCCCTGTTTATGGGATCAGACGATGGTGTTTTCTGGGTCCTCTCCAATGCTCCTTTTGATCCCATGTATATTTCCTACTTTGTTAGTCCCCAGAGATCTAGCCTCACCTCCTAGCCTCCACCATTTTGGCTTCCAGAGTCCTCTCAGGAGGTCAGCCTTGGAGGAAGCTATCTGGGGTCTTTGCCCAGGTTCTAACACCTGGGGGCCCAGGTATGCTTTTCATAACTTTGAGTGCTTCATTCTAGCCTCATACATTGCTGCTCTTCTCTCTCCGTCTGCCTGCCTGCCTCCCTCCTTCCTTCTCTCTCTCCCTCCCTCCACAGGTAATGCTGCCAGATAATGTAATGGCCATGTTTGTCTGCTAATGTAGGACTCCTTGCCAGTCCGCTGTCATCATTGCTGTGAACATTTGATAATTTGGGAATTCCTGGTTTCACATTGCAAACAGTGCTGGCCCGAAAAGATGAGAAATTTTTTTATTCCCAAACATACAAGAAATTGTGATAGTAAACCTGGCAATGCTGCCCCTCAGCAAATGCCTTGGAAAATGCAGGGTCAGCTATCTACAGCAGAGAAGGGCCTGGGTTATCTGCTCTGCCTGGATCTTGGTGCTTTCAGTGAGCTGATGCTCGGAGGCCAGGGCTGTTGATATTAATGGTTCTTCATAGAAGTGGTACTTAGCATATTTTTTCAAGGTTTTTATTTGAAACAACATGATATCTGTGGATTTATTATGAAGGTTTTCATCACATAGTTGAGGAGGAAGAAATAGGACTGAACTGCCCCACCTCAGTTTCAGCATCTAGAAATGAGATGGTTAGATCTGATGCCTTCTGAGGGCCCTTCTAGCTCAAAATCCAGTGATCTGATAATTACAAACTATGTTTGCCTTGGACAAGTGCATGACTCAGGAGAAGGAGCTGTGAGATGGGAGTTTGAGGGCTTGGATTCAGATCATAGCTTTGGAAATTCTTAGCTCGGGCAAGTGATTTCACCGGCCTAGGTGTTATCTATAAAACGAGATGTTCAGACTAGATGAATTATTAAGTCCCTCTACGAGCTCTAAATATGAAATTACTTAAGTTCTCTGAGTAACCAACCACTGCTTCCTCACCTGTAAAAAGGACACTGAGAATATGCTATTTTTGAAATATTATCTACCTCAAGGGGTCGTTGCAGGGAAAGAATGATGAAAATGTGAACTGTCATTATCAGGAGCCATTTTATAAGGGAGAGTCTGAGACAGTCACCCGCTGGCTTCCCCAAGTACTGAAAGAGAGCCAGGGATGGGCTGGGCCCCCTGCCTCTAAGAACACTATGCCTGCTTGGAAACCTTGCCTATTTCCTTCAGGGGTCAGGTGCCCCCTCTTCTGCAAGGCCTTTCCTGAGCCACCACCAACTGTTTGTTTGTGCACTATCCCTCTTGAAGCCACTTTGTTTAACTTTGTAAATATATTTACTTAGTCCGATTCTCTGCCCGGCCCCACTCCCCAGTGGGAGTGTAAGCTCTCTGAGGGCAGGGACTGCTTGATTTTTGGTTTATTAAATGGAATTGAATATTCACCTGCAAAATATAACCACTACCCATTGAACGTAGAGACTACGTCCTTCCCCCACTCATCCCACCCACTGGCCATGTACATGCTCAAAATCTCCAGTGGATTCTTTGTTCTAATTGCTGACATAGAATAGTTGGACTTCAGTCTTTGTTTCCAAGCAGACCTAATGTTCAAAATGACAGATTCACTGCTACCTTTTAAAAAACTGGAACAACCACTACCCAGCATCATTAGATCTCAGAGAGATATAAATGTATGCTCTGCTTCAGAAGGAAATTTAGGCATGCCAGCTCATGGATGTCAGACATAGAAGGCCCTTGGTATAGACAAGAATTGGGTCCGAATAACGAGTTTTTGGCCCTGGTTTGATGCAATTTTTAAAAAAAAATCATTTGTTCCATTTCTGTTTCCTGGTGGATACAATATATACATAGTATGGATGAATGTAGCAATTAGCATGGAGCTGGTAAGGTTACATTTTGGAGAAGAAATATTTCCCCCCCATTGGATTTATTGTTTTTCTTGCCATGAAAATTCTGAAGCCACTCCCACCCCCACACCACACCCCCTTTCTCTCTCCCTCTTTTCCCCTTCTGCTCCCATTTCCTCTCCAACCCCAGGCATATATTATGTGTTGTTGGGTGGGTAGAAATTTGACAGCCAGGGTCTGTCTCAGCTTCCTGAGCTCATTAGTAGAGAGCAGCATGTATGTGCTCTGGTGGAAGGAAGCTTCATCAGGAGGGAGCACCAGATGCATTTGGAAGCTGAGCCTGAGCCCAGGCACTGCTGCCCTGGCTCTTACTAGAGGAAGGAAGGGCTTGTTGATTTCTTTGTTAGGGAAAACCAGGGTAAGGGAAAGAGGGAGGGAGGCTGTGCTAGTGGTCTTCACCACACACACATACATACACACACACACACACACACCACACCTCAGCCTCCACGTCTGACTTCTTTATTGGAAGCCTCTTAGGACTCTTAAGGATACCATTGTGGTTTTAGGAGAATCTAAATTATGCCTCAGGGGAGTTGGGAAATCAAATCCCCAAATTCATTTAGGCTCCTCTTTGGGCAGTACTACTAGTTCCTTGGGACTCTGAATTGAGGCAGCTCAGGATAGGTAGGCTGGTAGGCCCATGCCACCCTCCTCAGACTAGCCCACCCCAGCCAGCAGGGACCACAGGTGACTCCCCATAGCCCTATTTCCAGGACAGAGCAAGGCCCCTCAGCCTTACCATCAGCAGCCTCCCTTCTGCTGGTCCCCACTTCCCCTGGCTAGGTCATCCGTCCCTTCCTTCTCCTTCCCCTCCAGCACTTTTCCTCTCCCTTCTAACCCCTCTCCTCCCCTCCTCACAAATCACCACCCCCTCAGGCTGGAAGATTAGTGGGTAATAAGAAGCCAGTTCACTAGCCGGGTGTCAGTTGGAGAGAAGGGGGGGGGCGGGAATCATCCCAAAGATCCATGGCATGGGAGAGAACTCATTTTGTGTAAAGAGGGCCTCAAATCACCAGGGAATTCCTGGATTGTCTCAGGCTGTCGTGTGTGATGTCCATCATGCTGTAGGAACACCATCTGTTCAGTATTATGCTCTCAGTTGCCAGGCTACCTGCAGTACGCTGTAACACTTGACTGCCTGGCTCTACGTTAGCAGCATTATCCCAGACGCACTGAGGGGGTGGGGGAGAGAAGGAGGAGGAACAGTAGTCATGATTAAGCCATCTGCAAGTGTGGGGGAAGGGGGTGGGAGAAGGGGGAGACAGGGACAGAGGTGGGGGTGGGAGGGAGCAACAGTCACCCAAGAGAGGCTGGATGGTGGAGAATCGGGCTGACATCACCATCTGCTGGGGCAGGGAAAGAACAGCAAGTTTCTTCTGGTTTCTCAGAGAGGCTTCCTAACAAGGGTGAAGTAGGTTGAGCCCCACTCCCCAAACCCTGTTACCTGGAACTCCCTGTCACTCCAAAGGCAGGCCTCCATCTCACCCTCCACCAGAATAGATCAAGAACCCTCGGGTTCCTCTGTACAGCCAGAGCACCCCCATTACCCAAACATGACTGATGTTCCTGAAAACACAGAGATGAAACTGCTACACAGAGATTTCTAAATAAGCAGCTGTTGGTTATTTGGAGATATTTTTAGCACCTCTGTTTTTAGAAGACATGCAAGTTGCCTTTTGGGGGGGTATTTCTTCACATCTCCTACCCCCTCTCTGTAGTCCTCAGGATTTGGGGAAGGAGGGGGCTTTTGTTGTAGATGAGTTGCTTGGTTGGTGAGTTGGCTTTTTTTCTTTCTTTTCTTATTGAGAAATGAGAGTATATAAAGAGCTGTGCAATGTGTGTGGCCTCATGGGTTACCTACTAAGGTTCTTGATAAAGGGCAAAGGGAGATCTAGAAAGGGAGAATGAAATCTTAATTAAAACTCCAGTCATTGTCTCCTTTAGCTTCAGTCCCATAATCATATGAGGAAAGTTCAGTCTCTCAGGTTTGCTCAGATTCCACCCCAGTGTGTGCCCTCCCTAGAAACAAGAGCTGGGATTTGAAATCCTGATGAGCAGAATCTTTCAAACTCCATCTCTTTGAACTAGAGGCACAAGGGGGCCACACTGAAATCCAGCTTAGTAGCTGAAGCTGTTCATTTGAGTTCTCTCTCCACACCTCACATATATTGAAGACCATCAGTTGACTGTCTCACCCACTAATAACCCCAAAGCACTTTTTATAAAAATCCTTAAGGTTTTCTCTTTTGACCACAAAATTATGATATTTCTTGTTTTGTTTTTAAGAAATAAAGAAGAAACATGATCCTTCCAAAGTATACATACGCCCTCCTACTTCCAGAACCTTAAAGAAAGGTAGACCTCATTGATGATGTTCCACTTAAAGTGAACCAGCTCAGTGTCTTCCCACTATCTCCCCAACAGTGAGCTCTGCCGTCTTTCCCTGTCTTTGCTAACTTAAGGGATGTGGCTGATATCTCAGGGTTATTTTAATTAGCATTTTTCTGATTATTAGTGATTTCAGTTCAGCAAATATTCATTAAGTTCCCACTACATACAAGATCCCGTATTTGATGGTGAGGATATGGATACAAAAACATAGTGGTCTGTGCCCTACATTCTCCTGGGAGCGTAACTTGTACATGGTGCCCTTTTGTTTTCCAGCACTCACATATGCCCATCAAAGCAAGGCAATTGATATCAGTCACTTACCCTTGATGACTGACTGATTTGAACCTTGATGTGAATGAGTTCAGTGGGTCTCTTTGACTAGGCAGAGCAAGTATTTCCTTCTCAAATATGGCCATTTATCTCAGTGTGGATCACCAGAAGGTTGGCCACTGTTTTTTGTTTTTTGACCAAAGAAACTGACAAAGCTCACCACCTCTGAAGGCAAAATTGATTATTGGCATGAGATTCCTTCTCTGTTAAGGGATTTTCCAACATAAGCAAGCAAGTAGAGAAATTATTTGGGAGGAAAAGCAGGGAAGCTTTGCCGAATCCTAAGACCAACCCTTAAAGGGGAGATGTCCTCTGAAAAGTGGTCTACCATAGGATCACAGGCTTAGACCTGGAAGGGAATTTGGAAGTCAGAGTGCTCATTTTACAGATGAGGAAGTGGAGGGGCCAGAGAACTTAAGTGATTTGTCCAAGTTCTCATGGCTATTAAGTATCTAGATTGGGATTTAAACCAGAAGTTTTGACTCCCAAGATGAGTGTACTACATTCAATATACAGTCTACTGCCAATGTCTTCTTTTCCTGCCAGGAAGGAGCATTTGGGCTGGCTTGGCAGGCCTGTTTGAGGAGCTCACGAGACCAGAAGGCTCCCTCATCACTGACTTCTTCCAGGACTTAGAGATTCATAGAACTGGAAAGGACACTTGAGGCAGTCTAGCACGGCCTCCTTAATTTTACAGATGATGAAACTGAGACCTAGAGAAGATTGGTGACTTTATGATGAAGTGATCATCCCAACAAGTCAAGTCCGCAGGCATCTAGAACTGGGCATCTGGTTATGACATGCCAGGCAGTGTTCTTCTCAAGGAGGTTACATTCTAATGAGGGAAAACAACAGATTTAAAAGGAAGCTGAAAGAGGGTGAGGAGGAGTACCCACTTATGGGAGTATAAGAGTAGTACAATGGATAGAGCTTAGAGTCAGATTCAGTTTCAGACACTTGCTAGCTGTGTGACACCAGTTTGCCTCAGTTTCCTTGACTGTGTAGTGGGGGTAATAAAATCACCTACCTCCCAGGCTGTTGTAAGGATCAAATGAGATAATAATTAAGTACCTAGAACATAGTAAGCGCTACATAAATGTTATTGCTGGTTAGTTGTTTTCAGTCGCATCCAACTCTTCGTGACCATATTTGGGGTTTTCTTGGCAAAGATACTAGAGTGTTTTGCTATTTCCTTCTCCAGCTCATTTTACAGATGGGGAAACTGAGGCAAACAGGTTAAGTGACTTGCCCAGGGTCACACAGCTAGTAAGTATCTGAAGCCAAATTTGAATTTGGATAGTTGAGTATTCCTGACTCCAGGCCCAGCGCTCTATCCACTGCACCGCCTAACTGCCCAGTGGAAATGTTAGCTCTCATTATTATTATTAAACATTTATCAAGTACCAGCTAGGATGAGCAGAGTGCAGGGTAGGAGGGGGCATACAAACACACAGAAAAAAGAAAGCATCTCTGCCCCAGGAAATTTGTATTGAAGTGGGGGGAGGAGAATATAACAGGCACACAGATAAGAAAGGAGAAATTAATCTGAGGAAGATGAGAGCACCCCATCTGTGAAGACTTCCCAAAGGAGATAACTGAGCAGCCCTTGAAGGAAGATAAGGATTCTGAGAAGTGGCAATACAGAGAATGGGGCATTCTAGGCAAGCAGGTCTCTTTTACAAATGTTCAGAGAGAGGAGAAAAGCTGTTGAGTGAATCTTGGGGAATAGGTTAAAGGAAAGTGACCCATCCAGGGCCACAAAAATATTTAGTGTGGTCTCACTTTGTACCCTGCTGAGGTTGAGTAAATTAACTAAAACTTTTTGGGAGGTGGACAAAGAGAGTTGGAAAAAGGAAGAAAATTTTTATAATAAGTTGTCAAATCAAGTTAACAGGCATTTATTAAGCACCTGCTTGTGTGTAAGTATTGTACTAAGTACAAGGAGGATATATTTTCTCCCAAATACACCATGTTCTCCTGTTCCTTCCCTTCTCTACTTAGCCACAAATTTAGCTCCTGCCCATTTTTTGGTCCCCACTTAAATTTAACAGTCCTCCTCTCTCTCTATGAACCAAATGTAGCAGATGTTAGGAATCCAGAACTAGTCCTCATTGTATACTCTGCCCTCTCTCACCCCACCAGCCCGGTGCTCCAGACAAGCCAACTCCACAGTTTAGAATTTCTAAAAGGTAGGGAACAGAGAACAGATAGACATTTTCTCTGCCTCAGAAGATCTAGGTAGCAATCCCAGGTCCACCTCTCACTAAGGGAACCTATATAGGAGTGATGGAGGAGGAGGGGATTGGCTGTCACTCCATGGACTTGTTTCTTCATCTATAAAACAGGGTGGGGTAAGACCAGATGGCCTTCTGAGACCCTTTCCATTCTAAATCTATGATTCTGTGACCCCTCAGATTCAGAGAGGCACAGGGAGATTCACTTCAGGGTCATGGACATTGGGCAGTTGAAAGTAGGATTTTCATCTTCTAGTGTATGTTTTGGGGGAGAGAAGAAAGAAGAGGAGGAGGAAGGGGAAGAGAAGGATTAAAATCAGCAATATTTTCATGATTGATATTAACCATTGACATTGTACCACTAACACAACAAAAGAATGTTAAATTACATAAATGCATTTGACTGTGGGAAAATAATGTTAAGCATAGTCATTTACATTAGCTACTTACTATTTATGCCTAATTACTGGGCTGTGCTACACAATAACAATTATATAAACATTTACATATATATTATGTATATATATAAAATTAACTGTCAGATTCGTGTAAGTTGTATCACTTAGCTCTGTTCTTTTATGTTCAACCTTCCTCATTTGTTCCTACTACTCCTCTATTTGAGAGGTAGCCTGGTATAGTGGATACAGAGCTGGCCTTGAAGTCAGAAGACCTGGGATTAAGTCTTTCCTCTGACACATACTGGCAGAGTGACTCTGGGAAAGTCACCTAACCTCTCAGGGCCTCCCACATCTAGAAAAGATTCCAGGCTGCATTGGTCAAGGTACACTGAGAATTCCCCCTGTACCAATGAAATCACAAGAATGGACCAAAAAGAAAAAATCTTCTATTCACAACTTCTTAAAATCAGAATGGTAGAGGACAAAGGCAAAATGACAGATTAAGAGTAGCCATCCAGCTGAACTTTCCCAATATTCCCCTCTAACAACTTTAAAATAATACCTCAAATCAAATCTTGGAGCAGCAGAGTCAACAAAAGGCTGGGGCAAGACATTTTTAAGCCTAAGGAAACTTAGGAGGTTGATAGAAAAGCTTTTTGACACCAGAATAGAGGCCACACACAGCAGCAGCAGCAGTGGCCACAGCAGCCCAGTGATGGTAAGGGGGTCAGACAACTGGCCAGAAAAAGATGACATAGGACCCTTTGCTGGCATTGGGTACAACTGGCATTGATTGGCAACTCCATGCACAGCTCTGGGTCACAGTTTTAGATTGCAGTTCCAGGGTGGAGAGTTCTGGGGGGTCAGTCACAAGGGAGCAGCACCCCATAATTGAGTTGTAAGGCAAAGAAAGCACTAGCACTTGTGGCTGTAGAAGACCAGGGACCCTTCCTGGGTAAAGACCAGAACACAGGTCAGGAGAGCAATGACCAAATCTCTCCCAGGATCACAATACCTTGGAAGCACCAAAAATTTGCAGATCCCCAGAACTAACCCTGAAAATGGAAGCATGAAAAAGCCTGAACCTTGAAATAGTGCCTTCCTTTCCATAGGTGAGCAGAGCCCAACTTTAACATGAAGTTCAAAGTCAAGAAATAGGTTAGGAAAATGAGCAAACAAAAAAATAAAAGAATTTGACCATAAAAAGCAGCTACAGTGGCAAGGAAGACCAAACATAAACTTAGAAGACAACAGTGTGAAAGCAACTACTAAGTCTCAAAGAAGTTTCTGGAAGAGTTAAAGAAAGAAATAAGATTGGTAGAGGAAAAATTGTGGGGGGAGGGGGGGGAAATGAGAGTAATGTAAGAAAATTATGAAAAAAGAATTAACAGCTTGGTAAAAGAGACACACAAAAAATGCCAAAGAAAAATGACACCTTAAAAAACAAAATTGGCCTAATGGTAAAAGAGGCACAAAAATTCACAGAAGAAAAGAACTCCTAAAAAGTATGCAGGCCAAATGGAAAAGGAGGTACAAAATCTCACTGAAGAAAATAAATCCTTGAAAATTAGAATTTGGCAAATGGAAGCTAATGACTTTATGAAACATAATAAAGAAACAATAAAACAAAGTCAGAAGAATAAAAAAATAGAAAATATGAAATATCTCATTAGAAAAAGAGCTGACCTGAAAAATAGATCAAGACAAGATCATTTAAGAATTAATAGACTATACGAAAGCCATGACCAAAGAAAGAGCCTTGACATGATATTTCAAGAAATTATCAAGGAAAACTGAGGGAGATCCAGAGGGTAAAATAGAAATTAAAAGAGCCCACAAGCCACCTCCTGAAGATATTCCAAAATGAAAACTCCTAGGAATATTATAACCAAATTCCAAAGCTCCCACATCAAAGAAAAAATAATTCAAGCAAACAGAAAGAATTGATTCAAAAATTGTGGAGCCATACCCAGGATCACACAAGATTTAGTGGCTACCAAATTAAAAGAGCAAAGGGCTTGGAATATGATATTCTCAAAGACAAAGGCAATTGGGGTTAGATGACTTGCCCAGGTTCACACAGCTATTAAGTGTCAGAGGCTGGATTGGAGCTCAGGTCCTCCTGACTCCAGGGCTGGTGCTTTATCCACTGTGCCACCTCACTGCCCTCACTTGTTACATTTTGTTGTGATCCACAGCCAAAGGCTTTAGTGTTGTCAGTGAAATGCTATTGATTAGAGAAGGGCAAATTAAAACTCTCACTGGTCCCATCTAGCAGAAATGACAAATGCAGAAGGGGATGAGGGAAATAAGTACAATAATGAACAGTTATTGTTATTAACAGATGAGTGAATTGGTCCAGCTGTTCTGGGGGAAGAATTGGGAACTCTGGCCAAAGGGCTATAAAACTGTGCAGACCCTTTGACCTGGCAATACCACTACTAGGTTTATAACCTAAAGATATCAAAGAAAAAGAAAAAGGACATATATGTACAAAAATATTTATAGCAGCTCTTTTTTGTGGTGGCAAAGAATTGGAAATCAAGGAGATGCTCATCAATTGGAGAATAGCTAAACAAGTTGTGGCAAAGGATTTTGATGGATTACCATTGCGCTATAAGAAGTGATGAGAGGAGTAGTTTCAGAAAAACATGACAAAACCTATATGAATTGATGCAAAGTAAAGTGAGAATGAGATCTTTGTGCACAGTAACAGCAATGTTGTTGGCTATTCTCTTGGCTACTCTGATCAATACAATGATCTAAGACAATTTCAAAGGGCTCTTGATGAACAAAATGTTATCTGCCTTCAGAGAGAGAACTGATGAACTTTGAGTGCAAATTGAAATACAATTTTCTCACTTTTTAATTTTTCTTGCTCTTTTAAATATAACTAACATGAAAATATGTTTTGTATGATTTTTCATGGCTGACTGATACATTGCTTGCCTTCTCAGTGGGTGGGAGATGAAATGGGAGGGAGGGAGAAAATTTGGAACTCAAAATTAAAAAAGAAAAAATGTATAAAATAAATAATAAATTAGAAAAAAATTGGAGAGTGGGCCCAATTAATACCAGTCTTTGGTTACATTCTACTCAGGATGGGGAATGGATATTCCACTAGATAGATAAATGGATGAATGGATGTAGATACAGACATATACATATAGGTTTATATTATATAGATATATGTATCTTTCATATATATGAAATACACATGTATGTGTAAAGAGAAACAGAAAAAGAGAGAATAGGGAAAAAGCATTGATAAGGGAGGTCAGGAGAGGCTTCAGTGCCTTTTGTTCTTGGGAACATAGTATAATTATGATTGATAAGCCCATCACCATCTTGAACTTCCCTAACTGGTCTAGGTAAATCCTAGATTTTCTAGAACAAAGAAATTTCCCTGTTCATGATCAATGTCTCTAACACTGCCATGGGAAGGTAGGATGGGATTATTATTGGGATACTTTAGGGACTTGTAAAGTATGTTACTTGGAAGCTTCTAGCTATACAACTATATGCATAAGAAAAAAGTCCTGGACTTGGAATCAGGAGACCTGCCTCTGACACTTGTGACCCTTGACAAGTCATCTAAGCTCTCCTAGCCTCCTTCTCCTTGCCTGTAAAATGGGGTTAGCTATACTTGAACTGCTTAACTCACAGGATTGTCGTGAGAAAAGTCCTTCATAAACTTTAAAGCATTATGCAAATTCAAATTATTCCTTGTTCTTCCATTCTGTAGACTCTCATGAGAATAAGACTTGCTATTAAAACCATGACTGTCTCTCTGTCTGTACAGGATCAGCACCCAGTAGGACTCTCACGGACCACAGGCCCTATTCAACCCTCGGTGGCCCCAGCCTCCAGCAGCATAGTTACCAGTACCAACCCCGGGGGTCCCAGCTTCCTGGCCACCCAGCCCCAGGCAGCCATCATGAAACAGATGCTCATCGATCAAAGGGCACAGTTGATGGAGCAGCAGAAGCAGCAGTTTCTGAGAGAGCAAAGGCAGCAGCAGCAACAGCAGATTCTGGCGGAACAGGTAACAGTAAGCCAGCCCTGCTTTTCTGTTCTCCCTGCAAGCAGGCTGGCTCAAGCCCTCATTACCCAGGCTACTAGAGCAGCCTCCTCCTGCCTGCCTCCACTGCCCTGGGAAAGAAACACCCATTATAGGCTTTGGAGTGAAGATGAGAATGTGAGCTCCTCAAAGGCAGGAGCCATGTGTTGGCGTTTCTGTATCCCTACCCCTTAGCACAGTGCCTGACACTCTGTGCACTATGGCGCCACCTAGCTGCCCCCAACACACTTCACTGGCTCCTAAGAAAAACTCAGTCTTTCACATGGAATTCAAAGTCCACCCCAGCTAGGCACCAACCTACTTTTATAGCTTCCTATCGTACCAGTGCTCTACCATATGTTCTTTGCTTGAGCCAAACTGGAAACTGTTAGTTAAGTAACTTGCCCAAGGTCACATGGGTTCCATGAACATGCCCCCCTCTTTTCCCTCTGCACATTCTTTCCCTTAAGCCTAGAATAGACTTGCTCCTCTTCCTAACCTATTAAACTCCTACCCATCTTTTAAAGCCCAACTCAAAAGCTGCTTTCCTGGGAAACTTTCCCTAATACCACCTGGTCGCTACCAGCCTTTTCTTCTTTCCTGGACTTCTCACATAGCACTTCGTTTTGTACTCTGACAAAGGCACTCAGCATGGATTAGTTATTGGGTTGCAGGTATCTGTGAGCATCATGTCCCCCTACTAGACTGTCACCTCCACAGCTCTCTGGGGAATAGGGAAGAGAACGCACTTTGGAGTTTAAAATCTGGTTTCAAACCCTCACTCTGCCACTGTGACCTGGTACAAGTTGTTTTCTCCCTTAAACCTGTTTCCTCATCTGTAAAAGAGGGATGAGAGATTCCTCTTGATCTTCCAGCTCTAAGCCCTACAAGCTCTTAGGTATATGGCTTTAAGAGCTACAAGAGAAGTAGGGTGGCATAGTGGAGAGAGAGAAAGGCATCCTTATTATCAATAAGACAAGGGTTCAAGACCTGCCTTCGACAAATATGAACTCTGTAACCCTGGGCAAGTTATTTGTGGACCCAGGAAACCCTCAAAGACTGTACATTGCAAAGCAGTGGCTAATATCCACGAGGAGAGGAGGTTTTGTCACCAAAACTCCCTAAACCAGTGAAAACACAGGCCCATTTTACAAAGAAAGGGGGGGAAAGTCTGCAGAGTGCTTTACTTCAGATCTTATTTGGTCTTCAAAAATAACCCTAGGTACAATTATGGTTTCCTTCTTGCAGTTAAGGACATTGAGATTTAGAGAGGCAAAGGCCTTGTCCAGGGTCACACAGCTAATAAATGCTAAAGCAGGATTTGAACCTGGCTCTTCCTGACTGGAGATCTAACACTGCAACTGTAATGGTGATGGGAATGCATTGGCTACAGTAACCACTACTCTGTCATGCTGCCTCTCAGGACAGGCCCCCTTCCTGATATCAGTATTGTATCTCTTCTAACCACAGTGCTTTACACACAGATTAATAAATATTTGTTGAATCAATCCTATTTAACACAGCATTGGCTAGTACCTGTCATGCAAATGTTTGTATAGACTGGGAAATGGACGTATTTTGAAAGGAATTTGAAAAGGCAGATGTGTGTATATATAAACGTAGACAGACATTGTGATGCCCCATTTGCCAGAGATAGGATCCATTACTTCTCTCTCCTCTTGTGCCTAAGCACAGTGGTCTAATCAGTGGTTAGCAAAGTGTCATCTGGGAACCTCTGAGGGTCCACAAGGTCAAAGCTATTTTGATAGTAATACTGAAACATAAATTTCTGATACAATACATATTGATAGATATAACCCACATGAACAAAAACTCTTGGGTGGTGGGGTCCTGAATAATTTTTAAGAGTGACAAGAGGTCCTGAGGCCAAAAATGTTTAAGAATCACTCTTCTATATACTAGGTACTTGGTGGCTAATTGTTATTTCTTTCCATCAGCAATATTTCTGCCAGTCAATCAACAAACATTTCTTAAGCGCCTGCTATAAGCCATGCACTGTGTGGAGTGCTAAGGATACCGAGATAACAAAGAAGATATAGACCAGAGTTTCCCAACTTTTTTAGTGTTTGTGCTCCTTGGTTTCCAATAAACTCCCCTGGTGCCCCTATTCAATATGAAAGGAAATAAATTCTAGCATGTACCATGTATTCGCACCTAAAAAATAAAATAGATAAACTAATTTCATTAGATAATAGGGTTACTTACCAAATATTCTCTAAGCCACTTTGCCAAGCTTCTCTTAACCCTTGGGGATCTGTGTGCTCAGACTGGGAAGACACGTGCCCTAGATTGGGAATCCCTAATCTAGACAAAATATGAAGACGGAGAAAACCCTTTCAGCTGCAGGGATCCAGGGAGGTTTCACGGAGGAGTTGGTGCCTAAGGGGAGCCTTGGCGGAAGAGGAGAATTTCAACAATCAAAAGGCAAGAGACAGCAGGAGGAGCTGAGGGGTCAATAGGCAGAAGATCCCTTACCTAGACTTTGGGTCTCCCCTAGCATGGTGCAGTGCACACTGTAAGCACTTAACAAATATTTGGTATTGCTTCTGGTCCTTGCTGTTTTCCATAAACAGTGGGCAAGTCTTTTTCCTCTCAGCCTCTTCTGCTGATACATCTAGGCCACGTGGGCACTCCCAGCATTACATCTGTCAATATTGTTTTCCCAAATTGCCTGAGACTCCTAGAGTTTAAATGATTTGCTCATAGTCTCACAGCCGGTGAGTGTCAGAGGTGCAGGTTGAACCCGATTTCCCCGACTCCAGGCCCAGCACATCACCCACCATCCTACACTCCCCCCATATTCTTTATCCATAAAATAAGAAATAACAATATTTATGGTACCTTCTGTCCAGGATTCTGATGAGGAAAGTGCATTATAAACTCTAAGTCAGTACAGAAATGGGAGCTTTCTCGATTTGTATGCTCATCTTTTGCTCCCATTTGTGATATTGTTTTTCTTCCTGAGTGGCCGTGTAATTATCTGCCTTTTTACAAGGCAGACCAACAGCCTGCCAGCTAAAAAAAAAGACAAAGCTTTGTTCCTTTCACCTCGCAGTCAGTATGTGACAAGGAGCCACACTAATATCTTTCAGGCAATGATAAATGATGTATCTGGGAGGCGGCTGTGCTTTGCAAACCTTTTTTTCCCAGTCTGTCTTAGTGACTTTCAGGTTTTCCTGTGGCCCTTCTGAGTGATAGCTTCTGTTCCATGTGTTATTGCCAGGGCCAAGACATCAAAGGGGTAGTCAAAAGAACCCAGGAGAGATTTAGCTGAACCAGCTCAGGGGTATTAGGAAGATTGAATCCCAGTTATCAGGATCAGTCAGTCCACAGAAAGCCAAGAGGAAATGGGCTAAGCTCCCAGGAGGCAAGAAGGTCCACATGGTGTGTGGGTATTGGAGGATAATGAAAATTTGAGAAGGGGCGGCTAGGTGGTGCAGTGAATAGAGCACCAGCCCTGGAGTCAGAAGGACCGAAGTTCAAATCCGGCCTCAGACACTTAACACTTACTAGATATGTGACCTTGGACAAGTCACTTAACCCCAGTTGCCCTGCCTTCCCCCCTCTAAAAAGAAAAAAAAATAGTATATTAAAGAAAAAGAAAATTTGAGGAGAAAGAGAATACTTCTCAGAGGGATGGTGAACAGGAAGTAATGAATGAGAGGTCTGTTCTTTCCTGAGTTCAGGTTAATTCAGTTAAGGCCACAAAGAGTTGATAAGGACCTACTATGCATCAGGCACTGTACAAGGTACCAGAAACACAAAGACAAATGTGAAACATTCTTGTTCTAAGAGATAAAACATCCATGCAGAAGTGAAATACAAAGTATGTACACAAAGTACTTTTGAGAGGGAGAGAGTGTTATAACTGGTTAATATTTACTCACTACATGAAGAGTAGACTATCCCGCTGCTACAGCTCAAATTGAATCCAGGACAGCCCTCCATGCCCCCATCCCACTCTTCACCCTCTGGTTTATCTTCCCAGCAGTGTTATGGAAGCCTGCCAATAAGACCCAGAGCCTGGGGGTGAGATCACAGTTGGGAACAAATTTATTAACTGCTATCTAGATTAGAGGATGATATAAAAAAGATACTGCTTAAAAAGCTAAAACATAAGTAGCTGGCATTCCTTTACCCTTAACCATAACAATTAACAAGCAAAATGCCTACTGCATAGAAGGCATTGTATGGATGATACAGTCATCACTCCTAATAACATTGAAGAGTCTCCTAAATAAGATCAGTCATCACAGGAAAGAGTTCAGCCCAACCATCCACACGGGAAAAATCAAATGGATGAAGAGTATATACTTTGTATTTTACTCCTGTGTAGATAAAGTCATATCTCCCAGAACAAGACTGCTTCCGTTCTGTCTTCATATCACTAGTGACTTATGCAGTGCTTGGCACAAAGTCGGTCCTTATTATATTAATCCTTTGTATCCTGGATTGAATTAGCCTGAACTCAGAAAAAAAGTAGTCCTCTCATTGTCTAGACCTTGACATGTAGTTGGGTGGAGAACTTTTACAGCTCATCCATCAGTACATATATGTTAGACATCAAACAGGGACATTGAGATGGGCCCAGAGTAGAGCAGAAGGAGAACAGACTGCATTCCATATTGGGACATTCTGTTAATGACCTGAAGCAAAGGCCCTATCTTTTCAACATCAATATTCTTCTGATGATACCTGACTTTGAGTCATAAAAATCTAGTTTCCAAAGAATTGAAAGCTGAGGATCACCCAAAGGATGATGTAGAGAGGGTATAAACGGTCTGAATATTATTAAAAATGAGCAATCATATACAAAGAGTGGTGTAAAATATATCAACCAAGAAGTATAATAACCAGAAGAAAAAAAGGTAAACCAGTCACATGCGAGTATGAATAAAGAATCACCTCCTCCTCTGGCCTCCATATGAGGTCAAGAGAACTTAAATAAGGCCCCCAGCATTGAGTGGATCCACTGTGATAGATTTATGATTAGACATGGATGAGAGACGTGTATACTTGACGGCCCTTGATGGGCAGTTATCATCTGACTCTCTTGGGGAAGTACACACATCAATCAGATCATGGGCTTATAGGATGTTAGAACATGTGCCATCAGAATTGACCTTGCCAGAGTCCCACAGGTTGTAAGTTAGCAGAGCTGGAATTTGAACCCAGGATCTTCTGATTCTCTCTCCAGTAACTTTTCTACCGTACCACATTGCCTTGATTCAAAGTTTTCCATGTCAGAATCACTGGAAGATTTAATTAATTCTGTGTTATTGTTTCTCCCTCCTCTGTCCCCACCCTGCTCCCTCTGACTCCATTTCCCTCTCCATGTTTCTTCCTGCCCTATTTCCTTCCAATCCAGCAGTTGCAGCAATCACATTTACCCCGGCAGCATCTCCAGCAGCGGACCCCTTATCCAGTACAGCAGGTCAATCAGTTTCAAGGTAAGGCCAGAGCCTAGCAGTTTACTCTACTTACCCTACTCTACTCTCCTAGGAAAGGTACAGCTATGGAACCAGGACTAATAATGCCTTCTATGTCACATTTTTCCATGTCATGTCCTGATCATCTTACTGATCAAAGGAGCAAGTCTTATCCCCATTATCCTCTTCGCTTCCTTGCATTTAGTGCTGAATAGGAGGTCAGAGTTCATGCAATAGAAGGAAAAGCTCCAACTTGTAAGCATCCCTGGTCACTGTTGATTTTAGAGGGTAAGTAGATCATTAAGGGCCGATATGAATGTCCAAGCCTTGATGAATTTTTTTTTTCAAATCATGACCCTAAAAGGAACAGGGAGAACATTGATATAATATCCTTCCGAAATTTGGAAGGTTGGGTTAGCTTTGAAAGTTGTAGTCTCTACAGAAATGTTCCTCATCTGTCTCTCTAATACAAGTTGCTAAGGGAGTACAGGGGATGACAATGATGCCTAAACTGACTTCCTCTGCCCCAAATGGGAATTATCATTGAAATATAACTGCAGGTATCAGGAAGGGAAAAGTAGTAGAAATCCTAATGAACTATTTGCACAATCTGAGAAACATCTCAGTGAAGTCAATGCTACTCATACCCAGCAAGGAGACTAGAGACTGAATTGGGGCTGTTTAGCTGGAGAAAAGATGACTTTGGAGGCAGACAGTATATGTCCTCAAATATTTGAAAGTGTGTCATGTGAAAGAGAAATTGGACATACTCTTCTGGCCTCAGAGGGAAGAATTGGGAGCAAAGAGGGGATGTTACCAAGTCAAGCAGCTAGAGCTATCCAAAAGAAGAGTGGACTGCCTTAGAGGTATTGATTTCCCCTGTGATTGGAGATCTTCCGGTAGAATTTGGGTAAACATTTGTCACAGATATTATCAAATGGTTTCTTTTTCAATGTGGCTTGGATTAAGGGGCCTTTGAAGATCCCTCTTAACTCTAAGATCCAAGGAACCTCTTTGGAAAAATACTCACATTTCTACTGAATTCTTCTCTGACTACATCCTTATCCATCCCTACCTGACCTGCCTGCCCATCACTTTAGGGACCTTTATTGTTTACATTTAGAAGAGGAACATTCACTAGGTTCACAAATTCACAAAATCAATTCCAATACTCTTTGAAGGAGTATCTTTTAAAAAAAAAAATTGAT
>CM053592.1:69461328-69475154 GCA_028646515.1 Pseudochirops corinnae | reverse complement strand
AACCTGACTGAAGAAATTAACACCTTAAAAAACAGATTAACTCAAATGACAAAAGAGGCCCAAAAAGCCAATGAGGAGAAGAATGCCTTACAAAGTCGACTTTGCCAGATGGAAAAAGAATCTCAAAAGCATTCTGAAGAGAAGAAATTCATGTTTTCACAACATTCTACAGAGACATTTCAGTCATTGCAGTATAACTTAACAGAAATTGGGGGCACATCAAAGATTTTTCTTACATAACATTGTCTTCACTATTTCTCCTTAACTCGTATATTACATCCAGTTTGCTTTGCTTTCCTTTGGACTTAAATGTAGTCTTAGATTTTCTCAAATTGAATTCAATGGGAGTAGATGAAGATCCATTTTCCAAACTGACTGAAAGGGAAAGGTCTATGCTCTGAGAGGAAATGTGTAGTGCTACAGGAACTGTATGTACTACAATGCATAGAATTCAAGTAATAAGATGTAATGAGAACTTCACATTTTTACAATACTCTTCAGGTGTATTTCAGTCACTGCAGAATATCTCAGTAGAAATTGGGAGCACATCAAAGATCTTTCTTATAGAACATTGTCTCTGATTTCTCCTCAACTCATATATTACATCCAGTTTGCTTTGCTTTCCTTTGGATTTAAATGTAGACTTACATATTCTCAGATTAAATTCAATGGGAGAAAATAAAGATTCATTTTCCAAACTGATTGAAAGGGAAAGGTCTAGGCTCCAAGGGGAAATTTGTAGTGCTGCTGGAACTCTACGTACAGCAATGCGTAAAATTCAAGTAATCCAAAGAACTAGTGAGAAATTCACATTTTGACAATATCCTACCAGGACATTTCAGTAACTGCAGTATTATTCTACAGAAATTGGGAGCACATCAATGTTCTTTCTTAGAAAACATTGCCTTTAATATTTCTCCTCAACTCTTATATAGCATCCAGGTTGCTTTTCTTTCCTTTGGATTTAAATGAATCCTTATGTTTTCTCAGATTGAATTCAATGGGAGTAGATGAAGATTTATTATTCAGCATATGTCTTCTTTTAAATCCAAAACAAACTAACCAAACTCTGTGTAACATTTGCATTGAAGAGAAATAGTAAAAACAATCCAGTGTAAGAAAGATCGTTGATGTGCTCACTGTTTTTGCAGAGTTACACTGAAGTATACTTTGTATTGACTTAAATGATTCGGTAGAGAAAAGTGAAAATAACAATTTCTCAGGAGGTTTTTGGATTACATCAACTCATTCATAGCTGTACGTATAGTTTTTGTCACACTACATACTTCCACTTGTAGTCTATACCTTTTGCTTTCAGTCAGGAAGGAAAATTTTTCATCTACTCCCACTGACTTGAGTAGAAGAAAAGACAAGTCTTTTAAATCCAAAAAATAGCTAAACAAACACTGTGTAACACATGCGTTGAACCAAAAGAGTAAAGACAACATTGTGTAGGAAAGATCTGTGATGTGGTCACTGTTTTTCAGAGTTGCACTGAAGTATTCAGTTAGAGTTGCACTTTGTATTGACTTAAAGGGCCCAGTAGAAAAAGGTGAAAAGGCGAATTTCTCAGGAGGTTTTTGGATTACATGAATTCAGTCATTGCTGTACATACACTTTTGTAGCACTACACATTTCCACTTGTAGTCTATACCTTTCACTTTCAGTCCATTTGGAGAAAGCGTTTTCATCTACTCCCGTTGACTTGAAAGGGGGAAAGCACAGGTTTTCTTTTAAGCCCCCCAAAAAGCTAACCAAACCCGGTATCACATATGCATTGAAGAGAAGTAGTAAAGACAACACTGTGTAGGAAAGATCTTTAATGTGATCACTCTTTTTGTAGAATTACACTGATGCTCTCACTGGTTTTGTAGAATTGCACTCAAATATCCGTTGTATTGACTTAAAGGGCCCGGTAGAAAAAGGTGAAACGTGAATTTCTCAGGAGGTATTTGGATTAGGTGTATTCAATTCATTGCTGTACATACAGTTCCTGTCACACTATACATTTCCAGGTGGTGTCTATACCTATCACTGTCAGTCAGTTTAGAAAATGAATTTCCATTTACTCCCTTTGACCTTAATGGGAGAAAGCACAAGTCTTCTTTTAAATACAAAAGAAAGCTAAACAAATCCTGCGTATCATAAGTGTTGAAGAGTAATCGTAAAGACAACACTGTGTGGGAAAGATCTTTCATGTTCTCACTTGTTTTGTAGAATTGCACTCAAGTAGACTTTGTATTGACATCAATTCCCAAGTAAAAAAAAAAGTGAAAACTCAAATTTCTTGGGATATTTCTGGATTACATGACTTCAATCATTGATGAACATACAGTTTTTGTCACACTACACATTTCTACTTCAATCTATAGACTAAACTTTTTGCTTTCACTGAGGTTGGAAAATATTTCATCTACTCCCATTGACCTGAATGAAAGAAAAGAGAAGTCTTCTCTTAAATCCAAAAGAAAGCTAACCAAACCCAGTGTAACATATGCATTGAAGAGAAATAGTAAAGACAACGGTGTGTAGGAAAGATCTTTAATGTGATCACTCTTTTTGTAGAGTTACACTGATGTATCCTTTGTATTGACTTAAATGGCCCTGTAGAACAAGGTGAAAACGTGAGTTTCTCAGGAGGTTTTTGGATTAGATGTATTCAATTCATTTCTGTACATACAGTTCCTGTTGCACTACACATTTGAAATAGTGTCTATACCTTTCCCTTTCAGTCCGTTTGGGGGATAGAGTCAAGGAGGATGGGGACAGGGGAGTAGGTAGCTGAAGATGGGTTTGTATACTGGCTGCAGTGGGGTTTGGGGAGAGTAAGAGGGATGGAAGTGTGCTAATCAGTGCAGAATGAATCTAGGTGAAATATCTGTGGTTAGACAGAGGCTCCTGTTATGGTAATCTGAAGATCTTCCCTGCCCCTAGGCCCTTTGGTAGGCTTAAGTGACTCTGAGAACCTTCCTTGATTTGAAAATATACTCTGCCCCTAATAGGCTGAATGTGGTCACATGGAGTCTGTGATGGGAAGCTTGTTCTTCAGTATGGCCCACACCTTATTACTTTGTGATTGGGCAGTGGGTCAAGAGAATTGTGACATTCTCTGATCCAGGAGAAGGGTATATATAGAATTTTTGCTTTGGGGCTCACTTTGGAAAGAGTTGTGTGATTTGGCCAGATGAGACTCTGGGCAGCCGTTGAGCTCCCCCCCGCTCTGAAAACCCAGATGTTGGTGCTTCCATCTCTAGAAGTAGGTATGGATGTAATGGTCAGAAGGGTGGAAGCCCTGTCTACAGATCTGTTTCTTTGTCTGCTTGTAACTTCTGTTTGTATTCTCTGAGGTTTAGGATGCTGACTTTTCCCTCCTGAACTAGGTAGATGATATATGTTTGATTGATTAAAGTAAGATTGTTAACCCATTCTGAGCTGCTTTCCTTTAGTAAAGCAGATCTAAGAACCTGTGCTAGCAGCCACCCTGGGTATGCTGGGGTGCTTGCCGATACAGCTCCCCAAAGGAGGTAGGTAGGGGATTTGAATGCTCAAGGTCCTCCCTGGAGCTCCAAACCCCTGGCAGATGTTTGTATTTGTTCTAGGGAATCCATTTCACAAGATATAGAAGTGGACTGGTTTACAGTCTGGGGGAGTTTGCTCAGGAGGCTAGAGGTGGCAGTGGGAGGTGGGGTATCTAAAGAAGTGGAGGGGAGGGTGGCTAGGGAAGGTCCTGTGCAGACAGAGACCTGGGGGAAGGTGGCTGCGACCCAGGCTGGCAGTGGGAAATGTGGGTGATGGAAAAACAGAAGATGTGAATAAAAATTAGAAAGAAATAAACTGAGTGTGACTGACTGAGTGCTAAGCTCTGTCTCTGTCCCTTGAAATCCAGCTTCAGACTGGTGAAGCATGCTTATCATATTTGAGGATGCCACAAGTCTGAGAGGGATAGTTAATATGTTAAATGATAGAATCAGATTACAAAAAGATCTCAGTAGGCAGGAAAGATGGATTGGAATAAGCAAGGTAAAAGCAGTGGGGATGAAGTGCAAAATCGTGCTCTTGAGTAAAGAAACAACAAAACAAACACCCATATAGTACACAAGTACAGAATGGAAGAGAAGTGGTTTAACAGCAATTCAAATGGGAGACCTGGGGAATCTAGTTGACTGCAAGCTACATATAGTCAACAGTGTGGCATGACTGCTAAAAGAGCTAATATTAACTTAGCTGACATGAATAGAGATATAATGGGCAGAACAAGGGAGGTGAGGGCTCCCTAATTCTATCTCTAAAAAAAGTGCTTTGTTGCAGTCACCAACTAAATCCATAGACACCTGGCCTCTTCCTGCTCTGAAAGTGCCAGCCCTGGATTCATAGGCTACAGGGGAAACGATCTGCCTTCTGCACCACACACTTCAAAAAATCCCTCTCCTACCTCTGAAAGTCTTCATTAGAAACCACTGCTAGTTTAAATGAGAAGAAACCAATCCTAGCCAGTTACACACTTCAGAACATTTAAGTACTACACAACAGCTTGTTTGGAGCAGAGGGGGATTAAGGGAAAGGAGGCTGCCTGCTGGGCTAGTCCTTACTAAATCTACTTCAATATTTACAAGCTTCTTGTCGGAGAGATTACCATATCCTGCTACTGAAGGAAAATATCTCTACTAATTCTGTAACACAGTTTAGAGATTAAAGTTGCAAACGGTGTAACAAAGACAAATGATTTCAAAAGAACTAGTGAGTGGGAGAAGGAATTCAAGTAATTGAGGAAAAGAAACTGGGTTGAATAGAGGATGTGAGAAGTGGGAAGGCAAAGGATTAAAAATTCAAATTTCTACAATGCTTTAAGGATTGCAAAGAGCTTTCCTTCCCTCCATCCCTTCCCCCACCCGCCAAAAAAATATCTCTGGATGCAGGTAATATGAGTTTTGGTATCTCCATTTTATTGATGGCAAAAGGGAGATTCAGAGAGGTTGTGGCCACAGCTCTTAAGTATTGGAGTGAGAATTCAGATCCAGATTGGAATGTTATAATCTGAAATGTTCAAATAATGTTAAAATGGTTGTCAGTTGCTCTTTCACCTCATGTTAAATTACAGTGAATTTATTTTCTCTTGCAGTTTTATTTGTTTGGCAGGTGGGAAAATAAGGAAGAAGTACAAGATTTTACCCCGAGCTGTCACTGGGTCACCAGCCTTTGAGAAGGTATTTCATGCACAGTAAGTTCAGGACAGAATTAATCACTGAAATGTCAGGTGGGCCAGGGATGAAATTTTGTATATAGCTATTCCAGTATGTCTTTTATCTCATGCAATTCTAATATAGTCACTGTACAGTTTCAGGATGTGCATTCAAATATAGGGCTTGAGCCTATGAATTCTCTTTTTGCCCATCATCAGGACCTTTTCCAGCTGTCACTATGGACAGGTCACTTCTCCTTTCCTTCAGTCTCCTTTCATAAAATGAGAATGTTGGGTCAAAGGGAGCTTTGGACCTAGGCTCATCTGATCATGACCTCTAATGTGCTTCTGAAAATTATAGGAACAAGAGTGGAGAGAACAGCCAGTTACACACTTTCCCCAGCACAGGGGGCATTCAGATGGGACAAAGCCCTCTCCAGAGCCCAGCACCATCCCCAAGGGTCATTTGATGCCTGTGTATGCTCTGTCCACTTGTAATACTAGGGTCACCTGGATGTGTGCCTTTGGATGGAGACCTGCTATTATGGGTCTTTTCCCTGGGTCTGAGGGACATCCAATGAGCCGCTCACTTTCAGCTCCCGCCAGGACAAGAGGTGCAAGGATCCAGTGCTCCCTAAACACAATATTGCCTTTTCCCCTCTTTCTGCCTCCAGGAGGCCCTCTCCCTCACTCCCTGCTTCCTCTCTTCCTAGTTCAGAACTCAAGTGTCTCAGAACTGCTGGTCCCTGAAACAGTCTTTCCCTCATATATTAGCTGACATTGCTACAGTGCTTTAAGATTTGCAAAACATTTGGCATAATATCTCATTTGAACTTCACAATAACCACAACTACCTATCTGTGGGGTGACTAATAATAATATTGATTATCATGATAATATTAGGATAGAATATTATAATAATGGAATAGTATTGGAATTAATATTCTTTGTGGTGGTATGCCATAGGGCCAGAGAGGTGGACTCAGGAAGACCAAGGCTCAATTTAATGTCTCAGTGTCCCAGTCAACTAACTCTCTAAGGCCCCAAGTTGTAGGGCAGGCAGGGCAGGTGCCTATCTACATTGGAGGGTTTTGTCTCTAGAAGCTCTCCACAGCAATTAACCTTTAGGTGTGATGTAAAGAAAAGATAATCATTCACATTGATATGTAGAACCTTATATATAGGCATTATCTCATTTGATTCTTACAAACACCCTATGAGATAGGTGTGATTATTACCCCATTTTATGGAAGAGTATGCTGAGACTTTGAGAAATAAGTGACTTGCTAGTCCAGCCTGAGGCTGGATTTGAAAAACTGGTGTCTTGTAGGTTGTTCTTGGGCCAGAGTCATACAGTTAGTCAGTGTCTGAGGCCAGATTTGAACTCACAAAGATGAGCCTTCCTGACTCCAGGCCTGGCACTCTATCTACTTTGCCACCTAGAAGTCCCATCATATCTCCTAATTCTTGACGTAAGAAAACTGAGGTTCAGAGAGATTAAGTGATTTACCCATGCTCACTAAGTGTCAGAGGTGAGAGTTGATCCCAGTTCTCCCTGACCTTGAAGCCCAACACTCTCTCCATAATTCCTACCAGGACAACCAGGACTGTATGTGACTAAGCAGATAGAGCAGTGTTTATTAGAAACATTCAAGGAGTTATTAGATGTTTGTGTGCTCTCTTCCTTTTAGTTCAACACAGTCTGTTCCTTTGCAAACAGCACAATTGAGCCAGTAGGATGCTATTTGATATCATTCAGGGAACTCAAAATGCTCTGTGAATGAACAAAAGACCACTCAGTCCTTAAAAGCAGAGTAAGTAGGACTCTGTGTTTGTCATTAAAGCTTGCGATCATAGGATTCAGAGATGGAAGCAAGCTCGGAGATCATGGAGTCCAATCTGTTCCCTTTTTAGAGGGGAAACTGAAGCCTTCAGAGGCAAAGTGACTTATCCAGTGTCACACAGACTACTGAGATTTTCTGCAAATATGAAAAATTTAGGTATGATTTTACATCATTTCATTACCAATCTTCCTTCCATAAAGGAAGAAATTCAGGTGCTATCCAAAGGTGGCAAAGGCTGGGGAACATTTCTATTTTTGCTTCCATGGTAATAAAATAATGATTTGGGGCCCATTATTTCAGAGCTACATTGTCATCCTTATTACATCATAGCAGTTCAATTCAATTCCAGGGTCACAGAGCTAGAAGAAACTTTCTTGGAGGCCATATGTTCTCACCCCTCATTGTACAGATGAGGGAAATCAAGGCACGTGGAGGTTAAATGAGTTACCCATGGCCATACAGTATTGTCTAATAAAATTTGAGCTCGTGTCCTCTGACTCCAGACTTGGGACTCTTGTCCACTGTCCCATTCCAGAAGGAAAGTCCTGTATGAAGATAGTATTTGACTCAGCTTCTCACAAAGATCTGTGAGTTCACTGATGCAGGCCCTCCCCCACTCCTGATGCAGGTCACCACCTGCCCATCTTGTGTGATCCTTGTTTACGTTTTCCTATATATTCACCATGAAGGCTCCTCTCAGTGTTCTTTCTCTCTTTCTCCTGCCACCAGGAAGGTGTCAGTGGGACCTTTGGATTGGCCATTGGTTATCTCTTACTGTAGCCTTGAGCTATGTTCTTTTTTTTAAATTGATATTTCTTTGTCATACCACAGTTTCCTTTGGTTCTTCTTTGTGTTTCCATTTAGTTATGTGCTACAGAACCAACAGGCATCTCTCCATTGCCTTCTTGGGGTTAATAGCTGAAAAAAAGAAAGACCATTCAAGAAGGGAGCCTAGAGTAAGTATGAAAGCTGAATAAGTTTAGAAACCTGCTACTGATCTTGCAGTAAAATGGCTGCCCAAGTGGAAGGCTAACCACCTGGCTCCTTCATACTTACTCCAACAAAAATCTGAAATTTGCATCAAACCAAATAATGACCAATAAACCCAATCAGAAACTATAATGACTTTTTCCACCCTAGAAATGCATAAAACAGTCCAGAAGCCCATGGTCAGTAGGAAATGGGGCCATCGGTAAAGCACAAATGAAAAAAAAAAGCCCAACTTGGATAACAAACAAAAAGAACCTTAGCATTTTGAATGTAAAAAATTATTTACCTACCAACAGTATGGGAAAGGTGTTGATGTCCATGACCCAGAGAACAGTATATAGAGAAATTCAATGGGGTCTCGTTGGCTGTAAGCAGGACAATACATCGACATTCCATAACCTCTCAGTATTTTGTCTCTGACTTTTTAGACAAACAGCTCTATGGACTTAACTAGAGAAAGAGAGATGTTAAGTTGCCTCCACTCCAGCAGGAAAATTGGATGGATAATAAGCTGCTTGTACAGTTTTAATCCAGGTTAAGCAATTCAATATCCATTTCTCCTTTGCAAAGACAAAGCACCTTTCTCACTAAGCCTTTTGGGTCTACTTCATGGTGTCAGGAGAGCATGGCCTTAAGAACTGCTACACGTCTTCCTCATTCCTCCTTGCACTTAGAGCCTGGAAGATTTTTCACCCAGTCTCTGTCTGCCGTAAATCTTCGTAGAGGTTTACATGGCCTCATTCGGCTTTCTATACTCACCTTTGGAGCTTGTGTGAGAATGCCCATGGGCTTGGCTTTATAATCAGCATAGCACTTTAATGTTCCCAAAGTGGTGAAGTAGTAGACATACATTACTTCATTTGCACCCCACAGCTTTGTGGTAAGAAGTATGGGTGTTATTATTTTCATTTTACAGATGAGGAAACTAAGTCTCAGACAGCTTAAATGACTTGTTGAGGAACACACAGCTAGTAAATGTCAGAGCTGGGCTGGAAACCCAGGCTTCCTGACTCCAAGTCCAGGGTTCTATCCCTACGTCACCTTGCTGCCATGAGTTGGGCTTTTGTCTCTTTAGCCTGACAATTAAACCAATGTGCTGTGTAATTGAATATTCAATAAATGTCTCTTAAAAAATAAAGTTCGCCAGGCATACGCCCTAATGAAATGTACCTTTAAAGCCTGTGATTTTTTGTTGTGTTGTTCTGGGGAACTATTCCTGCTGCCCATTTTGCTGTTGATACTATACCCTCCATCCTCAAATCGTGTTTTTCTCTTTTTGTTCCCCCATCCATGCTGTTGTTGCTAGGCAGCCACGGTGGGCTGATCAAGAATGTTCATACCACAGAGGCCACTAGATGGAGCAGTGGATAGAGTGCTGGACGTGGAGTCGTAAGACAAGTTCCAATACGATCTCAGTATAGAATTACTAGCTGTGGGACCCTGGGCAAGTCATTGATGCTTGGTCCGCCTTAGTTTTTTCACCTGTAGGATGGGGCTATTGTTAACAGCACCTGCTTCCCAGGGTTGTTGGTGATAAAGTGAGATCAAGTTTGGAAAGGACTTTGCAAACCTTAAAATGCTATTGAAATCTTAGCTATCATTACTGTTAGTTATATTTTTGTGCTCCTGTCACCAGCCATCCTTTCTAGTTCTCTTGCTTCTGGGGGTGGGGCAGTGTCTGAGAGATGTATAGGAATATATAGGAAGCAGAAGCTGAATGAAAGAAGACGAGTAAATAACTTCCAGTGCTGAATGACTTACCTGTGGGGAGAGGATTAGCCTTGTTCCTGGCCCCCAAGGACAGCACTAGGACCAATGAATGGGAATTGTAAAGAGAGAAATTTTGTCATAATGGTGGAAATTTTTCCTGATAGGGCTTTCTCAAAGTAGAATGAACGCCCTTTAGAGGTCATGGATTCCTCTCTGAATTTTTTTTAGAAATAGATTTTTGGGGGAGATAAATTTTTGCTTTTAAATTGTCAAGATTTCCCCTTGCATCCCTTCTTTGCCCTCCCGGAAAGCCATCTCTTCCCCTTCCCCCATAAGTATGACATCATTTATTGATTTATTATTAGTTTTCAACATTCATTTCCACAAGATTTAGAGTTCCAAATTTTCTCCCCATCTCTCCCTTATACCCCACCACAAGATGGCAAGCATACTGAATACTCCTTCCCCCAATCTGCCTTCTCATATCCCTTCCCCATCCCCCCATACTTTCTTGTAGGGCAAGATGGATTTCTATACCCCATTGCCTGCATATCTTATTTCCCAGTTGCATGTAAAAACAATTTTTTTAAACATTTGTTCTTAAAACTTTGAGTTCCAGATTCTCTCCCTTCTCCCCTCCTCACCCATCCCCGCTGGAAAGACAAGCAAAAGCTATCTCTTATAATATTTTTTTTCAAAATAGAAAGAGAAAAAATTTTCAATAAAACAAAAAAAATTTCAAAACACTTTTAAAAATATGATATTATATTCTGTCAGTTAGCACTTATTAAGTGCCTACTTTGTCCTGGGCACTGTCCTAAGTGCTGGGGATATAAAGGGAAAAGACCCTGACCTCAAGGAGATCACAGTGTAATGAGGAGACAGCATGAAAGCAATTATACACAAACAAGATATATATGGGGATAAATTGTAGATAATCAATAGAGAAACTAGCATTAAGGGAGATCAGGAAAGGCTCCTTTCTAAAGATGAGATTTTAGCTGGGACTTGAAGGAAGCCAGGGAGACATAGGGACCAGAGTCTAGTGCAGGAGTGTCTTGTTTGAGTACCAGCAAAGAGGTCAGTGTCATTGACCTGTGGAATATGTGTATATGAGAGAAAAAATAATAAGAAAACTGGAAAGGTAGGAGAGGACCAGGCTGAGAAGGACTTTGAATGCCAAAAAGAGGATTTTCTATTTGATCCTGGAGGTGATAGAAGCCTATGGAGTTTATTGAATGGAGGAGGTGTGAGACCCGTGCTTTAGGAAGATTAACTTGACAGCTGAGTGGGGGATAGATTGGAGTGGGGAGAGACTTGAGACAGGGAGACCCATCAGCAGGCTGCTGCTTTGGTCCGGGTATGAGGTGACGAGGGCCTAGACCAGAATGGTGCCAGTGTCGGAGGAGGAGAGGGGGCCACACACATTATTCTACACCACATCCATTCCTTCCACGTGATGACCTTCACCTCTGCAAATAAATTGAGGGAAATGTCTTCTTGTCTCTCTTCTCTGAGACCAGGCTCGTTCTTTATAACTTGGCAACATTTCTTTTCAGTGGTTTTGTGGTCTTTCCATTTACATTTTTGCCATCTTGTGCATAATTGCTTCCTTGGCTTCACTTTTCATCTTTTCATGGATTTCTTTTCATTGGAAGATGCTGTATGACTGCTTGTTGGGTAGGTCGTGGGGGGATTCCTGCTCCCAGCTGGGTTAGACTAAGTGGCTTCTAAGGTCAACGAGTCAGATCCCATGCTGCTGTAGAGATTCCCTCCTCATTTCTGCTTCAAAGGAAGAAGCCATACAAGTCAGTAATTTGGAGCCAAAGGAGCTTGGAGCTAATAGGATCATAGGATTTAAACTTACAAGGAATTTTAGAGATCATTGATTTCAGCTCCCTCATTTTATAAAGAAGGAAACAGAAATTTGAACTGAAAGTAAGGAAATTCTCTGTAAGATTTTGAGCTATCCAGTGGAATTGCCTGCCCTAGGTAATGGGTCCCTCTTACTAAACATCATGAAGCAAAGACTGGAGGCTTATTAGGTTAATATTGTGAGGGATAATTTATAGTGAAGTTTCCCCATTCTGAAAAATCAAATCTAGAATGGCTTCAGTACTCACTAGGCCTAGGGTTAGGTCACCTGACCTTCAGGCTTAGAGCAATGGAGACCCTCCCCCAGAGCCAACACAGCACAAGATATGCCAAATAAAGTTAAGACTGCTTTCATTGGACACCCACATGTTTCCAGGTCCTTTGTCTCAGAGAAATTCCCACGCTTAGGTTGTGGGACAGCCCCCCTACCAATAAGAGTGAAGGCCAGTTGGGGGGGTTGAGTTTCTGCATTAAAAGATTATATAATCATGGGCTGCCTTCTACCTCTCACTCTCTCCCTGTAGATGCCATGTTGGGTGACAGGGGGTAGAGTCCTTTCTCATGAGAAAGAATAAAGACCTTTTCTGACCTTAGATTCAGACTCCAAACTCTTTTATCTCACAAAGTTTGGAGGTCCCACTGAGGTATTTCGGACTCCTCTCTGGAGAGGTGGAGGGCTCCTCAGCCTTGACCAACAGGTAAAGGATGCCCCACTGGCTCTTTCCCAGTGACTTCTTGGTAAGGTGGGGGAGCGACTCCCCTCTAAGAAGAATGAGGCCCGACGGGGTCTGAAACTGAGATCAGAAAATGCCAAAAGGGGGGAACAAAAATTACTGACAATCCCATAAGTCTGTGCACAGACCCAGGTAAGGAGAAGCCTGGGTGATTTGATGGTGGGTCGGCTCAATTGAGTGTGGCCAGGAGTTAGGAAATTCCTGGACTAAGAGGTCAACCTAGTCAACTGAGTCTGGCCAGGAGTTGAGGCGACCAGGAGGCAGTTTTTGGGGGGATGCTGATGAGTGGTCCCTGAAGAGAGCCCCTCAGAATTCATGCCTCAGCACCCCAATTTCTGCACCAAGAGGTTGACCACATGTCTGGCCAGACCTTGGATGGGGAGGTGGGGGGTGGGGCTGGCTGATGGCCATCCCACCTGACTCTGGTAAAGGGAAATTTTTTAGCTTTTACCCACAAGCTGCTAGTCGATTGGGAAATATTTCCTTCAACCACCCTGATAATCCCTTGGGAGATAAATTTGGCAAAGCTAATTAAGACCGTTTGTTCCGTATTTTCTGTTTGTTTGAAATTTGTCTATTTGTGAAAGAGAGAAAATGTTTTACCAGATTAAAAAGCCTTGGGAAGTTTAGAAATCTTCCTTCTCTGCCTAACTAAACTTAGAATGGAGAGAGAGAGAAGTTCAGATCTTTAGCAGATAATAGGTAAGTGAAACTTTTTTTCTTCTGTTTGTCTGAAATGCCTAAGGCAGTGGTGGAAGGAGAAGCAAAAGGCCTGATTGTGTTAATTAGGATGAGGGAGCCACCACCCTTTAGAAGGTTGGAAGATTGTGCTAGGGAATTTTTAGCCTGACTTCAAAACCAACAAACCAAGTCATGGGAAGTAGAAGGGATAATGTCTATTGGAATTTAGTTCAAAAAGTTCAGATAATCATTGAATTCCTAAGACCCCCGCTTGAGAGAGAAGTTAAAACCACACCAAGTTTACCCTTTTGTCTATGATAGGAAGATAAGAATGCAATGGGGAAGGAGTCCGAGCCTCCTCACACAGACATTAGCACATGTCTTCTGAAAGCCACGTGTCTTCTAAAAGGCCATGTGTTGGCTTAAAGATGTTCCTGGGGAAATAGATTGGCATTTAGCTTTATTTGGTAAAATGTGAGACCATTATATTTGGGTATAAATGTAAATAATGTTCAGATTGATCATTTGAACTCTTGGCTATTATGAAAATGTATACAGTGGTTTAAATTTATAAAGTTATAATTTAATTCCTATGCAAGGGGGTTTGGAAATGAATTCACCTAAAGTTTTTAGTAGAATATAAGTTTTAAACATTTTTAAATTATGTAATTTGGAAATATTTATAAACTCTGATGTTAAAATAATTTTCTTATTCCTATTCAGAAGCTGTTAAATTATCTAAGGATATGGTTACGTATGTTAATTTGGATATAGGTGAAATGTGTAATGTTTTGGAATTTATAGTACTTAAGA
>CM053592.1:69407359-69455320 GCA_028646515.1 Pseudochirops corinnae | reverse complement strand
CCTAGTTTGTATTAGATTGTTGTTGATGAACAACAAGCTCTTTTACACTGTTGAATAATTAAGCTTAAAATCAACCAAAAGTTCCCAGTTGGTTCCTTATATCTTTCTCTCTACATCTTTCTCGCCTTGTACTTGTGGATAATCACAAATAATTGAACTTATCCTCAGAACTGCTGTGCACTTATATTGTTATTAGAACCAAAATGTGTCTGAGTTTTCTAATAAAAAATTATTAGGTGATAGTAATTTTGAAAAATAAAAGCCAGAAAGTTGGAGGGTAATTTTCAAGGGTTTATTTGTTTGTTTTCAGTAGGATTCCTAAGTATTTTACATTGGAATTATTCTATTGTATTGTATTATTCTGTTGTAATTTTTTTCCTCTTTTTATTTTCAGATACAGTTATGGGATACAGCAGGACAAGAACGGTTCAGGAAGAGCATGGTACAGCACTACTATAGGAATGTACATGCTGTTGTCTTTGTGTATGATATGACCAACATGGCCAGTTTTCACAGCCTGCCATCATGGATAGAAGAATGCAAACAACATTTGCTTGCTAGTGATATACCAAGGATTCTGGTTGGAAATAAATGTGACTTGAGAAGTGCCATTCAAGTTCCTACAGATTTGGCCCAAAAATTTGCTGACACACATTCTATGCCACTGTTTGAAACCTCTGCTAAAAATCCCAATGATAATGACCATGTGGAAGCTATATTCATGACCTTAGCTCATAAGCTTAAGAGCCACAAA
The DNA here is from genome assembly GCA_028646515.1 of Pseudochirops corinnae. Taxonomy (NCBI): domain Eukaryota; kingdom Metazoa; phylum Chordata; class Mammalia; order Diprotodontia; family Pseudocheiridae; genus Pseudochirops; species Pseudochirops corinnae. Next base: position 69,454,566 of record CM053592.1, on the reverse strand, counting down.
CCTCTAATGCTTAGTCAACCACCTGATAATGGAATTGTTTTGAAGCCTGAACCAAAACCTACAATGACCTGCTGGTGTTAAATAACAGTATTTTAAAAGTTAATCTCTTGACTTGTTGGAAAGATGCTTTTTAAGTATACAATAAGTCCCAAGTTTTAGTTACAAGTATATTAGATCATCTCAGCGCTTTAATGTTTGTCTTGTAAATGGAAGTAAAGTCATTCATTCATTTCTTTGCACCTTCTATACAACTTAATGAGTTTTGTCACTTTGGTTGCACAGAGAAGAAGCGGGGGGGAAGAAATTTGAATAGAGTTTTGAGGTTGAATGAGTAGAACCAAATTCTTCTGAGCTCGTTTTTCATTTGAATCATTGTGATATGTGCTTTCATTATAGAATTGAAATGAAACAAAGCCAGAAGGAATAAGATAATCTTCCTTCTGAACCAAGAAAGGTTAGGAGTGCCTCAAATAGATGAAAATGAAGAAATACTAAGAATCTTCAATTAAATTATTTTAAACAGATCATTGCCTAGCAGCCAAGGGTTTTGTGCAATGAAAATATCCAAGGGAATTAGACTAACTCTTTTACTGGAATGTAATTTCAATGTGAGATGTTCTTTCAGCTTAAAAAGGGTGAAGCCCCAATTTTTGTTTGTTTCTGCACCTTACAGAATTTTTTTTTAATCCTGTTTTAAACATTTTGTCAAGTATCTGTGATTTTTGTCATTGAAGAAACTCCTTCCACTGACATAAATTGCAGTTTGTCTGTAATTTATGAAGCACATAGCTGTCCTAAATCCTTATACCTTGAAATAGCTTTATTATTAAGTTACAATAATTCCATAATTTTTATTATTAAATTACATTTAGAGCCAAGGGTTTGGTCCAAAAAATCTGAGAAGGAGAGGAATGCTCCTAGGATTCTCATCTAGGCTTGATGTCAAAAAGGATATGAATCTTTCAATATTACTTGACCACTTGGTGCCTCAACCATTGTAGATCAATTTTATCAAAAAAATTTTAAAAATACCAGCTTTATTTTAATTTTGGTCCTAGATAAATTATTTTAAATAGACATTGTGAAACGTCAATTTTAAACTTTGCTACATAATGAGGTTTATTTTGGTTGGGCTCTTTTCTCGTTTGACCAGTTTAAAAAGGAGAATCTACTTGAAAGGTTTTGCAGTGCATGTCAGGAGCTACATGTAATGGAAGGGGAAAAAAAAGACTAAATCTGAAGTCTAGCTACTGCAGGAAGACTATGCCTTAGCTATTAGTGATTTTCAAGTTTATTTTTTGGAATGTTATCTCCTGCCAAAAACTTCAATGTAATAACTGAAGGCTTGTGTATAAATACTGATGAAGTCATGAATTGCCAATTCAACTATAGTTCTATGTACCCTTTAGCTCAAATTCTATGATTCTAAGTGTACATTTATAATAGTACTTTGCTGTGGGTATAGTATTTTAAAAGGAAAAATTCTGTCATAGTAGTTCTATTTCAGTCTAAGAAATAAATTGATATTTAGGAGAAAAAAATTGCATCTCTCAGTAGTGGACAAAATACTACAAACTTTTTCCTAAATTTGCACACATAACTATTCTGAAAAAGGGAATTAAGCCATGGGATTTAATTGAGTACATGAGTTTAATGATTTTTATATAATGTAGCCATTGTTGATAAATTTCAAGAACAAATTAAATAAATGGACAAATTGTGCTTTTGTTGTGTCCAGGACACATGGAAAAAAAATTAAACATTCAGCCAGCTTAGGGCATTTTACACATTTATTATGGTGATCTTATGAAGATTATTTAATTATAAAAGCAAAATAATCTATTAACTGAAGTATGGAAAATAGAACAGGAAATAATTATTCCATTTTAAATTACTGTGGCTTAAGGGAAAATAAATTGGTTTTATTCTTGTCTAGGAAGAAGAATCACTTTTTCTTAATCATAATAGATTAAAGACTGTTTGATTTCCTCCTAAATTGGGAATTGTAATTGTTTTTGTAATAGTGCTGTGATAACAGTGATAGCAATTACTTGGATAAATAATTTTTAAAGAAAGGAAATAAGCTTCTCTTTATTGCCTTCCTTAGCCTTTTTTTTTTTTAAACATAGGAACAATGAAGAGTTGGAGGAATTGGTTTACAAACTTTCTAAGGACATTCTAGTTTTTCCAACATTGTTATTGATGGTTTAAAAAGTAATTTAACTAGTTTCTTGAATTAAGAAGTTACAGATATGCTTTAATTCATTACAGGATTTATTTTTGACATTTCAAAATCTTGTTTATATCGATTTTTTTAAAAAGATTTTATGTTTTGTTTTTTATGTTAAAAAATTGTTACTTTTCAGTTGAATTGGGGTAAAGCTTTCCAACATCAGCCAAAAGAATTATATGAAAACATTACTTTGAATGTTGGGAAATTGCTTCTCATGAATCATTAACCATGATGTATTAAAACTTGTAAGCACAGGTCCTACATATTGTGAATATATGGTTTATAGTTATTTTAACAGCATTCTGCAGTTTCTTACTTCAGATGTTTTCGAATGGTTGTTATTTAGGGAAGTTCCAGTATGGGACATTAATCCAGAATCTAATAAAGTTGGTCAGTAGCAGTGTTTTACACAAAAGCATATTCTGTATATCTTTCTCCCAACAAACCAAAATTAAAGTCAAATAATTTTGTTTTTAGAATAGTATCACTGCCATTCCCATCCCCTCTCCCTATTCTCTCTACCCCTCAAACTTAATAAAACAGGCTTTGCCACAAGCAAAAACAGGGTGTTCTGTTTTGTTCATTATGTGGTTGTTGGTGTTATTATAATATGGTAAACAGGGAGTTTTCCATATAGTCTGAGCTACAAGTGGTATTTAATAAATTATGAATGCCAACCCATTTAGAACTTAATTACTTCAACACTCCTCGGGTGACAGGTGTATTCTTTCTATTTTCACATTGCCATCTTCTTATAATATGTCTGAACAATTTTCTTTAATGATTTTTGAAATCCAATATCCAGTTTTTCTTTTTTTGGTCATAGATTTCAGGTAATCCTATGATTCTAGGTCAATAAATAAAGAAGGGAGCTAGTTTGTATTATTACAGACTGCCATAATTTATCTTGAATTGTCACATTTTTGCATATCCCTCTTTTAGTGTTCCTTTTAATAGAAGTAATTTCAGTCTCTTGTTACTGAGTTCAACACAAAAGATAAAATTAACTTTTACAATACCAAGGATGACAAGGACACAAACCCAGAAGAAGAGAATAATTTTAAAACACCTACAATCAAAATCTACAAGAAAAAAAACCAGCTTGCCCACAAGAACAATTAAGAGTTCTTCAAAGAAACGATGCAAGTTTTTAAAAGATATAAAATGAATGAGAGCAATGGAGGAAAAAAATGGAAAGAATCATCCCTTAACTCTTTAGAAGAGGTACAAAACCTTTCTCTTCTCTGTATGAACTCCCTAGAAATCAGAATGGACCAAATAGAAATTTATGACTCCAGGAAAGAATAATTCTTTAAAAGTTTAAAAATGAGGAAAAATAGAAAATGTTGGCTATCTAATATCAAAAACAACTGGAAAACAGATTAGGGGGAGATAACATAAGAATGAATAATGCCATAAGTAGCCAGAAAAAAATCAAATGCTGAGCAAATGATCAGGATCACAAAGGGTTTAGCAACTATCACTATAAAGGAGTGGATAATGTGGAATGAGATTATTTCCAAAAGGCAAAAAATAAAAGTATACAACCAAGAATAACTTACCTGGCAAAAATGAATATAGTTGGGGGCGGCTAGGTGGCGCCATGAGTAGAGCACCAGCCCTGGAGTCAGGAGGACCTAAGTTCAAATCCGGCCTCAGACACTTAACACAAAACCTAGCCGTGTGACCTTGGGCAAGTCACTTAACCCCAATTGCCCTCCAAAAAAGCAAAAAAAAAAAAAGTATAGTCCAGAAGGAAAACAGTTAACCAATATGAGATAATTTGCAAGTATTCTTCATGGGAAGAAAAAGTGAATGAATTTTGAAATGCAAATATGGGAGTTGAGAAAAGTAAAAAATACAAGTGAACAACTAGAAGAGATTGTGTAAAGATGAGCTCTAAACATTCTAGTAGAAGAGGAAGTATTAAAAGGAGCTTTTGGAATCCTAATGTCAAAAGGAGTCAGAGGTAGTTAATTGGACAACCTATAGTTGGATTTTGAAAATCTGTTAAGGAAAAAAAAAAAGATGCATTCAGGAAAATTGGTAGAAAGATGGGAGAGACTTAGTACCACACATAATTGGGCTTGCACAAAAACTATATACAAACATGGAAAGAATGGAAGGATAGAAAAAATTCAGAAGTAAAAGGGGGAGTGGTTATCAGTTGAATTTCATGTTCATTGAAATGTCACAAGAGACAGAATACAAAATGTAATGTAGCATAGTGTAGGAAGACATTCAACTCCACATGGATCCATATAAGAAGAAGAGGGGAAAGGGATAGATTCAGGGAAGGATTAGTCACAAAGAACAAACCCTAAACTTGGAGGAAGGATAGTAAAGAGAAAATAAAAAGGCAGGGGAGGCAACAACTTGAAATAAACAGGAAGGAGTATAGAGAAGACAAAGCATAAGACAATAAGATGGGAGGAAATTCTGTTAACTACAAATGTAAATGGGATGAACTCAAAAAATGGAAGAGATTACTAGAATGTTTAATGAAGCAAACTCAGCAATATGTTGTTAATAAGAAACACATTTGAAACAGATACACAATTCAGATAAAGGGATGGAACAAAGTTAATTATGCCTCAGCTGAACAAAAGAGTAGGGGTAGCAATTATTATTTCAGACAAAATAACAGCCTAAAAATAGGCTTAATTGAAAGAGATAAAGTGAGAAACCACATTTTGCTGAAAGGTAACAGACAGTGTGCAGACAAACTGACCTGCAGGCCAAGTCTGGCCCACTGCCCTTTTTTGTACACAGTTCATGAGCTAAAAATGATGTTTATATTTTAAAATACAATGAAACTATTTTAAAATGTAAGCACCATTTTTAGCCCATGGATTGTACTAAAACGGGTGATGAGCTGAGTTTGACCTGCAGGCTGTAGTTTTCCAATTCTTGTCATAGTGCATTGATTTTGCTATGTAACATATATACACCTAATGACATAACTTCTAAATACTTAAAGAAATCAAAAGAAGGTTGTAGAACAATAAGGGTACCTGAATTTACCACTATCAGCCATAGGCAAATCTAACCAAAAATTAGCTTTGGATCTGAATAGAAGTTTAGAGAAATTCCATTTGAAAGATCTCTGGTGTTTATTAAATGGAAATAAGGAACATATATGTATCAGCACTTTTATGAAATTTTCTGCCCTTCAAGTGCAGAAAAGCAGAAATATTATATATATTCTTTACTGACTACAATGCAACAAAAAGTGACCTACAGCCATAAACCATTTTATGGAGATAAAGACATACCTAAATAACTGGGAAAATTAGGATATCTTTTTGGAAGAAATATGCACATTTGAAATAGTTCCTCTTCCCTCTATCCCTTTGCCATGCATTCAGACATTGTTTCTATTTTGAGATGATTTGAAGTAACATAGGAATTCTGAACATGGAAAATGTCATGATATGTTAAAAAAAAAAAAACAACGATTTGGAGTTATAGAATAACTACAGAATAATAATTACTAAAGTCTTTCCTTGACCACTCCCTTCATCAATTCTCCCAGAGTAATCAAAGACTATACATCTATATTTAATCCTTTCTGAATGGAGAAAAGGGTACTTCTAAGTAGACTATCACCTTCAAATTTGCATATTTCTCCCAACATAAGGATAAAATGGTCATTAAGGTAACTTCATAAAGGCATGTTCATCTGTGCTTCTGTCATCTTTGGGGGTGGAGCTCACTTTAACTTCTGTACTTTATTGTACCACATGGGCAGTATTTCTCACACCATTGACTTTAATGTGTCTCAAGTAGGTAGGCTTGACCTTGGTCCACAGATTCCACTGAGGACCTGAGAAGGCATGAAATCCAATTTACCTGTCGTCCAGCTGCCATGGAGAATGAACTGAAAACTTTAAAATTAGAAAAAAAAAAAGATTGGTGTCTTTTATTTTAATATCCATTCTGTTCTTTAGGAGGCTTTAAACACAATTCTGAAAAATATGCTAAAAATCCCATCTCTTGCATGGGTAATAGAACCCTAGATGTAGAAATGTAAGAGAGCACACAGAGGTCATATAATCCAAATCTCACTTTACAGCTGAAGAATTAAGGACCGTAGATGTTAAGTGACTTGTACAACATCACACAAGTAGTAAGTAGCAGAGTTGAGATTCAAATTCCCATCCAAGAACCAAGGACTCCAAGTTCAGAGAAGAGAGGCATTTCCATGATGTGGCCTCTAACCATGGGTCAGTCTGCATCCCTCCACATTATGGCAGACCCCTGACATCCTATAGGTGAAAGAACAGAAAGAAGCAAAAAAGAGCTACTGCCTTGTGGAAGCACTTGGACTCCATGAATCCTGCTTATTATCCTTTCCTTCATTTATTATTTGCAAGAATAGATAAGTAATTGTGTTCATTCTTGTTTAAAGTAGCCTTGAAATTTGTAAAATCTCTATCTCTTTGAGCAACATGCTAACTGTAATGCTCCTGACCCCTTCACTTATTTTCCTTAGGGAATTATTTGCAAATTGAAAATTACTTAAACTTTTTAGGCTATTATGTGTGGTTCGTTAAAGACATGATCTCAAAGACCTGTGAAAGAAAAAAAGAACCAGAAGGCACATGTGAGTCATACTTCCTGCAAATCAGCCATTTGCTTCCAATAAAAAAAAAAAATGCTGTATTAAGAAGAGCCTGATCAAACCTCTCTAAAAGTTTTGGTATAGGAAAGCCAAAATGAAAACATCAAGTTTTCTTTTAAGTTCCTGAGAAAGATGAGTAAGATGAAATAGCAACCTTCATTAATAGTACTTCACTGGATTTAGGATCTCATTGGTGTGGCCTCTGTCAATGAAGATTGCAGTCTCCATGTAAGTTCTCATCTTGGGTTCAACAAATATTTATCAAGCTCCTACTATGTGAAAGGCACTGGCACAAGTCAAAGCAATGAGCATTTATTAAGCACCTAATATTTGCTAGGCACTATGTTAAATCCTGGGGATACAGAGAAAGGCAAAAAACCCCAGTCCTTGCTCTCAAGGATCTCACAGTCTAATGGGAGAGACAAGACACAAACAACTAAGATATATACAGGATAAATTGGACATAAAGCACTTAAGAGGGATATGGAAAGGTTTCTTGCAGAAGCTGGCACTTTGGTTGAGACTTGAAAGAAGCTAGAGAATCCAGGAGGTGGAGATAAGGAGGGCAAGAGTTCCAGGTGTGGGAGACAAGTGAAAATACCTGGCATAAGGAGGAGTGTCTCGTGCAAAGGGCAAGGAGGCCAGTAGTATTGGATGATAGAGGTGAGTTAGAGATATGAAGCCTGGAATGGCCGAAAGAGGCCAGGTTATGAAAGGCTTTAAAAGGCAAACGGGATTTTATGGTTGATACTGGAGGTAATAGGCAGCTACTGGAGCTTATTCAATAGAGGGGTAACACAGTTAGACCTGCACTTTAGGAAAATTAATCTGATAGCTCAGCGAAGGATCGACTGGAGTGGTGAGACTCTTGAGGCAGGAAGACAAACTAACAGGCTATTGCAACAGTCCAGGTAATGAGGTCTTGCACCAAGGGGGTGGCAGTGTCGTAAAAGAGAAGGGGATGTGTATAAAATAGATGTTATGAAGGTAGAAGTGACAGCATTTGTCAGCTGATTAGATCAGGGTGATGAGAGTGAGGAGCCCAGGATGATACTGTGTTTCCAGCTAGGGTGCCTGAGGAGATGGTGGTATTCTTGACAGTAACAGGAAAGTTAGGAAAACGGGGGGAGTTTGGGGAGATAGATAACGAGGTTAGTTTTGGACATGTTGAGTTTTAGATCTCCAACAGACAGTTGGAATGGTGAAAATGGAGGTCAAGAGAGAGTCTAGGATTGGACAAATAGAGTTGAGAATCATCTGCATAGAAACAATAATTGAATCCATGGAAGCTGATGAGATCCAAGTGAAATAGTATAGAAGGAGAAGAAAACAGGGCCCAGGAAAGATTCTTGGGGGACACTGACACTTAAAGGACATGACACACACATTGTTGTTTCAGTTGTATCCAACTCTTTGTGACCCTATTTGTTTGGTGTTTTGTTTTTTACAAAGATACTGGAGTGGTTTGCCATTTCCTTTTCCAGCTCATTTTCCAAATAAGAAAACTGAGGCAAACCAGGTTAAGTGACTTTTCCAGGGTCACACAGCTAGTATGTGAGGCCAGATTTGAATTCGTGAAGATGAGTCTTCCTGATTCCAAGCCCCATTGCCCTATCCACTGCTCCACCTGGCTACCATGAAAAGATGAGAATCCAATCATGGAGACTTGAGACCTGTCAGACAGGTGCAGGGAGTACCAAGAGAGAGCAGTGTCAAGAAAACCTAGAGAAGAGAGTATCAAAAAGGGGGTGTTTGATGTTGTCAAAGGCTGTAGGGAGGTCAGGAAGGATGAAGACTGAGAAAAGCCATGTGATTGGGCAATTACGAGATCCTGGGTCACTTTGGAGAGAGCAGTCTCAGTTGTATGATGAACCAGACTACAGAGTTAAGGAGAGAGAGAGAGTAAAGGATGGGAAGTGGAGGCACTGGTTTTAGATGGCCTTTTCAAAGGCAAAAACAGACACCCTCCCCCCAAAACCCCCCAAACCATCTCTGCCCTTGGTGAGTTTATCATTCTAGTAAAGGAGGAAATGATACATCAAACACAAGATAGGGAGTGATGGGAACAGAGAAGAGATTCAGAGAAAGAGCTTTAGGAATATTTGAGCAAAGAACAGCTTTAGCTTGCTAAGCTTCCAGCAAGAACAGTAGAAGGCAGGCAATGCCAAGCTCAGAGAGGGAGAGAGGGTATGTCGGATTCAGAGAATAAGTTGTAATCTAGTGTAGCTGGAGTATAAAGGGGCATAACTTGTAGTCTGTGTAGAGAGGTAATTTGGAGCCAGATTCTTGAGTCTTTAAATACCAGAAGAAAGTTCAAAGCAACAGGATCTAGCAGCTTCTACATTAAGCTATCTTCACGAATTCAAATTTGGCCTCACATCCTTCTTGAACTCCTCTATGGCCTGTAACCAGTTCATATTTTTCTTGGAAGCTTTTGGTGTAGGAGTTCTGACTATGTTGTCTCCCTCCCATTCCATGATTTGATCCTTTTTGTCCCCAAAAAAGGAATCTAAAGTTGGGTGTCTGTGCTTGCTTTGCTTCCTTTGCTTGCTCATGTTGCCAGTAAATTACTTGACTTTTGAGCTCTTTACCACAGTAGAACTCTGCTTCCAGAGGGGAGAGCTTTGTCCCAAATTGCTTGGGTTTTCACAGCTGCCGGAGCTATTAGGAAGGCACCATCTCTAAAGCCCCCATCAGCTTTGGCTCACTGGTCAAACACCTCAGGACCACCACCCAAGACTGTGATATAGATCCAGGCAGGTTAAGGCAAGTGCACTTAGCCTCTGAATGGCCGCTTGGCCCTACTATGATCTGCAGGCCAGGAGCTCTGAAGCAGGGCTGCTGCTTCCACTGCTTCTCACTCTGGGAGCAGAGGCCAGACTGGGTCCCCATCCCCCCCCAGATCCAGCAGAGTTCCACTGACCTTTTACTTTGTCTTTGGCATTTATGGGTTGATAATTCTAGAAACTGCCATAGCTGTTGGTGATCCACTCTCCTGAATGCTCCAGCTGTGGCTGGTTGGGGCTGCCCTGGGGCTAAAACTGTGGGCTCACATGGGGCTGGTCTCGGCTCCCAGCACACTGCAATGGACCCTTCCTGCTGGCCTGCCAGGCTGTCTTCAGCAGGAGATTTATTTCTCTCTTTCACTTTGTGGGTTCTGTAGCTCTAAAATTTGTTTAGAGGCATATTTTATGGGTATTTGAGGTGATTATAGGGGGAGCCCACAGAATTTTCCTGCTTCTACTCTGCCATCTTGACTCCACCCCTAAGTAAAATGCTTTTTAAAAACTCAACACAACAGAAGCAGGAAGATCTGATATTCTCCATACCCTTCAGTTTTGTATGACTGAAACTAGGGGTCAGCTTTTCCAAACCATCTGAAAAAGTCCAAAAGTTCTCTTTTCCGTAAGAACATCCTTGACGAGTAAAATATTACAGAGGTGGGAAAGTTGACAGATGTGCCAGAAGGGGCCGGCACCTTCTTGATCACCTTTAGGATCCTTTATGTTGGCAATTTCTCATGCACTGTCTCAGTTTTACCCACCTCATTCATGACCTTGCCTCCAGGTACTTTTGTGTCCCTGCCCTCCCCTGCCCCTTAGGACTCCCTTTTTCCCATGCCAAGGTTATGGAGAGGTCAGAAATTTTCCAGTCAGATAGACCAATCAGATTCTACATTTCTCATCATAGCACTCAATACCAGTGTCAACATCAAGACTCTGAACACAGGCCAACCCCCCCACATTTCATGGCCTTACCGTTCCACTGGATTTCTCTGCTCCCACTGAGCTACTGATTCCAGTTTTTCACAATGCACTAACTCTCTCAGTCTTCATACTCCAATTCTCTTGACTCACTCTGCTCCTGATTACATGGAATATTTTTCCCAACAACCAAGGTTCCAGAAATCTCAGTCTTCCAATCACTCTCTCAGTCACTGTCCCTATCTTTTGGTTTCTGCATTTCTTACATAGAATTGACCTGGTTCTTGATCAGGCCTATCTCATTTACCAGTTTAATGGTGTATGGTGGCCACAATACATAAAAACATATAAATGATCAAGTCAGTGAGTGGTTTGGTGTCTTAAGTGATATATTATATGTACACCAAGAAGTGATGCCCCAAATTAGAAATCCTGAGGGAGATCCTCAGCCTTTGAATAGAATTTTTAACTGCTATTCCAAGAAAAATTATTTGGTAGTTTCTGATATCCTGATAATGGGTGGATCTGCACACATAGAAATAAATGTAATTTAAAATATATACTTCTAGTATCTATGTAACAATATACACATATATAATATATAAATGGTGTTGCTAATATTTAAAGTAGCTGGAATTTTCTTGGTGTAGGGAATTTTTTCTGCCAACAAAAGTCCTCACTTCTCTCTGATTTGGTTGATAAATGCTAGGTAGCTACCTGAGGCATATAATAGTTAAGCAATTTGCCCATGAGAAGCAGGATTTGAATTAGGTCTTCCTGACTCCAAGCCCAGCATTTATTTCTCTATTCTCTGTCTATTTCTACTTTGATACCATTTGGGGGAAAATAAAACCAGGGGAAGCAAAACTACAAAGGGGGCATTTTCTTTCCTTGTGTGTTGTCAAATTCATTTGACATATATAAGTTTTTATTCCTTACTTTATGTTTATTTGATTACTTCTTTTTTGTTGATGGTTTCAGTTTATAGGAAAAATATTTAATTGAATTTTTAATTGTGTGAACTTGGTGAAGAAACAAAGCGATCTGGAATTGTGGAAAGAAGACAGAATTCTGAGTCAGAAGACCTTGGTTTTAATCCCAGGTCTGCTACTAGTGTGTGGTATTTGACAAAACACCTAAACTTCCTGGGCCACAGTTTCTTTAAAATGTGGGGATTAGATCAGATTAGATGATGTCTAAGTGCTCATCTACCTGAGCCTGACGTTTCCCTTTTCTCCTCCATTTGTCCTTTTGAGGACCAAAGTGGTCAGGACTGGAAGCAGGTGTGGAGGAGAAGGAATAACGATATTATAGATTTAGAGCTGGAAGGGTGCTGGGGTGATCAAGCCTAATCCTAACATTTTTATGGATGAGAAAATTAAGGATAGGAGGGGTTTAAGTGACTTGCCCAGAGTCAACCAGTTAATAAGTGTCTGAGGCAAGATTTGAACTCAGGCCTTCCTGACTTTAAGACCAGTGCTCTAACTACAGCACCAGCTGGTTGCCTCTAAACAGGGAAAGGTTTGTATGGTCTGGTTCGGGAATGAATTTTAGGTCTTCCAACATGCTGTCCCTTCCAAAACTGTCATGTGGAAGAAGGAAAAGATGTGTTCTGCTTGATCTGGGAAAGCAGAACTAGAAGAAATAGGTAGAAATTGCAAAGTGGTAGGTTTCAGCTCAATCAAAGGAAAAGCTTAAGAACAAAGCTGTCCAAGAGTGGAATAGGTTGAGGCAGCTAGGTGGTACAGTGAATAGAGAACTGGCCCTGGAGTTAGGAGGACTCAGGTTCAAATCTGGTCTCAGGCACTTGAAACATTTATTAGCTGTGTGATCTGAGGCAAGTTGCTTAACCCCAATTGCCTTGCCTTCCCCCCCTCCAAAAAAAAAAAAAGAGTGGAATAGGTGGCCCCTGTTTGTGGTATGTTCCTTATCACTGGAGAGCTTTCAGAGTTTGGAAGATTTCTTGTTCACGCACTGATTCAATTAGAGAACGATTGAGGCGCCTTTCACCTCAATGACTATGAATGCCACCCCATGCATACATAGGCATACCCCCATAATGGCATTAATTGGTTAGCTGAAACATGAAAGTGGATGAAACAACACAAGGAAGCTAGATGCGATCATCTCTGTGGTCCCTTTTATCCTTCTATCTATATTAATTCTATATGAGTGGACTGGCCTGGTCCTTAGAGTACATAGAGACTTGCCATTCCTGGTGAGTCATAGAAAGAATGTACCTGCCTGGTTTCATTCCAACATACAGAGGTTGCTGAGTCTATTTCCAGTCACAAGCAACTAAAGGGTGGTACTATGGTGATGAAGAGTCCTCTAACTGGGGCACATACAGAAGGTTACAGGGGATAATCCTTTGCTCTTTTCCCTGGTGAAACACTGAGGCACCAGGTGGAGAGGAAGGTAGTGGCTGCCCCTATCTCCCCACCTGGCTGCCACATGTCTCTGAGGGCATTCTGTCTGCTCCAAGTTTTGTGCTTTTCTTGTCTGTTCTGAGGTGAATGAGTATCTGGAAATGAAATACCAAGTTGTGACCTTGTGAATTTCAAAAGGCCACAAGGGCCATGAGAAGCCTCTTTAGTGACCAGCGTTCATAGTAGAGAACTCCAGAGGTGGTAGTAGATCCTGGTAAGGAGCCAGCCCTGAGTAACAGCAGTCCAGCCGCAGACGTCACCATCAGTTGAGATGCTGCACCCTGCAAAAGGTCAGTCCTGCTGAATAAGGGAGCAACTCATCCATTGCTATGCAATGCCTTGAAATAAACTTTAAGGGGACTTCTCAATGGGTGGAAAGAATTTGTAAGGACCCCTACCGCCCCATGTGTTTTCCATACATGTGTCAATCTTTGTACTTAAAGCTTCAATCCACTTAAGACCCTGTTATATCTAACAAGAAATTGCACCAATGGGTTGGAGGAATTTTTTTTTTTTGGTCTTTTTGGAGGGGGCAAGGCAAGGCAATTAGGGTTAAGTGACTTGCCCAAGGTTACACAGCTTGTAAGTGTTAAGTGTCTCAGGTTGGATTTGAACTGAGGTCCTCCTGACATCAGGGCTGGTGCTCTATTCACTGCATCACCTAGCTGCCCCAGGTTAGAGGATTTTTAAAAACAATTTTGTCCTATCTATACCTACTCAGTGTGTGTCCCTTTGTAAAAACTGGTATCTACTTGTTAATAAATATTGGGGGGAGCACATCATGTAGGAGCTCAGACAGGGTATGCTTAGGGGAAAAAAGTCAGCTAACCTCTGGGGACCCAATCTGCCAGAGAAAGGTGGGGATGGGGTGGGAGAATGATCACAGAGGGGGTGCTACACTAGAAATTTAGAGTCAGGGTCACGAAAGGTTAGAGTTGAGTGGTACCTGTGAGATGATCTTGCCCATCTCTCTCATTTCTCAGAGGAGGAGAAAATATAGCTTGCATTTTTATAGTTCTGCAAAGTACTTTTACCCACATCATCTCACTTGCTCCTTACAGCAACCCCTAGAGGTGGAAACACAGAGATTCTGTGCTATTACAGATGTTTTTTCCCTTTTTACAGATGAACAAATTTAGACTCAAAGAGAGTAAGTGATGTGTTCATGGTTGCGCATGGTGTTGGAGACAAGAAAACTTGGATCTTCCACTCCAGGCAAGTCTTCGAGTTGCCCATTTGGTTCTGAAACACAGACAGAGCAAAAATCACAAGATGCAGATCACTGCTTTTGTGGGCAGCCCAGTAGAAGACAAGGAGAAGGACCTGGTAAGCTAGCAAAGCGACTAAATAAACAGAAAGTGAATGTTGACATTATCAGCTTCGGGGAGGAGGAGGCAAACACAGAATGGCAAGGGTGGAACCAGCTCACACCTGGTGACAGTACTCCCTGGGCCGGGCCAGAGAAGGTGATGCCATGTTGGGGCTGGATCCCAGTGCTGATCCTGAACTGGCCCTGGTCCTTCGTGTATTCATGGAACAGGGACAGAGGCAAGAGGAGGAGGCAGGACGGGAGACAGTGGCCTCTGCTGCTGAGGCTGGGATTGACGCAGCTGGGACCGAAGACACAGATGATGCCCTGCTGAAGATGACCTTTGGTCAGCAAGAGTTTGCTCAGAGTGGGCTCCCTGACTGAAGAAGAGCAGATTGCACACACCACACAGATGTCCTTGCAGAGATCTGAGCTTGGTCAGGCAGTCAGGCGATGTTGATGCCCAGCTCAGCCATGGATACCTCTGAACCTGCCAAGGAGGAGGATGGTTGCAGTGTGACACAAGACCCTGAGTTCCTTCAGAGTGACCTTGAGACCCTGCCAGGTGTGGACCCCAACAATGAGGCCATAGGAAACACCATGGGGGCACTGGCCTCACAAGCTACATGGCAGAGGAAAAGAAAGAGGAGGGCAAGAGGTGAGGCTGGAAGGGAAGGAGTGCTCAACCTCCTCCCTGAAATGGGGCTGAAAGGGCTGTGGGGGCTTGTCACATAGACTTCAGGTAATGGTCTTGTATAATAGTTACAACTGAAATAATGTCTGGTGATTTTTTTTTTCCCTTAAAACTCAAAACTTGGGGCAGCTAAGTGGCGCAATGGGATGGATAGAGTACCTATTGAATTAGGAGGACCTGAGTTCAAATGTGACCTCAAACACTTGACATTTACTAGCTGTGTGGCCCTGGGCAAGTCACTTAACCCCTGATTGCCTCACCAAAAAATTTTTAAAAATAAATAAAATAAAACTACCACTTTGGGTGAGGGGAGGGGGAAGGCTTGTACACCAGGCAGAAGGGGATTTTTAGCTCCCCTGGGCCTCTGCAGTGTGTTCACTGTTGGGGAAAAAAAAATCGCTTACAAATTACTTCCTAATTTTTACCTCCATGCTAATCTGATCAGTCAACATTTAGTGTCTACTATGTGCCATCCAGTATCTCCTTCAAGATATGACTCAGAATGAATCTCCTCCATTAGCTCCTGAGGATTCAAAAATCAGCTCCATGCTGATAACTCTCAGATCAACTCACCCGACCCTAACCTCTCTCTTCGTCTGTCTAGACTCATGTCTTAGACTAGCTATCTCATTAACATCTTAAACGCAACGTGTACAACACTGACCTCCTCATCTCTCTCTCAAGCCCCTCTCCTCCTTCTGTCTTTCCTATTACTGTGGAAGGCACCACCGCCCTCCCAGACATTCAGACTCACAAGCTAAGGGTCATTCTTGACTCGTCATTCTTCTGATACCAATTCATGGAAGCCTGGTGAGTCTATTTCCAGTCAGGAGCAAGTGAGGGCTGGTACTGTGGTGGTACACTCCATATCTAAGCCACGGCACTTGTAACATCTCTGCTCTCACAATGCCAGCCACCTTGGCGTAGGCACTCATCCCTGTCTACCTGGAATACTCACTGCCTGCTTCAAGTTTCTCTCAATTCCAGCCCATCCTTAACTCTGATGATCTCTCTAAAGTACGACTCTGACATCACCCCCATTTAATAAACACTATCGGTTGTTTCCTCCAGTATCAAATATAAAATCCACTTTTTGGCAAAGTTCTTAAACTGGGCCCCCTCCTGCCCTTCCAGTTTTGTTTTTTTTTTTTGCTCTTTGGAGGGGGGATCTCAGGGCAGTTGGCATTAGGTGACACGGCTAGTAAGTGTTAGGTGTCTGAGGCCGGATTTGAACTCAGGTCCTCCTGACTCCAGGGCCGGTGTGCCACCTAGCTGCCCAACCCTTCCAGTATTCTTACAACTTACTCCCCCTCCCTGCCCACACACTTTGAGACCCAGTGACACCAGACTGTATGTTGTTTGTACATAGCTATTTACATGTAGTCTTTCCCATTACTGCTTAAGGGCAGGGACCTTTTGTCTTCCTTTGAATTCCTAGAGCTTAGCACAGTGCCTTGCATATATTAGGCGCTCAGTGTTTGTTGATGACTCAACTCCAGGAATATTTTTTTCCTGATTATTTGTGTGTGTGTGTGTGTGTGTGTGTGTGTGTGTGTGTGTGTGAGAATATTCCATCTGTACTTTTGTGTGAGGGGAGGGGTTTGTGGCGGGGCAGGAAATAGTGGTGATCTTCCCCATAGTGCTTTAAAAACGTGTTTTCATGCATATGTGATTTTTCTCTCCAACTAGATTGTAAGAACAAAGATGAGAGGAGCACAGATTTAGAGATGGAGGAGCCCCTAGTGATTATGTAGCACATTTTATGATGGTAGTTAAAAAAAAAAGATGTGTCCAGGGATGGCTAGGTGGTGCAGAGAATAGAGCACCAGCCCTGGAGTAACACTTACTAGCTGTGTGACCTTGGGCAAGTCACTTAACCCCAATTGCCCTGCCTTCCCCCCTCCCAAAAAAAAAAAAAAAGATATGTCCACAGTCACAAAGCTTAATTGCAGAGATGGGATTTAGATGCAGGCACTTATTCTTCAATCTGGCCTCTCCATTATTCCATCCCTGCCTTTCCCTAAGGTCTTATATTTCTGATGACCTCCAGAGTACCTATTCTAACATTTTGTACAAAATAGGGGAATCATGAGTGTTTCACAAAGACTTAATTCAGAATGAGTTGTTGTATAATACTAAGCATTCCACTGGAAAGGACACAGATTCTTTGCACAAGGACCTATAAAGAAGGAAAAAAAGTAAGACAAGACAGGATTGTATTTTTTTGTTTAATACTTGCATTGCTTCTATAGCGCAATTATAGCAATATTTAAAATTCACTTCTCATTACAAATATTTGTCAAGTTTTATTTCAGAAACATTTTTTCCTACTTCCTTATACATGCACCCAGACACACTATAAAAACTCATTCAAAACTCAGTAAGGGCAAACATCATTCATGTAAACATCTTTCATTAGTTTCCCATAGTTTTAAAAATCACAACTCTACAGATGTTGGAAAAGGCTTATCAATTTTGTTCGAATGCTGTAAGAGACCAATCGAGAATGTTTGCATGGTACAGTGGGGTGGGGTTCCTGTTTTGCTGCGGCGTCTTCTGCAAATTCACCCCAATCTTTCAACCCTTAAACATACCTCACAATCTACTAAGTGATAGCTAGGTTAAATGAAAAAGTAGAGGAAAAATTATTGAAGTAATTTGTCCATGTATAGAGCCATAACTAGGAATTTTTGTGCTAATGGCAAACTTCGCAAAACATACCCCCAAATCAGTTTTTTTTCAGATATACTCAGTTTGGGGGAGGGGGAAGGGCAGAGATCTCAGGACAACACCCCATAATGGGAAGACAGCTTCCCCCAGCCCAAGATACTGGAACCCTGAAGGTGAATGAGGCTACCACTGTAATGGGTCCCACAATGGAAGGACTCAGTTGAGATGTATTGGTTAGTGTTGGGGGAAAGATGCTGTCTGTTTCTATCCTCTTCTAATTAATTGTTCTTGTTAATTAGGTAAACCAAGCTCAAATTTTGTTGTCCTGTATCAAAGCCCCTGCTACTCTGCCGTGGTTATGGCTCTATGCTTGGAAGTTTTCTCATGTTAGAATCAAAATTATAGTAGCAAAAAATTGAACCACTTAAATCAGCATTAGGATATGTGCACATACATTGAAAATTAATCATAACAAAATTACTGATTTTATTTTATCTAAGAGGCACCATTAAGAAAACTCAAGTCTTGATAATCCATGGTAACAAAATTTTACTGTCTCATTTTTGAGGGATAGTTAAGAGGTATGTCCTAGAAATGCGACTGGTCTTAATATTAAAAGGACTTCAAACAACTGTGAGTGCATAATGTTCCATACAGAAGGGGCAAGATTCTCCTCCTGTCTGAACAGGTGTCTCTGGTAGTAAGTTAGGAGTTCAGGAAAATGCATTCACTCCAGAACTGAGATTAGGTAAATCGCCACTCTGTAAAATGCTGGTTGATGCTCCCTGCTCTTTCTCCAGCACCTCCTTCTGGAGGGTGAAGATCTGTATGCAGGAGCTATCGACAGAACTTTGGGGATCTCCCCACCCTGAGAATGAGGCTTAACCTGATCTTCACTAAGAGCAACCTAACTGGGTCTGTGCCTGGGCAGTAGGGATGGAGGTTAATAGCAGCTGGAAAATGCATCTCCAGGCTGCCACACTGGGTAATCAGTTTGCACTAATGGCTCTGACTGAGTTTTAGGACCCTTTAGTGACTGAAGAGTGACTATTACACCTTCAGCCCCTAATTTACTACCCAGAGGGGACTCAGGCACTGGGGAAAATGGAGCCTGTTAGCTTCTTCAATAGCAGATGTTACAACTGAGGAGAAGTAACTGCTACTTAGAATATTTTTTAGGCTCCTGAAATTTATAAAATTGTTCTGTATTCTTTGCTAATGCACTCAGAAGATCCTCACAAAACTTTTGTCTTTTCTTTTTAAATAGCATTGGAATAGATCAATTTCATTTAAATATATTCACTCTACCATGAAAATATCTCATACAAACATCTATTTACATACAAATACATTAAAATTTGTGGAAAGTGTTCCCCACACCTGTGGATATATGGCTTGAATATTTTAATTGCTTTTAATGTGTATCCTTATGCTCAGCAAAATAAAATGTGCATTAAAATTTAGTAATTTTCTAAAACCAAAACAAAAAAGCAAAACAGGAGCTTCAAATTTATAACAGGGAAAAGGCAAGAAGAATCTTACTGGGGAGTTTCAAATGGAAATCTTTAAAAAATTGCACACTTTTGATCTGTGGAAGGTAAATATACAATTAAAATATCCTGTGACACCAGTTTTCTGTTGGTTGGTTAGCTGGCTTATTTTTGAATCATTTCCTAAGGAAAAAAGAAACACCTTGATTTGAAATCATCCCTACTTTTCAAATTGAATCTTGGGTGAATGATTGGCTTTCTAGAAACAGATATCTACCCTTTCTACCTGAATATTTTCAATATATTCTCCCAGGGGAGTTTTAAACCTTTTCTTGGTCTGGATCATCAGCACAGGAAACACCCAGTGTGCTAACTCTCTCCACCCATGCAGATCAGCAACTCGGGGAGTTGCCTGAGGTTCAAGAGGTTAAGAGACGTGGTATGGTCATATGGTATGGCCTAGTGGGTAGAGATATGACCTTGGAATCAGGAAGACTAGGCAGGACTTGAATCCTTATCTTCCTGATTGCAAGGCTGTTATCTCTATCCACTTGGCCATGCCATCTTTCTTTTAAAAATATTACATACATATATATGTGAAGATACATATTTTAACATATTAAACTTTACTATTACATATTCGACAACCTGAACAATTATAATGAAATTAACCTTGGTGGTATTTTCAGGTTGTTGATATTACAAAGATAAGAGTTTTTCCATATTTTAGACATCCCAGAACACATATCTGGTCCTGAACTGATTCCTATAGGGGCTTTTAAAAACTGATTTTCTTCTTAAGTTTCTTAGGTAGACCAGGGTGAGGCAAGTCACAGAGTAAGCAAACATACCAAAAAACCCCACAACAAAACAAAACAAAACAAAACAAAACTCAAGTCTTAGTCTGCTCCTTTCATCTGGGATCTTTCTATGAATAAAGCTCTTTCTCCCCAAATTAGCCAACTCAAATGCCATTCAGGGATAAGTTTCTATGGATTAGTTCTGCCTGAATGCTAACCAAAGCTGCTACTTCACCAAGGTCTGAGAAGCTGCTGAGAAAAGAGAGAAGCATGCGAAAGACCCATAGTGATAAAAGCTCCTTGAGGCTAGTCCAGAATTCAGCACATACAAGCCCTCAAGTTGTTTTCATCAACATAAAGACGATGTCCCTTTGGGCCCTCCATCTTTAATCTTGGAAATCTTTGCAACGCTGATGCTGGAGAAGGAAACTGATCTAGCCTCCTTCCTTTTCCGTGTTTTCCACAATGCTCCTCATATTCCAAGGTTCTTCCCTTTATTATACTTCTGGTACAAACAAAGGTCAAGTTCTTCCCTTGCTCTCCTCCGCACCCCTCACCACATACATGCATGTGTGCCCAGATTCAGTGAGGGCATACTTGGGGATGAGATAACTAAAGGAAGAATCTTGGCCTAGAACATTCATTCTTTCCCAGAAACATCTACAATCTCAATTTCTTCACCTACATACAGAAAGTATGAAATCCAATCCAGATTTGGGGCAAAAACCTACACTTTTGCAGATGCCTAGTCTCCAAGTCTAATGACTTAAGCGTCCAAGTTTCTTGGATTAGAGAGCCCCAAAAGAATATAAAAATTAGATTGGAAGACAGGGAACCAGGGCTAGGCCTTGTCTGCAGAGTTTTTGCCTCCAAGGAAGACTTAAGAAAAACCTCAAAAACCATTGCTTAAAATGTAAGACCCTCCATGCTCACTACTAGGCAGTTGTGGAAAAGTTGTTTCTGTTCTGTGAGGTCCGGTTTCTAAACTGAAACCCACGGAAGAGACAGGTTGCTGGGGTGGCAGGATGCTGGGATGGGGAAGGACCAGATCAAAAAAATGAGACAAGAAGCTCCATTTGCTGCAATGCTGAAAGAAATAGCAGGGTGAAGAGTCAGTACGCAGAGATGAATCTTTAGGCAGCCATTCCACATTTGCCACCAATCAGCACCAAATGCCATTAAGCAGCAAAATGAGCAAAGCCACTGAGAAGTGTCCATGGCATAGTCTGGCCAACACAAAGGTCAGGAACGCCTTACGTTCTATATGACACCATTAAGACTCTGTCCCCAAATATCTGTCCATTAGAAACTAGACTCATATTCTTCCAGAGTACGCTCTGAAGGGGCCTGCTCAGACAGCAAATGGTGATATCGATGAACACATTTCACATAAAATTAGGTGAGGGCTGGGAGTATCTTCCTCCCTCTCCCTTCACCCATAAAGGGCCACTAAAAAGTTCCCACAGCTTATCCAAAGTAACAAAATACAACAATGGGCTCACATGCCTTAAATTAGAAAAACAAGGAATATAAAATAGTATCCAGTAAGTCCAGTTTAGAAAGAGAGAGAGAAAGGGAGAAAGAAACAAAAGGAAGGAAAGATGCAGCAGAGACAAATGAGGAAGCAGAGGGAGACTGATGGACATACACAGAGATGGAACTAAGGGGAGTCACGTAGATGTGAACAAGAAAGGTTACAATTAGGGACTTTGAAGATATCAGATTTTACAAATGCACCTGCTTTTAATGGCATAAAGTCCCACTCTCCACAGCGTGTAGGTTTTTATTTTTTTGAAAATCAAGTTGTATGTGTTTCAGTGAAGGAAGTTTTCCTGTCCCATTTTTAGACAAGAAAAGTCAGGGGGACATATAATTTTCAAACCCCACCAAGAGCACCTAGATGCCTTGTCCTAGCTTTGTACATGTAATACCCATGTGATAGAATACAAAAAAAGAGAGAGAATAAAGAAGAGGAGGAAAAGAGAAAGGAAGAGCCAGTGAGCAAGAGAGGCTGTGTATATAGTACAAAGTGCACAGCAAATGGAGGCAGAAGACCAAAGGTCAAAATCCTGGCTCCGCCACTTGTCTCTGGGATCTTAAGCTCTGTGACTTTGAGCAAGTCACTTCGTGTCTATAATGAGGTCCCTTCCAAACCTACAAATCTATCTCTCTTAAACTCCCCTGGAAGACAGAGACAGAGGTAGGGAGAGAGAGGTAGAGCGAAGGAGACAGGACCAGGGAGATGAGTGATTTTCAGGTGAGCATCAGATCACAAGTGATTGAGGCTATTAGCTTTTTAGTGATGTCACCTATCAGATGTAGAGATGGAAGGGACCTTGGAGAGAACAACTAATTCAACCCCTTCATTTAACAAATGAGGAAACTGAGGCTCGAGAAAATTAAGTACCTTCTAGAGGTCATACAAATAGTAAATAGTAGGGTCAGGATTTGAATCCATATCTCCTGACTCAAGATCTACTCTTTCCACCATACTATACACTTTTCACAGCTCATCACTTACTCTAATCCTTTTCCCTTTAGAGACTCCATTCCAAATGGCTTAACCAGAGTAATCCACAGGGAAAAAAATTATCACTTGCAATAGCAATGGCCAAAGCAATATCACCCTGAGGAATGCAATCATCAAATCAATAGCTAGAACTACCCTCCCTGGCTAGAGGTTCCTCTGCCCTGACCTAGATTGTTCATAATTCTGTGATTCAAATGACTGGGATAACTAAATCCATTCTTCTTTTACTAACTGCCCAGAAAAAATAAAAGATCACTCACCTTCAAAAACATTCACTTGTATAAAAACCTAAGCACCATGAGGACAACCAGTGTGTAAGTCCAAGAAACACTGTCCCCTCTATCACAGTTTATGGAATGGGGTCTTTCCCCAGAATGGTGGTCATTCTCACCCTCTTCCTTGGTGTTTGTTGATCAAAAAGATATGCAGTTTACTCAATTCTTCTTCCTGGCTGATCTATGGCAGTGCAGAATAGGATCCATTCACCATTGCCAACTCTCCCCAATGCATAATGCATCAAATTCACTCTCCCAATAAGTACTGGTTCATGGAACGCCCACCATCTCTTAGCAAAATAGTGAGAACCACCTGGGTCTGACTGAGCTCTGGAACCATGGGGTCTTGTGTTAACAGCCCTAGCTCAGGACGAGCACCTTAGGAAGCATGGCGGCACAGATGGTGGGGAGGGGAGAGGCTGCCTCTGCAAAAGCCTTGACAGCCGACCCTGAACAGAACAAGCTCTATGGCCAGAGGAGAACTGAACCAAAGGCTTGGGGCCTTCAATCAAGTTCGATAATATGTAGTAGTGTATATGGTAATGAGTAATCTAAGATTTGATTTGAAATAGCAAATGCTGATTTCACCTCTTTATTCACCACATATCCCTGCCATCTTCCAACCAACAAATAGCTCCTTCTCTGATACAACTCAGAAATCTTTATCTATCCAAACTAGATGACTAAGATGACTAGTTGGGTGTCAGTTTCCACCAGTGACACCTTGCAAATTAGAAGCACCGCTGCCCTAGAGACCTATGTCAAATGAAGTGCTGGCATGGCCCAAGCAGTCTGAAGCGAATATTGCTATGCTTTAGCTGTGTTTAAGCAGTTGAAAAACAAACCAAAATCCCCCAAACCTATAAATCCATTCAGAGCCATCCAAGTCATAGTATAGACCTAAAGAGCTACCTTACAGAGGTTTGTTTTTTGTTGTTGTTTCTGCAATGTTTTTTGAGTATATATGGCTTGCAGAGTGGCTGAAATGCTATTTGCACTGACTATAATGTATTATTTTTGATTCACAACTTGTATAATGCATTGAAACAGGTAAGTAATTAGCAAACACAATGGTGAAGAGCTTTTGCCTTAAGATTCCATTCTGATTCTAGAGATCAATGTTTGTGCCATAATTATTTCATTAAGGAGCAAATCCCTAACCCTTTTTGCATTCCACATGGGGACTCATGATTGGTTTTTTAACATGGCATTCAATATACTATGCCCCAAACAAGTCTGCTGTTTAAATGTCCCATATTATGTAAATCTAAGTTATACTTGGGCCCATGAGGGGAGGAGGATTTACAGCACAATTATGGCCCCAGAATGCTGCCTCTAGGTATTAATTCCTTCCTCCCCTTTCTTTCTGAATATGCAGATCACAAATCTTCCAGAGCCTGATGCAAATAAGTCCAATCCATTCCTCTTTCTGTCTTAAAGCAAAGAGCTCTTCATTTTCATGCAAGGATATTAATTCTATAAATTATACTGGCTCCTAGAACCAGTTATTTATATCAGGATGTAACAAGGAAACAATGATATAGATAGATAGATAGAAAGAGAGAGAGAGAGAGAGAGAGAGAGAGAGAGAGAGAGAGAGAGAGAGCGCCATAGAGATCTATACACAGCCACTCACACAAAATCCATTAGAAAGGCTTTTCCCTTGCAGGAGATTTCTAAGAAAGGGGGAAATGACTCAAAAAAACCCAGGCTTCTTCTGTACACTAGGAAAAACACAGTCATTCTATTGCAAAGACACAGATCAAAGGTTAAAAGGCAAATTATGCTATGTTTAGAGAATATCGAAGTGTAATAATCCTCTAACCTCCACGGTGGCTTGTGTGCAAAAGTGTAATCACACCATTGACATTGGCCATAGAAATAGCATCATGGAAAACCACTAACTAAAAAACAAAAGGATCAAAATACCCCATTTCCCTTTTTTCAGTCAAATCATTTGGCATCTCTGAATATGGTGCAGACTTAGATTCTAAATACCCACAGGACATCACGCTGTCTTAGGCAAAATATTAAATAATACCTCCCAATCAGGTGTTGTTGTAACGCTAGCTAATTTTAAACCTAGCATGAGTAATAAGAGTCAAAACTAGTTAGTATGCAAGAAACTCATCGCTAACATAGAGTGAGAGGATATGATGTAACAGCATGAGCAATCCCTGGTTATCCAGTTTTCAGTATAAACGTAGTGCATAGATCCAAATTTCTACTCTAGGTCAATAAACCAAAGAGCCGAGTTTGTATTTCACTTCTCTTGGGCAGCCTGGAAGACCTTCAGTTCCATCCGATACCACTCTGGGGCTTCTGGCATGCTCTTTCCAGGAGGGTTGTGATCATATCCATAAGCAACAGTGAGCTCCTCATCTCTCTCCACTGCTTGTTTGGTGCGGATGCATTTGATGGGCCCAAAACGTGGATGTGCAAACCTAAGCACCAAAACAAGTCATTGTCACTCATGGTAGTTTTTAGCATCAATAATAAATATTGCCTAAAGGTCTAATTGCATTTCAGCCAAGAGTGGAGGATGAAAGATCCTTTCAAATGAACTTCATTGGAAGTATTAAGGGTTAACACCTCCCATCAGTGTCTTGCCTCCTTTTGAGAGCTTGTCTTGTGCCCAATATATGGATTGCAACGCACCAATGCAATACTCATAGCAGCTGCTATGAATATGCATGCGTATTTCCAGGGTAGATTCGCAAAATATACTAAACTCTCTTTCTCAAAGGCAAAACTAAAATATTTATTTGGAACATCATTAGGATACCAGGAGGTAAGATTTAACAACATACTTATCACTGATCCAGAGAGTGCCTGACATCCCAAGTCTTCTTTCTGTCAGGCCTCCCCACAAACAAGTTCCCCTAGGCAAATTCCTCCCTCTGCCACTTATGCTTGCTTCTCTCTCTCTTTTTTCTCTGCTCTGCCTAGCTCTTACTCCCTGATCTCTGCTCCCAGTTCTCTCTCCTCCTTGGGCAAGCTCCTCCTACACACTGGGCTCCATGTGATCACAGGCTCCTTGTATTAGGCCTATTAATGGGTGGGGAAGATCTTCCTATTTCATTGACATTACATATATATATATATATATGTATATGTATATATATATATACACACACATACACACATATGAACACATGCACACACACACACACACACACACACACACACACATGCACACACACACATCAATGAATATACACCCAAAGAAACTACCTTAAAAATCTATCCTGAATGACATCAGTGCAATGTAGGTGCTGGGAAAAAGATAGCGGAACTGGGTCTAAATCCTGATTCTGTTGCTTACTATTTGTGTGATTTCAGGCAAGTCACTTAACTTCTCTGTGTCCTACTTTTTTTCCTCATTTAGAAAATGGGAAGTTTTAACACATCTCTGGTTGCTTCCAGCTCTAAACCATAACAATACAGCATTTTTCAGTGATTATGTTTGTTGTTGTTTAGTCATTTTCAGTTATGTCCAACTCTTCATGACCCCTGTTGGGGTTTTTTGGGCAACAAATCTAGAGTGAGTTACCATTTCTTTCTCCAGTTCTTTTTATAGACTAGGAAACTGAGGCAAACAGGGTTAAGTGATTTGTCCAGGTTCATACAGCTAGTAAGTGTTTGAGGTTGGATTTGAACTCAGGTCTTCCTGACTCCAAGTCTGGCACTTTAGTCATTGCCCCATCTTGATGCCAATCATACCTAAATTATGATGATATGTCATCTCTAAGTGGTAAAGCTGAGTAAAATTTGAGCCCTTGTTGCCACTAAGTTCTGCAGAATCTGGCAAGCATTTATTAAGTACTCAACATATTCAAGGCACTATTCTAGGGCTGGGGCTACAGATTTTTAAATGAAATAGTCCCTGCCCTCAAAGAGATTACATTCTGCAAGGGGAAAATGACATGTACACAGATAAATATATACAAAACATATACGGAGTAAAAACTGGGGGGAGGAGGGTGAGTTCTCAGCTTCCCTGTTCTTAGAGGGAATGTTAAGGAATCTGGGCATTATGATATACTCTTGTATTCTCAAAAGCTCAAGATTCACTGAAGCATCTAATCTTTGTTTGCATAAAAGTAAATAAAAGATTTTTTAAAAAGTAAATCCCTAAGCCTCTCATGTCTTCCTAGTCATTCCTCATGAAGGCAACAGCATTTTTATACCATAATGCTCACCAATTGGAACAGCAACATTATCTCTATTACTGGGCTTCTTCCCCTTTGCAGGGCGGCTAGGTGGTGCAGTGGATAGGGTGCAGGGCCTGTGTCAGGAAGATTCATCTTTCATGAATTCAAATCTGGCCTCAGACACTTCCTAGCTGTGTGACTCTGGGCAAGTTACTTACCCTGTTTACCCCAGTTTTCACATTTGGAAAATGAGTTAAAGAAGGAAACGGCAAACCACTCCAGTATCTTTGCCAAGAAAACCCCAAATGGGGTCATGAAGAGTTAGTTGGACATGACTGAAACGATTGACCAACAACTGCCCTTTGCAAAGTGGGTTTACTTCCACAAGTAGCTTATGGAATCAATCTTTCCTTTATAATTCCACCATATCATGGTATGGAAGGGGAACTAGGGACAATTTAGAAAGTCTTCATTTTTCAAGAAAAAGGTCTGATTGACGAGTAGGGAAGTAATGGCTTGGTGAGCACCCACAGAGTGGGATATAGGGAGGGGGTGGAATTAGGGCTTCTCTGTAACTTAACGTTATGGAAAGGAGCTTCATTGGCCAACATGTCTAAGGTCATCTACCTTAAAGGGAAAGCTTTCTTTGACACAGACAAAGAAATTCAAGAATCCTTGATTATTATCCCTTAATTTTTCTCTGTAAATGAAGTTACCCGTTGTTCAAACTATATGAAAAGAATTGGAGCTCTGGTTGACATTTTGTTTCAAGATCCAAATCTATGATTTTTATGCTTCCTTTTTGCTTTGTCATTTCCATACTCATTAACAAAAAACTTAAGGGGGTGGAAAGAGAAAAAGGAGAAATGGACTCCAAATCATTTATTTCAGGTGTTGGTTACTATTAACCAGCCTCTCGGGGGTTTTTTTAAATACTGTTTTAAGCTTTACAAAGCACTTTCTTAACACTAACCCTTCAGGATAGATAATTAACATATTAATTAAGCCCATTTTAGAGATAAGGAAACAGAAGCACAGAAACATCTAGTACTTGCCCAAGTTTCATGATCTTTCCACCATGCCTCACTGCCTCTTCTTAGGTCTATATCTCTGTACTGAATGATTTTTGGAGTCTGGACCTATGATTTCATATGCGTGTAAAACTCTTCCAGTGCAAGATGGCACTCATCTCTAAGTTATAGTCCTTGAGAGTTGCCCTTTTAAACTTTGAGTATTCAAAGGACTTACAAGCAGTCTCAGAGGTGGAAAAACCCCAATGTCCATCCAGTCTAACCTGTGGCTGAATACCAATCACCTCTATGAGAGATTCAAAGAGTGGCCATTCAGCCTTTGCTCAAATATTTCTAGTTAAGAGAGAGCGTGCTACTTCCCACTGTAGCCCATTCCACTTGGGGATTTCTGATGTTAAGAAGTTTTCCTTTCTATCAAAGTGAAGATTTTCACTCTTCCATTTCCACTCACTGTTTCTAGTTCTGTCCCTAGGGGTTGAGCAGAACAAGCTTAATTCTTCTTTCATACAACAATCCCTCAATTATTTTGAAGAGAACTATCATACTCCCCTTATGTCTTCTTGAAGCAAAACATATTGAGTTCCTTTATGCTCACATGGACCGCCTTTAATGCTTTCCTCATTAGCAGCGTCCTTTCTAAAATATGGCAGTCCACAACAAAATAATAACCTGTAGTCTTCCTAGGTCAAAGTATAGCAGTATTTCCATTCTGCCCCCTCTACCTGCCTTGTCCTAGGCACTATATCTCTATCTGTACAGCTGAAGATTGTATTAACATGCTTGGCTACCAATAACAAAGCACTGACTTGCTCTGAGGTTATAAGCAACTCAAAGTCCCAGTTATTTCTTTTTTCAGATGACCTATCTAGCCATCGCTTCCCCCCTTGTACTTGTGAAATTGATCTTTTTG
The DNA here is from genome assembly GCA_028646515.1 of Pseudochirops corinnae. NCBI lineage: Eukaryota > Metazoa > Chordata > Mammalia > Diprotodontia > Pseudocheiridae > Pseudochirops > Pseudochirops corinnae. The sequence continues at coordinate 69,425,713 of CM053592.1, read as the reverse complement.
AAACTGAATCTGAGATTTCGCGTTTATTCTAATTAAATTTTATTCTATGACATCTGTCCTGATGTAGTACAATAGCAGCGCTATAATAGTCTGTTCATTTATATTTAGATCTTGACTTGGTCACCCATCTCTCTTAGAGAAGCTGTCATTTGAAAATTTGATAAGCAGATGATCTATGCCTTTATTGATGCCATTGACAAAAAAATGATAAATAGTACAGGGCCAAAGATAGATTCCTGGACACCAGAGACTTATTTCCAAGCTAATGCACAGTAGGGAAAAGATGGGTTTCACATGCGGCAAAAATAAATTCATATAACCTGACTTTTCCTGTGGTATACTCTTCACCAAAACAAAGTATCTAGGTTGCATGCCAAGGATTCTGAAATACAACACAGTTTGATATAGAAAAGGATTTCGGGCTTAGAGGTCTCCTTCACAGGAAATTTCAATAACTTCTCAGTAGAATATTATTCAAATTATTGAAATTATTCAAATCTCTTTTCTCTCCACTGCCAAATTCCTCCCTTTCTAAACAGTACAGGGTCCCCCAAAGCCTCCATTTTCTAATCTCTCTTTGATATACTAAATGTTTTAATCTTATTTCACTATCAAAGTCTGTTTTTCCAGGAAACAACTTAGCAAAAAGAAACAAAGTATGAAGTCAAAACCCTATGGAAAGCAGAGAAAGAAATTAGGGGCTGAACTGGCAATCTCTCAGCTGGTCTGGACACTTTCTTATTTCTGAATTTCAATGTCAGATGGAGAGGAGATGTTACCATGATATCGGTGGTTGGAGGCAATGGAGGGAATGGCTTTCAAAGTTTTAAACCTAGCTAGTTTTAGCACTGAAATTCACCTGGAGTGAGTGACTCTCAGGTCCAAAGGCATTTTCACAGAGTGTTCACAAGATAATCTGACAGCCTCTTTATTAATCTGACAAATTTTTATTCAGTTCTTTTTTCTACTTTAGTTATAGATAGCTTGAGAGACAATGCATTGTCAAAGGAAAAAACACTGCCCCTGAAATCAGAAGGTCTGGGTACGAGCCTGGGTTCTACCACTTTCTAGTGGGGTATCTATATACTTTCCCTACTTTGGGTCTCAGTCCTTTCATCTGAAAAATGAAGGGGCTACACTGGATGACCTCCAAGCTCCCTCCTGGCTTTAACATTCTGTGATTCTGTGAAGGTCTGTCAGATCTGCCTGACTCCAAAGACAGCCATGTACCTACTATTCTGTATTCATTGAAGGATTAGGACACCAAAAGCACACATGGATGTATTCTTATATATACACATACCTCTTTCCTCTTTAATGAGCATTCTGTCCTTCTACAGAGAGGGTCCAACACATATGTGTACGTGTGTGCACTCTATACTGACACGTTCACCATACACACGAATGACACGCACACTGGATACTCACAAATCACTGGGTATGAACGCAAAACACTGCATATCAAATACACATGGAACATAGATAACATACTATACACACTTACAATGCACACTGTTTATATGAAAAATATAATTCACAAATCACCATACCTAAATTTGAAGTTACAAAAAGAACTGCTTCTCTTTGTCAATGATATTCAGCTAGAATAATTTTTTAAATATTTGCAAGAAATTTTGATTTGTATAATTAAAAACTTACATGACAGAACCAGGTATGTTGAAGAAAACTAAACTAAAATGCCACAATGTAGAGGCAGTGTGGTACAGTGAAGAAAATGCTGGGGCTGAAGTCATGAAGACTTGAGTTCCAATCCCTCCTTTGTTACCTTCTTACTATCTGTGTGACCTTGGCCAAGCTGTGTAACCACCATGAGCCTTAACCAACTCCACTTAGTCATTCCACTTTGGGATTTCTGATGTTAAGTTTTTCTTTCTTACTTACTTACTAAATCATTGAAGGGCTATAATTTGCTATCAGTACTGGTGGAGGCAATTCCCAATCTGGGAATGTCCCTCAGCCCCTATGCCACATGCATGCATTCCCCATGATTTTGTGTGATTTGCATAGTGGTAACCCCTTCTCAGGCATTTCCTCTTTATCTTGAATTACTGACGATCTGACCTGTAACTATCCTGTGGTGTAAATCAGACATTCATGAAGAGAAAAACGCTAGCATACTTCACATTGCATTCTCTCCACTTCTGTGGGAAAACAAACAAAGTCTGCCCTTTCAATGAATCCCAGAATTGGTGGGTCTTGGAGAGAGCCACCTCAAGCTCACCATCATTAGGTTGCTCACCTTTGTCTCTGGGCTTTCTGTAGCTGCGGACAATGCTGGTGCCCACACCATTTTGTATCACACTTGTCCTTCACCACCCCTTCAATACTTATCATCAGGGAAAAAGAAGCCTCAGGCCCAAGCAATGTTCATGCCACCTTTAAGTCACAGGAGGGACATTTTTCAGGTGCTCAGAAAAATGCTATTTCAGAACAGACAAGTACATCCAATCTGCCTGGAAGTCTTTTTGACCTATCTTTTGAAAATATGAATGAGAGGACAGCTAGGTGGCACAATGAATAGAGCACCAGTCCTGGAGTTAGGAGGACCTGAGTTCAAATCCGGCCTCAGACACTTAACACTTACTAGCCGTGTGACCTTGGGCAAGTCACTTAACCCCAATTGCCCTGCCTCCCCCATTCCAAAAAGCAAAAACAAAGAAAAGAAAATATGAATGAGGCAAAAGCTTTCAAGGCTTCGCTGAGCCTCAGTCTCCCCATCTGTAAGAAGGGGGTAACAATATTCGCAACATTACAGGGCTGTCATGAGGCTCAAATGAGATATTTGTAAAGCACTTTATGAACTTTAAGGTTTTATATAAAAGCAAGGTACTGTTACTATTTTTATTAAAGGTATTAAAATGGACTTCAAAGGTCCTTGGCTAAGGATAAATACATGGCTAGCTCGCAGTCTGCTTTTTTTCCCTTGACCTTTTAAAGCCATGGGATCACAGATACAGAACTCGAAGAGGCCTGAGGTTACTTAGAGGTCACTCCATTTTTCAAAAAAACCAAGTGAGGCCCAGAGCAGCCAAAGGACCTGCCCAGGAGAGCCTAGTGAGGAGGAGATGAAGGAATTGAAAGCACTTGGTCCCAAGCTCTTCCCATGGAGCTGCAGAGTCAGAGCTAGAAGGGACCCCAAAGATCATCAAGTCCAACCCTCTTATCTGGCAGATGAGGGAAACTGAGGTCTAGAGAAGACCTGCCCAGCGGTCATCACCCAGGCAGTACATGGCAGAGTCACAGATCAAGCCCAGCCCCCTAACTGCACAGCTGGCATTCTTTCCAATGTATCATCTCCACAGTTGGGTCGCCTTTATTACTTCTCAAAAATAATTTATCATGCCACCATTTCTGACTAATATCTCAGCACCTGGGGAACAGATAAAGACAGAGGGAATAACAATCACCCGCTGCCATTTGATCCCTGACTACCACGTGACATCGAGCATCTCATCCAGGTCAGAGACTGGCTTGTTGATATTAAAATGGTCATGAGGTTTGGAGCTGAGAGACCTTAGCATTCTTGTCTACTCGAATCCTCTCCTTAGAGATCAGGATTACAGGATTTTTAAGCTGCAAGAGACCTTAAAAACCTTCTAGTTCAACATCCTGTTCTCTGCACCAGTTAGATGAGGAGAAGGAAGTGACTTTTAAGTGACTTAGTAAAACTCACATAGGGATGAGGTAGGACAGCCGGGATTCAAACACAGGGTTTCTAACTCCAAATCAAGTCTTTCCAGGACCCCAAGCTGCCTGACAAGAGTTTGTACTTTGCTAGTGAATGACCTGCATGCTTCCCTTTCCCCACAAGGTCTCTCATGTGATAGAGTCAAGAGGGTCAGTACCTCCCAGCACCTCCAGCTTGTACTTACACATCATAGATGCAGTTCGGAGTAAAGGAGTGATTGGCTTTGTGTCCCAGGGAGGCACAGTACTTGGATGTGTAGTTGTAGGGCTCAGGCACATCGATGACCGTTTCATCATCAAGAGAGAGCGTGTTTCCATTACGGTCCCAGTCTCTGTCATCCACCTTTCATAGAAATGATATCATCACCAACCCAGACCTATTATTTTTCTTCCAAGAAATATAAAGAGCTTTGCATGGATTAACTTGTGTCCTTTACAGTTTTGTAGTTGAGGAAGCGATGGAGCATCTCTCTCTCCACTGTCTCATTCCCAGGGGAATACAAGCAGGGCTATAACAAGGGCAGGGTGACCGGCACTTTGCCCCCAGGACTTTGAAATTTAGAGGAGAGTCATGTCTTGATATTGCTCTAGTAGGGAGAAACAAGTGAGCTTAAGATTTGTCAGTGAAATACCTTAAAATAGGAAGCTAGGAGAGAGCACTGGCCACCTTTCCAGTAGCCACCTCAAGATGCCCATGGCCAGGGCTCTGGGGTCTCTAGCTCCTCCCCAGAGGGCCTTGTGTCCTAAGAGGTCTGCGGTCTCTCTCCAAGTTCTCCCATCCTTTCTCAATCACCTGCTTTAGATGTGTCTGCCCAGGTGTTAGAATTCCTAATTATTTTTAATGAACACAGCTTAAAAGGGAAAATAACTACTCTTAAAATCCCTTTGGATGCTTCACATAAACCATTTCACCACCTTGATGCTGAATTAAGAACTTTCAAGTCAATCTGGGTAAGAGACAGAAAAGGGGATACGTTTCTGAGTAGTTCTCAGCCTACATCCCCAGTTTGGGAATGAACTCACTTTTGATATATGCCCACATTTGTAAAAGAGGCAAGGGCAGGGAATAAGAGCCCATTTTACAGCTGGGTAATGGAGGCCCTGGTTGATTTTCTTTCCCCAAAAGGCAATCAACTTTTTTCTCTTTATCTAATGGCTGTTATTGTTGAGATGAAAGACCAGAGAACTTGCGGTTATTCCTAATGATGCACTTTGGTCTCATCAGCTGACTTTCTCTTCCCCAGGGTCACTTACTTCTTGGTGTGTAATTCGGATTCCATTATAAAATGATATAACTGTATTAGGTCCCACTGCTACTTTAGAAAACAGTCCTTCTCCAGCATTGGGAATGTGTGATTCAGCAACATAAACCCTAAAGAGAACCAAACCAAAAGGTAAGGCTTCAGGTAGGTCTGGAGCCCTCTAAAGCACAATTATCCCACTATCCACAAGACCTTCCTGTGTTATTTACATGACTGGGGCTAAGAAAGGGCCCAAAGACTGAGGAAGAAGATTACTACTCTTCCCTGGCTCGGAGAGGCAATGAACAGTTGAGATGCAATGTTGGACATTTTGTCAGACTCAGGAGATGGGGCTCAGTTCTTTGTTTTTGGCAGAAGGAAAGATCTTATTAGGGTACAAGTCCTAGTTACTGGAAAGTGATAATGATACAAAAAAATTTTTTTTCAAGTATCAATAAAACATTAAAGGGCAGCTAGGTGGCCCAGTAAATAGAGTGCTGGGCATGGAGTTAGGAAGACTCATTTTTGTAAGTTCACATGTGGCCTCAGACACTTACTAGCTGTGTGACCCCAGGGAGATCACCTAACACTATTTGACTTAGTTTCCTCATCTGTAAAATGAGCTGGAGAAGGAAATGGCAAATCACTCCACTTTGTCAAGAAAACCCCAAAGGGGTCACAAAGAGTTGGACAGTGAAATGACTGAAAAACAAAATTAAAGCCTAATTAAAACCTTTTTGCCTAATAATTAGAAAAAGAGGTCTATTTTGAAAAGGAAGAGATTGCCTTTAAAATGGCCATACAATACTGTGTTGAAATTTTTAGGTTGCTTTTTTTTTTTGGATTAAAGAATGATGTTTTGTATTTTTGGTAAATCTAAATTTTTCACTAGGTTACTAAAGGTGCTTTCCCCTCCATACTTCCTAAGGGAAATCTTTTCAAAATCTTAAGAAAGTCCTACCTTAGCTTGTTAATGCTTAAAAGAAAGGGTCATTTTTATTGGGAATAAAATGTTTTAATGACAACATGGAAGGCAGAGCTGATAAAGGCATATAGTACGTCATATTAAAAAAGGTTGAAATAAAGAGGAAACATAGGGCATTATACAGGGTATAACTTCTGTTGATTATCTCCAGTTTATTTTCTCTATCTTGTTTGTACAGTTATTTCAAGCTGACTTCCCCATTAAACTGGGAGCTCCCTGAGGGCAGAGATCGTCTTTTGCCTTTGTTATCTATCCCCAGAGCTTAGCTAAGTGGCTGGTACAAAGTTGGTGTTTAATAAATGCTTATTACAGACTGAACAATAATATTAAATCACTCTTAATAAAGGTGCTTAACAAATGCTTATTAGGGACTGAACAATAATATTAAATCACTTAATAAAGGTGCTTAATAAATGCTTATTACAGACTGAACAATAATATTAAATCACACTTAATAAAGGTGCTTAATAAATGCTTATTATGGACTCAACAATAATAATACTAAGGCACTTAACTTCTCTGAATTTCAGTTTCCTCATCCATAAAATGGGTTAATAACACTTGCATAATTACCTCCCAGATTGTTGTGAAGTCCAAATGAGATATTACAGGTGAAGTATCAAAACTTGAAAGTGTTGTGTAAAGGGGAGCCATGATTATTATTAAGTGAATATATAAACTCAACCATCCAGAGTACCACCATACAGCTCTGGTACAAACTCCATAGCTAACATATATTAGATAAGTGAAATGAGAGACACTTTAAAATTCTAAAGGAAAAAACACAACCCACCTCTCTGACTCGTAAGGATCAGGAAGAAGGGGATTCGTAGAAATACAGGATGGAGTCGACTTATCAAAATGGTAGACAGAACCTAAAAAACAAAATCCAGGCAGAAGCGTCATTAGCACCCAGTAACTAAAACTACAGAGAATGATAGCAAATTACGCCCTAAAGTAGAAATCCTACAACACAGAAAACAAACACAAGGCAGTTAGAGGTGTTATGGGATGTCCATCCACTTTCCTTGGGTCACTGGGGTCACAGGATCATAGATTCAGAAGTGGATGAGAGAATACTTGAGAGCCCGTCTACTCTGGGCCCCTTAATTAATATGTGGAGGGACTGAGGCCCACAGATTTCAAGTGACTGGCCTAATGTCATATAGGGAGTAAGTGAGTAGGCCAGAATTGGAACACAAGTCCTCTAGACTCCAAATCAAAAATTCTTTTCAATACACCATATCATCATGTCCCAAAAGTCCTAGTGCACTTTTAAGCTATTAAATAAGTTTTGCTAATTTCCATTTACTTTATGTTGCTTAGCAGAATACACATCTTTTTATATGGGGTCAATCATCTGGGAATACACAACTAAATAGGTAGGCACAGGCAACATTCTCCCTGCCCTTCTCTTAAATAAAGTTTAATAGTTTAAAACTGCATTAAGACTTTGGGGACAAGAAGTGGAGGCAAGCTAGTGAAGTACGGACTGGGACCCAGCTGAACTCTCACAACTTTCCCCTTCAAATAATTTTAAAATAATGCTTCAAGTCAAATTTTGGAGTGGCAGGGCTAACAAAAGGTCAGAGGGAGATATTTATTCAGTCTAAGATAACTTAGGAGGTTCGCAGAAGAAGTTTATAACCCTGGAGTGGGCACAGGCCCAGGGAAAAGCAGAAGCACCCACAGTAGGCCTTGGAGAAGGGTGCAGCAGCAGCGGTGGTGGTGGTGGTGGTGGCGGCGGCGGCGGCAGCAGCTTGAGCTTTCAGACCAGACAGTAAGGGAGTCAGACAACTGGTCAGAAAGAGAATACTGGGGACCATTTGCTGGTACCGCATGTAGCTGGTACTGATTGGCAACTCTATTATCCATAAGCAATTCTGGGTCAAAGTTCCAGGGTAGACAGGAGTGCTTATGATCAGGCACAAAGGAGCAGGGGCCCTGGTCACAGTTTCAGGACCAAGGGGAATGCCAGTACTTGTGGCTGCAGGGGATCAGGGACCCTTTTCTGTGTAAAGACCATAGTACAGAATAGTAAATGAGTGACCATACCTCTGAATACCACACCCTAAATGTGCATACCCCTCAGAACTAGCTCTGAAAACAGCAGCATAAAAAAAACCTAAAGCTTGGGACAAAAATATTTATAGCAGTCCTTTTTGTGGTGGCAAATTATTGGAAACTGAGGGAATGCCCATCAATTTATTAATGAAATTAATGCAGAATGGCTGAACAAAAGTTGTGGTGTATGATTATGATGGAATAGTATTGTGCTGTAAGAAATGACAAGGTGTTTGGTTTCAGAAAAAATATGGCAAGATCTAAATGAACTGATGCAAGAAGTAAGAACAACCAGGACATTTCTGGACACAGTGGCAACATGGCAACATGTCGTAACAATGATCAACTGTGAAAGATTTGGCTACTCTGAGGATTACAGTAATCCAAGATGATTCCAAAGGATTTATGACAAAAAACAACGCTAGTTACCCCCAGAGAGAGAACTGATAAACTCTGAGTGCAAATGGAAGTATAATTGTCTTGCTTTATCTACTTTCTTTTGCTTTTTTTTTTGGTGATATGGCTAATATAGAAATATGTTTTGTATGATTTCACATGTATGACTAATATCATATTGTTTAACTTCTGGGGGTAGGGGAGGAGTGGGAAGGAGGAAAAAAATCTGGCACTAAAAATTGAAAAAAAGAATGTTAAATATAAACAATTTTTTTAAAGTAAAAAAAGACTTTGGGGACACCTTGTATATTGCTGCAGCTCTCAGTTACTGTATTTCTTCTATCTTCTAACATTTTGCTCTTAAATTTGCTTTATGCAAACAGAAGTGTATGAATCTAATATTTTGTCAAAAAATTCTTGGTAATATAATTTTTAGTTATCTCTCGGTCAAATGATAGCAATCATTCTCAAACTTTCAGTCCACATACCAAATTACAGACAAAAGACCTCTGGAGAATTCACCCTGCCAACCACGCCCCTCTGTCCTAAGCAACCATAAGGAGAAGTCCACCCTCACCAGAATTAGTGAGAGGAATGGTGCTATTTTTGGCAAGATGTGAATGCCACCTCTTACTGCTCCTGCATACTTCAGAGTGTCAAGGATCTGGTTTCACCAGGGTAGTTACTCCCAGCACCCATGCTTGTCATAGTATACCCTCACTTTAGAAGGCCAGCTAGAAGATTGTGGCTTAAAAAAATCATCACCTGCTGGACAACATCCTGATGAGTCTTATTAAATATTAAAAGTTAATTATTAACTCATGGCAGAAACAAAAATGAGGGAGTTTGTCATATTTCAGTAATTCAAACCACAATGATCACAGATAGGATCATAGTTTCATATAGAGGATAGAGGATTACAGGATCATCGAGTAGGATGGCATCTTGGAGGTTGTCAAGTTCAACTTTCTCACTTTATAGATGAGGTAAATGTGGCCTAGGAAAGTTAGGTTGAAATTAAGCCCAGGCTTAACTTCCAAATCCAGTACTTTATTAGTGTTTCTGTTTCTCTCTCTCTCTCTTTCTCTTTCTCTCTTTCCCCCCTCTTCTTTCTTTCATTCTCTCTTTCCCCTTACAAGTTTAAAGTTAATTCTACTATTGTGATTTCAAACAATAACAATGCCATCATCACCATGTGAGGGATAATTTATAGTGAAGTTTCCCCATTCTGAAAAATCAAATCTAGAATGGCTTCAGTATTCACTAGGCCTAGGGTTAGGTCACCTGACCTTCAAGCAATCTGGGGCTTAGAGCAATGGAGACCCTCCCCCAGAGCCAACTCAGCACAAGATATGCCAAATAAGGTTGAGACTGCTTTCATTGGACACCCACATGTTTCCGGGTCCTTTGTCTCAGACAGATTCCCGTGCTTAGGTTGTGGGTTAGCCCCTCTACCAATAAAAGTGAAGGCCAATTGGGGGGAGTTGGGTTTCTGCATTAGAAGATTATATAACCATGGGCTGCCTTCTACCTGGTGCTCTCTCCCTCCCACCATATGGGTGACAGGAGCAGAGTTCTTTCTCATGAGAAAGAATAAAGACCTTTTCTGATCTTAGATTCAGACTCTGAACTCTTTCATCTCACACAACCATCCAATACTGTAGATGTTGTTCAGTCATTCAGTCATGTCCAACTCTTGTGACCCCATGGATCATAGCACAACATACCCTTCTATCCTCCACTACCTTTTGAAGTCTGTCCAAGTTTATGTTTGTTCTTTCCACAACACTATCCCTCCACACTATCCCTCCATCTCATCCTCTGCCACCTCCTTTTCCTTTTGCCTTCAATCTTTGTCAACGTCAAGGTCTTTTCCAATGAGTCCTGTCTTCTCATCATGTGATCAAAGAATTTAAGCTTCAGCTTCAGTATTTGACCTTCCAGTGAAGAACCTGAATTAATTTCTTTAAGTATTGACTGATTCAATTTCCTTGCTGTCAAAGAAACTATTATCCTCTTTTTATGGATGAAGGAACTGAGGCCCCAGGTTACACAGCTAGTGAATGTCTGAGGTAGAATTCAAACCTGGTATTCCTGATTCCCAGTCTAGCCCTTTTAAACTCTGTCATGCTGCCTCTAGATTTCAAAGGGATCATGATGGAGGTTATAGAATACAACGTCCTCATTTCACAGGTGAGAAAAACTGAGCTCTGGGCAATGAATAGCAGAGCTGGGATCTGAATGCAGCTCCTGTGACTCCAAATGCAGTTCCCTTTCCACTGTATCACAAAGGAAAGAAGTCACATAGAATAAAATGTAGAACAAACACCCTTTTCCAGAACACGCTTTGAAAACCACTGCATTAAACAGTCTCTGCAATAAACTGCTTACTCATGCAAGGTAAATTAACGTTTTCAGGCCCCTGGGATGTCCCTGAATATCCCACTGGTGTTTAACTCATCTTCCAATTAGGTATGGATATGGATATACATATAGGATATGGACCTACTTCCAAAATCAAAAGCCAGAAAACAATCCATTAGAAACATACACGTTCAGGGAAAAAATAACCACCAGCACCAGCTGAACAGATTATTTCCCTGTGGGACTTCTCTTTCCTTTTGAGCAAACTTCCTTACCTTTCCCTGGAGGACTCCTTCCACCTTGCCTTTCGTAAAACTTTCCTTCTTTCTCCTAACTGTACTTCAATGGATCGAGGTAGTCTTCCCACTGCCTCTGAGGGTAAGGGGACAGAACATTTCCCATCCTGCACTCCCTCCCTCACTGCCACTTAAGGAAAAATGTTCTGACATCATCACTTAGTCACTGCACCCTCACCCACCCAGATCACTATCTCCCTAGCCCCAGCTATTAATCAGCTTCATGGCACAGGTATCCTTCCATTTTCCTCAGGGACTTCAGCATCTAGCTCAAATGTCCTTCTCCACCCTCCCCTTGCCACCTCTTACCATGGCCTCAGAGTTCCCCACTTTATCGCTACTCAGAATACCCACCAATATAGCCACACCAAGGACCTCATTATCATGTGGAGCTGTTCCACATCCAAGGCTTTGAAAGTCAAATTTTACTTCTGTGACTACAACCTTGCCCAATTTCTTCATACCTTTGCCATCATAATCACTTTTAGTCCTATAATTGTTCTCAGTGTTCCCAAACTCTAAGTCTACTTCTGGCTTCATCTACCAACTCACCCAGATTTTATGTAGTCCCAACCTGTGTAAGACACTGGGTTAGGTGCTGGGGACATAAAGGAAAAATGAAAAATCACTCCCTAACCTAAAGGAACTTACATCTTACTGGGCAGAAACAACATGTATACATATGAGTAGATATGTGATAATTTGAGGGAGAGCACTGCCAACTAAGGGGGTCAATTATTCTTATAATGTCCTTCCCAGAGCCTTCTTGACATTTGGTCTGTCCAGGTTCTCCACTCCTAGGCTTAGATAATCCCCATCATCTGCCTTCATCGCTCACATTTCAAAGCTACTAAGCATTGCTGGAGAAAGTTGAGCTAACTCTGGTTGGGTCCTCTACAAATTCCCACAGTTCACCTGTTCACTTTTCACTGCTCTGCACTTCTTCCATCTCTCTCTTATGGATTCTTTATCACATTTCTCACTGGAGTTGTCTGGACCTTTTCTATTCTCCTCAGCTCCCCCAAACCCATGCTTTCCTTATGCAAATCCCCTTGCTTCCTACCTCACAGAGATGACAATTAAGCCTATCTGACACAAACTTCCTCACCTCATTTCCTCTCTACCTCATATTTTTTTTTCTTTATCCAGCTTCTTTTCTCCTGACTCAAATGAAGAAAGATCTCTTGGAGCAGCTAGGTGGTACAGTTAATAGAGCACTTGGCCCTGGAGTTAGGAGGTCCTGAGTTCAAATTTGGCCTCAGACATTTAACACTTACTAGCCGTGTGGCCTTGGGCAAGTCACTTAACCCCAATTGCCCTGCCCTCCCCCCTCCAAAAATAACAACAGGGGCGGCTAGGTGTCGCAGTGAATAGAGCACCAGCCCTGGAGTCAGGAGGACCTAAGTTCAAATCCAGCCTCAGACTCTTAACACTTACTAGCCATGTGACCTTGGGCAAGTTACTTAACCCCAATTGCCCTAAAAAAAAAAAATTTTATATTCAACTAAACCAAAAATAATAACAACAACAAAAAAGATCTCTCTCATCCTTTTAAAGGCCAGCTTGTACCTTCAATCCTATCCCCAATCATGCCCTTCAGAACCCTGGTTATTTCAGCACGGTATCAGGTATGAAGGTCTGGCCTTAAGTCCTGACACTGCCATTGACTAGCTCAGAGACTCTGGACAATGGACAATGAGGTCACTTCTGACTCTAAATTGGGTATCCCAGGAAATCATTTCACTTCTTCAAATTAAAGTTTCCTCACCTATAAAATGAACGAAGTCAGATTAGATCTGGCATGGGCTGAATCTAAGAATTCTCACTTTTATCATATGACCTAATTTTTAAAAATTCCTTGGATCCTGCTTACCTCCCCCCCCACTGTACCACCACCCTTTGTGTTTCTTTCCTTTACTGCCATAACTCCCCCCCAAAATACACATTATGCTTGCTGTCTCTAGCTACTTTCTTGGTACTGATTCATTTTTAATTCCTTATATTCTGTCCCTCATCTCTGTCACTTTATTAAAACTTCTCTCTTCCAAGATCACCAATCCTGTCCTAATCACGAGTCCAATGGGCTTTTATTGGTCCTTATCCTTATCCATACACCTGTGCTCCTGACTTTTCCTTCCACCTTTTCTAATGATTTTTGTTTCCTTTTCTTTGGGCTCTTCTACTTCCTCCACTCTATCCTTAGGTGATTCCATCCATTTCCTCTGCTTCAAGTACCAGTAAAATACAGCTGACCCCCAAATCTATATCTCCAGCCATTTTTCTCAAAGCTCCATTGCTGACTGTTTGAGTGTCTGATATTCCACTAAATATTAGATATCTGTGCTTGGATGTTTTATCAGTACCTTAAAATCTAGTTTAAAGCTGAAATTGTCCATTTTTACTGTTCAGATAAATATTCTTCCCAACTTTTCTATTTCTGTTTAATGGTACCATTCTTCTCTTTGTCTAGGCACATGTCCTTCTTCATCCAATTACCAAGTCTTGACAATTCTTCCACTTCAGTGTCTTTTACATTCTTTTCTTCTGCTTGGTTCTCAATGTCATCCCTCCTACTTCAGTCTCTTTTTACCTCTCATCTGGACCACTGCAAAAGCCTACCAATTGGTCTCCATCACTCTAGTCAATCCCTGTTTCAGTCTAGCCCTCATTCTGCCACCAGATTAACTTCCCTCATACAAGTTTCCAATGCTCTTGCTTCCCTGCCACTTTTAGTGGCTGTCCTCACTGCCTGTCCAATGAAGTTCAAAATTCTCAGCCTACTGCGGTTGGGAGATCCATCCTGCCCTACCGAAAAGTGACATAGGAGAGAATAGACTGGGGGGGGGAGGGGGGGGGACACACTGGGATGGCTGTTTTGGGGCGGTGGGTGGCGGAAAGAGGGGGAGAAAATATGTAAATCAAAATCTTGTGGAAATGAATAATGCAAACTGTAATAAAATTTAATTTAAATTAAAAAAAAATAAAATAAAATAAAAAAAAAAAAAAAAGAAAACAAAAAAAAAAATCCTCAGCCTATCATCTAAGGGTCAGTGCAATCTGAACCCAATTTACTATCCAGTCTTCTCTCACCAAACATGCAGAGGTTTCCATCTCTTGGCTCATGCAATTTGTTAGGCCAGAAATGCCCTTTCTTCATTCCTTACTCATCAAAATCATCTTCCCATGAAGGTCCAATTCAAATGCTGTATTCTCTGTTATTCTTCTATTTCACAAGCATGCATCAAAGGATCCTCAGCCCTTTCTCTGCTTTGTTTTTGAGTTACTGTACGAAGGCATCCCACGTAAAGTCTTAAATTTATATTACCAACCTCCATCTGAACATTAAAGGGGAAAAAGAAATGGAGAAGACAAGGCTGATTTTGAGCACAGAATGCTCCTTTTCTTTTGCTTCTGGCTCTTATTAGCATTTCACTTCGAAATGCCTTTTTATTCCTAACACTGATCATCCTGGCCCAACGCAGCAAACAGACTAGACTAGGTTATTTGTTATTCACATGAAAGCAGACCATACTTTTACAGTCACACAACTGACTGGAAGGTGCAAAAGATTTACGATCCCACTACACATAATGGTTTTATTAAAAGTCATTTGATTGGAAAGAACAAAATATTGCCTTATAGTGTCTGATTCAACAAAGAACACTTAACATGTATGTGTTAAATGTTTGGCACTGTCATAGCCAGTGTCCAAGGCGAAGCCCAAATGAAAATTGGATTCTCTATGGATAGTGAGATACTCCAGATATTTATAATTCCAGATGGCATTGTGTTGATTTATCAAGCCTTAGAACAATGCAGAGCTTTTCAGATGAAATCCATGATCACTCTAATTTTGGTCTAAGTATGCATGCAGGAGAAAGGTAGGGCAATGGGGGTTAAGTGACTTGCCCAAAGTCACATGGCTAGTTTTGTGTGAACTGTCTGAGGCCAAATTTGAACTCAGGTCCTTCTGACTCCAGGGCCAGTGCTCTATTCATTAGAAAAGGCAACTGTAGTAAAGTCACTTAAAAACTATGATGGTTTGTCTGTGAACAGAAAAATTCGATCTCGGGCTGGAAAAGGACCTTAAGAGATAATCTCTTCAATCCCCTCATTCTACAAAGGAGGAAACCCAAAGGTCACACATCTAGCAAGTGGAAGCATATTACCCAGAGTGTGATACACAGTAGGATAGACAGCCCATCGAGCTGGCTCTCAGTTATTTTGGACAAATGTGCAGAAGAGTAGGGGACGAGAGGGTTGGACTGTATTTCGAAGACCTGGCATTACTTTTAATTATGCTATGAACTGAGACAGCCAAATAGTTACACTTATGAATCAATAGCTTTATGGCTGAAAACTTCTTTTGCTTTCTTTTTCTGCCATAATAGCTTTTTGTTTCTAGTCTTATAACCTACGCCTGGTTGGTGAATATGTGAACAACTGGATCTCAACATACCAGATTAAAAAATCACACAGTCACCTAGTAGGGCACAGAAAGGCACTCCTCCAAGGAAACATGTTTTGTCTGGCTGTGATAACAAGTGACTATTATTGTCTTTCCCAATACACTTAATTTATAAAGACCATTCAAGCATAAATGTTACTGTAGCACCTGTAGGCTTTCAGAAAGCTACCTTCATGTTCTAAGTGGTTTGTGGATCAGAATACTCTCTTAACTATATTTCCAAGTCCCCACCAGTGCATTTACTTTTCTTAGGCAAACGACACATTTAGTTCAAAGTAAAGGCAAAAAATGAAAGAGCATAGCCACATAATAGTCCTTCCTTAAACTTGGAACTTGTTCTCCCATAGATATACACAACCACCATGAGAAGAGTGAATGTATATAGGACTCACATATGCAATACACATATGGAGGAGAACACTTGTGACCACAATATATACATGGAAGTGCAATTTATGTCAATAAAGCTGTAGAACTACCAAAGTCTTCCTATAATCTCATCATGAGTCTATTTACTGAGCTTGCTCCCTCCTAAGTTTTGTTTCTAGTTCTCTCCACTAAATGTCATATCTCCACTCCAGCTAATCTTTTGTTATCCAGTTATTCTCAAAATCATCTAATATTCTGTGGGCCATATACTAGGGATGCTGATGCTATGGTTAGTAAGCCTTTCCCCCGAATGGAGTCAGTTCTTTCAGTCTTCTACTGGTCTTTACCTAATCCTCAGCTAAGTTTTTATCTGGAGGTTCACCAACATTTTGTCCACCATCTATTGAGGAATTCTGTAGTTAAGTAAGCATCTTCTTTTCAGGAAAGGGTTTCAGCTCTTCCATCTTAGGGCTATAATGTTCTTCTTCTTAACCAGTGTGGTCACAGAAATTAGGTGATGCCCAGGCTAGGATTATTCATCTTGACTCAACTCTCCAGCTTTTTTTCCTTCTTATTGAGAGCTACTCTCTCACTCTGGGATATACTTCTACACTGAAACCCCACTCTCCTGCCTGGAGTTGCTATTCAGACTATTATTTCAAAAGGAGCCTCAGGAACTTCATTTTATTCCCAACTCTCTAGCCTTATTTTCTTCCTCTCTTCCAGTCACTTACCCCCTGAATTCCACTTCTCTCCCTTAATTTTCAGCTACCCTTTATGTGTGGTCTTCCCTCATTAAGGTCCTTAAAGGCTGAATTGCTTGCTTTTGTTTCATCAGCACCTAACACAATGTTTGACACATAATGAGCAATTAATAAATGCTCACTTGATCTGTCTATCAGTCTATCAATCATCTGTGAATATTCTTTGAATTCTTTCCTCCTCTACTGTCTTCTTAGACTCCTTCAATCACAACTCTCATCCAACTTTTCCAAAACTCATTTTAGTTCTTTGCTTTTATCTATGCTGATCCCAGTTAGGACAAGTATCCCCAGGAGCCTATTCTAGAATGAAATTGTGGTAAGTGAGAGAAGTTACTGTTTTCTATTACAGTAATAATCAGTTATTAAATTAGGATTTATTTATCTCCTCATTTAGGGATCAGCACCTATAGGTCATTCAGCTAGTCTCTGAAGGACGAGGCTGATAGATGAGATTGCCCAAATTCTCTGGGAACAAGCTATACAATCTTGGGCAGGACTCCACCCATCTAGAAGACCATACTTCAGTTTAGAGTGTGAACAGAATCTAATCTAGATGCATTCCAGACTCAAAGTGTTAAGCCTATGGCTTGCACCCTACCAAGCTCACGAAGAAGAAAATCAACCAGAGTAGTGTGGATAGAGAAGGATTCATTTTTCCAGACTGCTGTGGGTGGCTGAGTCTCATGATCAAACCACATTCTTGCAAGAGTTAAAGACTCCTCATTAATATGTCCACTCATATTAATTGTTCTTTCACTAGTCAGGGACACCTTATTTTCCAAAGGTATTTAAGCATTCAGTCATCTCCATGGTTTTGTCTTTGGTTATGCAGAGAGACCACTGACCATCAATTTATTGATTATCAACTGGCCTAATTAATAAAATTTATTATTAATTACCTGGAAACTCTGTCTCTTGGGCTTTTCATTCATCCCAAAAAGAAACTGTTTTCTACCCAAGCCCATAAAACAACCTCCTTTATTTTGTGCAAATCACAAAGACTGGGCTGGTTGGAGAAAAACAAAAAAGGCTAGTTTCAATTTTCTCATCCCTCTGCTCCACCACAAATCAGAGCCTAATCTCTCTAAGTTTCTCTACACAACTTCAAAAATCAATTAGTTTATCCTAAATGTAAGCCCTAAACACTATTGAATTATCAAAAAAAATTTCTTCAGGTGGAATCTATGATGAAAAGGAAGAATATTTACAACATACAGAGAGGGAAAAACCTCACCACATTGGTTTTTAACTTTAAAATTAGAGTAATAAACTCAAAAGTTTACTTACTTCCTGGTACCAGTTCAAAATAAGGTTTTCCTTCCTCAATTGACATGTTAGCCAATTTTCCTTCTATCAACTCTCCATCTATGAATTTCCCATAAATTGTGGTCCTTTCATCAGGGTAGACATAGGCTATCTTGTCTCCAGTCATCTCCCCTTCTTCATTAACTTCACCTACCAGAGTACCTCCATCCTGGTGGGAGAAACCAAAAAACAAGAAACATTATATATAGACATGATAAGAACAAGATATTTCTTCATCCACTTTCTTACCCAGTTTATTCTCATTTTATGAATTATTGTCCTTACAGGGGCAGCTAGGTGGCACAGAAGGTAGAGTTCCAGGCCTGGGATCAGGAAGACCCAAGTTCAAATCCAGTCTCAGACACAGCTATGTGATTCTGGGCAAGTCACTTAA
>CM053592.1:69326116-69406859 GCA_028646515.1 Pseudochirops corinnae | reverse complement strand
ATTGTGAATTGACTGAATGATTAAGTATTGATTTGCCCCATGAGTGGAAGTTTGAGTATTGTATTGTGAATTGACTGAATGATTAAGACAGGAGGCTTTCTCCCTTAGGGAAACCAGATGATTATTCTTTTGTTTCTTGTTCTAAATATTGTGGCCACTGTAGTGAAAACTGTGTGGCCATTTTCTGTGATAAGATGTAATGTTGTGAATATTATATTGTGATATATTGTGAATGTTTGCCTTGATTTGTAATGGAATAAATAGAGCGTTCACTATATTTTGTAATCTGAACTCTAAAAGCTGTTCACAGTAGCATTCTTTTGGGAATCTGCTGGTGCATGGCATTACACCCCATCAAGCCCTCACTAGAGTCTATAAGACCCACTTGCTACAACCTTGTCTTTCCTCTCCATCTATGCTAAACTTCCTGAAAAAAACCATGTGTATTTGGTACCTGTACCTTCTCCTCACTATCTTCTCAATCCTCTGCATTATGTTCTCATTTAAGTTTGAGGGCTCCAAGATTACCAGCGACCTTTTCCTTATCAAATCTAATCCTTTCCTCAATCTTCTTGACCTATCTGCAGCATTTGTTACTATCAGTTACCTTCTCTTTCTGAATAATCTCTCCTATTTGTATGTCTGTGACACTGCTCTTTCTTGGTTCTCTTGTTTGAGCAATCCTCAGTCTTCTTTGATGGATCTTCATCCATGGTATGCCCATTGATTTTTCTTTTTCTTTCTCTTTCTCTGTTTATCTGTGTGTGAGTCTGCCTTTTTGTCTCTGCCTCTGTCTGTGCCTGTTTCTCTCCTTCTCTCTCTCTCCCTCTTCCCTTGGCCTGCAGACAAGAATACCTGAGTTCAAATCTGGCCCCAGACACTGTGTGACCCTGGGCAAGTCACTTAATCCTGTTTGCCTAAGTTTCCTCATCTGTAAAATGAACCGGATTAAAAAAATGGCAAACCACTCCAGTATCTTTGCCAAGAAAATCTCAAATGAAATCACAAGACTCAGATATGACTGAAATGACTGAACAAAGTTCCACAATTTCTTTTCTGAACTGGCTCATAGCTTTTGAGCGTGTGGCCACTAAGCCCGAGTGTCTATTTGCTGGGAAATGTGAAATGTGTTGTTATCCACATTGTCTAATGTGGGGGAATGAAGAGGAACACAAAGTACTTGGTTCAAGTTGAAGTTTTATTTGGTAATAAAAAAAAAAAAGACAGTTTCCTTGGACTTACCCACGTAGTCTGTCTCTAATAATCTAGTGAGGAGCAAGAAAATAAAATTGAACTACCCTGGTTTTCACTAGAGTTTATCCTCCTTCTTTCTCTAGCTCCCTCCGTCCCCCTTGGAAACATTACTGCCACTTGCTACCAAGAAACAATACTTCCTTTTGTCTCCCAACTTCTCTATCTAATTGCCAGTAAGGGATAGCCGTGTTGTGTCTAGGGGAACAAGTGTGCTGGATGGGTCCCTGGTCAGTTTACAGCTTCCTTTTTTCTCTTCTTTCATCTAAAATATCTTGCTATTTTGAACAAGAAGGCACTGGACTTGTTTAAAATAATATCTCATCCCAAAGAGGGCTCATGAGGTGAAATTTAATCTTTATTCTTCAAGAAAGAGTTGATGTTTCCATGATAAGACCAACAATTTGGGAAGTCAGGAGGAAGCCCAACCCAATCAAGCCCATCCATAGAAGTCAAAGGTAAATTATTCATCAGAAGATTAATCAGGGTCTTTGCTTTCTCCCTCTCCACATTATTGCCTAGCAAGGGTTTCTCTGCTCTTTAGTATCTCTGGCAGGGAAAATTCTTCAAGGGAAAAGAATGGAAGAAAAATGAAAGCCAGTTACTTTGTTCTTTGTTTGTAACTCTCTCTTAAAATTACTTTGTACCTAATTGATATTTACTTACTTCTGTACATGGTGTAGTCTCCCTAAAAGAATATAAATCCCTTGAGGACAGGAACCATTTTGATTTTTTTTAAATCTGTTTCCGCAGTGCCTTCCACGTAGTAGGTACGTAATAAATGTCTGTTGAATCTACCTGGTTTGAATCACAAAAAGCCTCAGTGGGGGAGAGGGTTAGAAGGACTGATTAGAGGCAATGTGTTTGTAAAGTTATAACTTATAGATAGATTTTGATTATGTATGCTCTTTTAACCTCTTACCATTGTCATGAATAATTAAGAATCCCATGCACAAGAAAAACCTTTGAAATCAACCTGTTTATATTTCTCAAGTGATTGAATGAATATTACAGAATACCATAAACATAGCATTCATGGCAGTCCTGCTGTGTCTCTAGCAAAAGAATTTTAGTTCACTGTTACTAAATGACAGGTATCCAGTCCCTGTCATCCACAAAGAGACTTTATCTCTAGCTAAGAGCCCCAGGATTTTGTCTACCAGATGCCTTTAGAATGCATCAAGGTTTAGGAGGTTGCCCTCTTCCCTTAAACTTTAGAGTTATAAGCTATGCTGTGTCTTATAACTAACATTAGTTTAACCCATTTAAGTATTTTCTTTGGTGAGGCAATTGGGTTTAAATGACTTGCTCGGAGTCACATTGCTACTAAGTGCCAAGTTTCTGAAGCAGGATTTGAACTCAGGTCCTCTTTGACTCCAGGGCTGATGCTATATCCTCTGCACCACTTATCTATCCCAACCCATTTAAGTATTAACCCCTACTTTTCAGTTTCTTTGATGACAAGGAAAAGCCAGAGGGGCAATTCCTTGAAGTTCTAACTGTGATGTTTAAAAAGTTTAAGAGACATAATTTCTGGGTAATTAATCATTTTATTAATAATACTAACATTTTAAAGAGAAGGTCAGTGGTACTCTTGAATGCCAAAGACAGTCATGGCGGCAGACTCCCGGCATATATGCCCTTGGAAGACGTATTTCAGAGGGCAGCAATCAATTCTGATTGGTTAACAATTAATGAGAGAATGAATATTACAATAAGTGGCTGGACTTGTTCTTCAAAGTTATCTCCAGCCTTGGGCAACCTATTCAAAGAGTTTATATCCCCCACCCAAGCCAGAGCTAGCTGGGTGAAGCAGCAGTCCCAAGAATGGGGAGAATGTTAATCCTATGTTCCATCAGCCCTGTCCTTAAGAGATTGTCCAAGGAAATAGGACAGGGAAAAAAAGTTCAGGTCTCCCCAGTTTTAATAATTTATATATTTATATAAGAAATTTATATAAGAAAGAATTTTTATATTTATATAAGAAATTTATATAAGAAATATTTATATAAGAAATATATTTATATTTATATAAGAAATAATCATTTCTCTCAAAACTAATGTGGTGTAGGAGACTGTTCACCTCCTTGTATGAGGTAGGGTCAAAATAGCTTTCTCTTGCCTATTGCAAATAGAGTTCACATCATTCACACCATCACCTACATTCACAAGGGTTAAGAAGCTCCTTACTCACTATCCCCTCATGCAGTAAAGGTAAGCAAAGCAAAATGATAAGAAAAAGGAGAGATCCCTTAGGTAGAGATACAAATTAGGGGTGAGGGGAAGGGATAACAGTTATGTAATCAACATAAAAATCAACATGGAGACAGATTCTCCCCCAAAAGAAGCATGAACACAAATTTTCAAAGGCTACCTTCCATCAAAGAAGAAAAACTTTCCCCGTCCATTCTTTTCTCCATGGACAAAGTGTCCCTCGAATCTGTCTGTGGAGGAGTAGGTGACTGTGCAGAGGCCATGTGGTAACCCATCCTCATCCAGATGCCCTTGGAAAAATCAAAAAGCAAAGGAATCCATAAAACTGGGATTGCTCCAACCATTAACGAACGAGTAATGTAACGAAAACTTAACAACGTGGCTTGAGGTCAGACATATGACTACCCATCCCAACAGGTGTTTTTTAAAAAGAATTTTGTCTTCACATTTTTTTAAACATCATAACCATTATGAGATATAATGCCTCTCCTTCCCTCCCTCCCTCCCGTTCCATGATCCTGTCCTTGTCACAAAAGAACAATAAAAACAAAGTAGCCAAACTTCTCTGTTGTTGTCTGCAACTTTCTGTACTACCAAAAGGAGGGCTTCTCAGAAGATACTTAACTCACCTGGGTCCTCTAAGCAACAGTTACAGGGAGCACATTCTCCCAAGAGGCTTTTTAAAACTTATAGGAGCTCAGTAGACCTATACACATTAGGGAAATGATTTACTTTAAAGGGGTACAAAGATCAGAAGTTTCTGTAATTTCTGTTGTGTGGATATAGAACAGAATAGAAAAGAAGTTCCTCTTTAGCTGGAAACCTCTGGACTGTACAATTCATCCATTACCTAACAAGTTTCTTTCATCTTTGTGTTAAGGGCAATGGGCACAAGTTATTTAGTTTATGGCCAGACACATTATTATTCAATTCTTTCAACTCATCCATTTAGCATCATAATAATAGCTTACATTTACATAGTGCTTTAAGATTTACAAAACTCGTTACATACATGCCATCATTTGATACAACAAGCCTGAGAAGACACTGCTGGTATTATAGTCCTCCAAACTCATGTTTTTATAACATGAACAACTACATGCTCAAATGGTTCTGATATCTCAGCAATGTCGAAGTTCCCCGTCACTATGCCGATTAAAAAAAGTTTTATTTAACATGCTTTGTTTTTATATTACACATATTGATAGATTGGGGCAGGTAGGTGATGCAGTAGATAGAGTACCAAGTATCCCCCTGGAGTCAGAAAACTCATCTTCCTGAGTTCACATCTGGCCTCAGGTACTTATTAGCTCTATGACCCTGGGCAAGTCACTTCACCCTGTTAGCCTCAGTTTCCTCATCTGTAAAATGAGCTGGACAAGGAAATGGCTCCACTCCAATTTCTTTCCCAAGAAAACCCCGAATGAGGTCACACAAAGAGTCAGACATGACTAAAAGAGCTTAGCAACAACTTATATCGTGCTCCCACTTTGTGAGATCTCTCTTGAAACTAAGTAAAACATATAGTAAGTTTACCTACTCTGGAAATACAGGATATGTTTCTCATCTGTAGTGTACTCCACCTCCTCAATTTAAAAAACAGAAATCCATTTTTGTTTCCTTCCAATGTTCACCCCATTGGAAAGAAGAAGAAAAAAGAAAAACAAAGTAATTTCTTATGACAAAAAATGCATCATCAAGCAAAACAAATTCCCTCAATGGCTATGTAAAAAAATATGCCTCATGCTGCACTGTAAATCCACCATCATTCTCAAACGGGTAGCCTCTTTTATGGTCAATTCTTTGGAATTGTGAATGTTCATTATATGAATCAGAGTTGTCGCAACTTTCAAAATTGTTTCTTTTTATGGAATTGTTGTTATTGTTTAAATGGTTTTGCTCGTTTCATTCTTCACCAGTTTATAAAAGTCCTCAAAATCATTCATTTGAATGATATTGATATTTCAGTACAAATTGTTCTTCCAGGTCTGCTTACTCACCCTGCATCTGTTCATACACATCCGTGTCATTTTGAAATCATCTATTTTCTCATTTCATACAGTATAACAGTACTCTTGTCACCTTCATTTGCCACCTTCTCAATTCATAGGCTGCCCATTAGGTTCCAGGGTTGGGTTTTTTGCCACCACACACACAAAAAGCATCTGTAAGTATTTCTATATATAACCCATTCATGGCTTCCTCTCTTGTGGAAGTCTGGCCAGTGCCCTCTCAAGTTCAGCACAGGTTAACACGATATGCCCTTTCTCTTGACATTACAAAGATTCCAGTGGAAGATTTCATATAAACAAACTGAAGCCAAGAAACCTTGAATTGTCGCTATCCTAATTAACCAACCCTCTAGCTCTGGCTAATATTGCAATGCCAGTAATATCACTGGGCATCTCCTATAGCAGATATTCAGGATGTGAACAGGAGTTGCACATGTCATTCTCCAGCTTAATAAACTCTAATAGTTCCATATTACATCTAAAATCAAAACCAAATGCCTTTCTCTGGCATTTAAGGCCCTTCACAGGGCCTTATGCAGATTATATTCTACTATATACATTCATCAGTCTAGCCAAATGTGCTCCTGTTCCCATCTCTTTGTCCAGGCTGTCCCCTATGCCTGGAAGGCAATCTCTTCTCATTTCTGTCTCTTAGAATCCCTAAGTTTCCTTCAAAGTCCAGCTTGAGTATCACCTGGTTATAAAAACTTTCTTTATTCTTCCAGTGCCTACCACCTTTCTCACTTCCCTCAATTTACTTCGTATTTTTCTTTTCTTGACTTGAGTTGTGATTTCATTGTTATACAGAACACATGGTAAGAAAGCCCTATCAGAGCAGGCCGGTATCTTCTCTGCAGCTCAGTGTTACATTTTCCTGAGGTGTTTTCTCAGGACCACATCACTAGGATGCATTAGAATCAAGGTTCAAATTCTGGCTGAGGCCAAAGCCCCATCCCCAGTTGCCATGCTGACTCTGGTATATTTGTACATATTTCATAGATATTGACATTACAATTAAAATTGTTATGTGATTTTCTCTTTTAAAAAGTCCCTTGGAGGTGGCTAAATGGCATGGTGAATAGAGCACCAGCCCTGGAGTCAGGAGGACCTGAGTTCAAATCCAGCCTCAGACACTTAACACTTACTACCCGTGTGACCTTGGGCAAGTCACTTAACCCCAATTGCCCTGCCTTTCCCCCTCCAAAAAAAAAAGTCCCTTGAACTGATGCTGTGTAAAATGAGCAGAACCAGGAGAACATTGTACACAGTGATAGCACCATCGCGAAATGACTAACTTTGGTAGACTTAGCTCTTCTCTGCAATAAAAGGGTCTAAGACAACTCCGAAAGACTCATGATGGAAAATGCTATCCACAGCCAGAGGAAGAACTCTGGAGTCTGAATGCAGATCAAAGCAGACTATCTGCTCTTTTGTTTTGTTTCTTCTTTATCATGTTTCCTTCCATTGGTTCTAATTTCTCTTTACAACATGAATAATGTGAAAATGTTTAATATGAATGTATATGTAGAGCCTACCTCAGACTGCATGCTGTCTAGGGGAAGGGGGAGGGGGGGGAATTTAGAACTCAAAATCTTATGGAAATGAAAGTTGAAAACTAAAAATAAATTAATTTTTTAAAAAGTTTTTTTTAAAAAGAAAGTTCCTTGAGAATCAAGACTGTTTCATTTTTGCCCCTAGTGCTGGAACATAGCAGGTTCTTAGTAAATGCTTATTAATAAAATGACAGGATGGGGAGACAGGGATAGATCTCCATCTCTGGAAGTCATACACAGCATTTCAGTGTCACAATGGATAGAATACTGGGTCTGGAGTTGGGAAGACTTGAGTTCAAATCCAGTCTCATACACTTATTATGTATATGACCCTGGGCTAGGTCACTTAATCTTTATTTGCCTCAACTGTAAAACAGATACAATAATACCACCTACCTTGCCCAGTTGCTTAAGGATTGAGATCATATTTGTAGAAAGCATTAGTGCAGTGTTTGACATGTAGTAAGTGTCATATTAATCCTTATTCTCTCTCCATCCCCACCCCCACTGGAGTCTACTGCTATTGCAAAGGACCATCAATGTTCTAGGCTCATATGCTTTTATCTTGAATAACTGTAGCCCAAACAGGTACAACAATAATAATGTTTTGGTCTGAAACAGCATCAGTCATTGTTGGAGTGAGGTTTTAGACTACTAGAAATCTAAAAAGATTCTCCAAGAAGTCTATCAACATCTTACAGTATTAATATCTTGTAGTATTAATTTGTTGCTGCTCAGTCATGTCCAATTCTTTATGATCCCATTTGGGATTTTCTTGGGAAAGATACTGCAGTGATTTGTCATTTCTACCTCAAGCTCATTTTACAGATGAGGAAACTGAGGCAAACATGGTTAAGTGACTTGCCCAGGGTCTATAATGGTAATGGGAATTTGAAGATCTTCCCTGCTTTGAAAATATACTCTGCCCCCTAATAGGCTGAACATAATTACATGGAGCTGGTGGTGGGAGGAATTTGCTGAAGGGTGGAGCAGAGCCCACAGGAAGCTGGGAGTCAGAGCAAGCTAGATGATTGGGAGGAGAGGACGCTTCAGAAGGAGACAGACAGGCTTGTGAGTAAATATTGGTCTTGTGTTGGTTTGTGGGAAGGCTAAAGGATGGTGTGGCTCTCTGTGCTATCATGGCTTATTAACTTCTTTGCTACTATGATGGAATTGGCTTACTGGTTTTGGAATTTGTTTTTTTTGGAATTTGGAATTAGTAAAGTACAGAACTCTGTGAAAACTGGAGACTAAAGTCACAGAAGGGAGAACCTAGAGATTTAGAAACATGTTTACAAAGAATACCAATAAAACCTGGGAGAGAGCTGGAGGCAGTGTGTAGAAGGAGCTGGGTTTTACTAACAGGTTACCATATTATGTATAAAAGCAGAGACAAGCTCTTACAAGAGAAAACTCAAATGGAAAGGGAGTTGGCTGTGTTACAGCATTCAGGCTCTCCTTTAGAAGAGCAAGCTAGATGGTTGGGAGGAGAGGACACTTATGAGGATGACAGATAGACTTGTGAGTAAATATTGGTCTTGTGTTGGTTTATGGGAAGGCTAAAGGATGCTGTGACTCTTTGTGCTGTTGTGGCTTATTAACTTCTTTGATACTATGATGGAATCAGCTTACTGGTTTGGGGATTCAGTTTTCTGGTGTCTGAATAAATGTTTTGCTTCTGCCTTCTATATGGAGAGTCTATTATATTTTGTGATCAAGCACTATGCAGGTATATTTATCATGACTACTGGCGCTATAAATATCGCATTGGCCCTACTGGGTCACACAGCTAGTAAGTGTCTAAGCGCACATTTGAACTCAGGTCTTCCTGATTCCAGGCCACTATCTATCTACTTGGTTACCTAGCTGCCTTGTAGCATTAATTAATAATAATTAATATTGTATATTATTGCTTTGCAATGTCTATATTATTAATTTGTTTGTTTGTTTTTTACTGATTAAAACTAAACTTACTATTTCATTGGCATAGGGGCACCCCAGTCAGGAACTTTTTCTACCCCAATGCAGATCAGCCTCTTCTCTAAAACTTACAATTTTACAGAGTTTTTGGTGGGCCCTGAGCTAGGTAGTGAAGTAGGTGAATAGGATTTGGTGTCAGGAAGACCTCAGCTTGAATGTTACCTCAGATATCTATTAACTGTATGACTCTGGTCAAGACAATTGTCAAGACACTGTGTTTCAGAGAAACAGAACCTACCTCAGAGTTGATGTGAAGTTTAAATGATGTAATAGGTAAAGTGCTTTGTAAACTTTATGTTCGCTGTTTTTATTATAATCATTATTATGAAGTGATTTTCCAGGGGTCACAAACTCATTGTGTTGCAGAGGTGGAACATGAATCTACATCTTTCTTTTCCCTATAACATCGCACTGTTTCCCTCAGTTTTGTTTTTTTTTTTTTTACTGATAATAAACAAAAATCTTAAGTGTTTTCTCAATAATATTAGTGGAAACAATGGATGAGTTGGGTTTTGGTTTTTTGGGAGTTTTTTTGGATGAAACAAGTAAAATGGGTGTACTATTCAAAATACAAAATGCATTTTTCTAAAGAAATAAAAACATTGCTCTTTAAGAATCAGGGATTTTATGATTATTTTTCCAAAAAGGCAACAAAACTTGTTACTTGTATTACTTAAATATATATACACAAATAAACAAGCTCCTATTGCTACATTTAAGAGATGTTGGTGAACATTGTTACTTTAGTAGCTTATGAAAGACCTGGTTCTACTCTTCATACACATGAGTCTTTCCTGGGGGTGGCCAAAGAGGCACAACACAGGACCCAGGAGAGAATTGGGCTGTGGGTGTTTTCCTATTGCACAACTACTTTGTTGACTGCCCAAAAGAGGGAACATTCAGTGATTCTTTAGTCACATGAAATGTCCTCTGGATAAATGGCTTTCCCAGAGTAATAACAACACCAATAGTCTTATTGGGGCTCAACTTTGTTGCAGAAACACAAAAGTCACAAGCAAAATGTGGACACTTCCTATAACGCTGTATAGCATGACAACAGCAGCTAAAGGCATCTGGGAGCTAACAACAGCCCCATGGAGTCAGTGCTTCCTACTTCTAATGTGAAGTGTAAAAATAGAAGTCTCAATTTTGATTTTTTCCATTACTGCATCTAATTATTCAGCTTGAAAATGAATCTCTTGTAGAAAACAGTACCCACCATTCAGGTAACAAGTTATGGTTTTGTTAAAAATGAACAACTGTCAGTGGAAAGATTTTAGTAAAAGATTGGGGTTGGGGTGGGGAGAGGAAGTGACTAGGGGAATTCCAATGAAAAAATTTCCATCGCTGGTCGAAGTATTTCTATCACAGTCATCGAAGAAAAACAAGCATTACCTAGCTAATGAAATCCAGGCACTTGAGTAAGGAAGACTCAAAGAGACATATGATGAACCCTTAAGGGATCAGCTTCATGATTTAAGTTGAGATTAATGCAAAAAGCATGCCACTAAGTTATTAGCACCTGTCTTCATAAGACAGATAAGCAGACGCCTTGCTTTAGCATAGTGTAGCACCTGAGAAGTCAGATCTGGATTCTGATCCCAGCTCTGCTTTGACTAGCTATGATTGTGACCATGGGAAGTCACTGTAACTCTCCAAGCCTCAGTTTCCTCATCTGTAAAACCAAGGGACTGAATTAGACAATCTCTAGGCCAGTTAGAGCCCACAAAGCCCTCTGTTTGCTTGGGTCATTCCCTGGTGAGATTTCTGAGAGGGGAACTCAAATCAGATTCACTTGCTAGAGATCTTACCCCTCCTCATAAAACCCTCAGTCTGCTTCTAGACCCCTGGATTGACCCACACATGAAATGAGGATGGATCCAAGATTCTTACCCAAGAGTTTGGTGTAATATTTTGTCAATCCATAGGATCACAGGAGAAAGGAGTTAGTGCCAGTAGGGACTTTTTAGGCCAAACTTCCAAATGAGGAAACTGAGTCCAGAGAGGTTAACTTACTTGCCCAAGGATCACACAAGTAATAAAGCATAGAGGCAGGATTGGAGCCCAACTATGACCCCAAATCTAATGTTCTTTGCACTGTACTATGATCCAAAGGACTATTGTAGGCTCCCTCCCCTTGCTATTGTCTAAAGATTTTTAATGTCTCTGGTTGTATCCCTTCTCTGAATGTCCTGTTTAGGACCTGTAGCCTTCCTACCATTTGGGGGTGGGGTGAGGCCTGGGGTGCTGCCTTTGCTTTCTTCATTCTTTTTAAATGTGCTTAATTGATGTCTTGGCATCGCAGTCATTTTTGGAAGGGACAAAAAAAAGCCCACCTACCATCCCCTAAATTGTATCCTCTCTTATAACAAAGAAAAACAATGAAGCAAAGTCACTCTTCATCAGACAATGTATAAAACATTCAGTTTTAGTCGTTTTCCACCTCTGCCGTGTGGATGGGAAGAATGCCCTCATTGTCTTTCCTTTGTTGTCTATCCCACTCTATGCTTCTATCCTTGCGTGTCAAATTAAGACATATCGTATACTTTTTCTTCTTTTGAGTTATAATGTCCTCGTGGCAGAACTGTTTAGTATTGACTAGGTTAGTCTCGTTCTTTTCTGACAGTCCCTTTTAAATCCCAGAAACTTGTCAGAAATCCCACTAGAATCATCCTTTTTTTTAAGCTCCAAGTCCTATGAAGCTACTTTCCCAACCCTCAGCAGTTACAGAAGTAGAGAAGAGAAGGGGTGAGCCACCCAAAAGAAGAATGGAGCTCAGGTGGCACACGTCTGATTTTATGCCATCGTTTTAGGGTTTTCTGGATTTTGTTTAATTTCTGCATAGTATAACAGGCACCTACTAGCTGTTTTGTTTCTTTTCTTTTCTTTTTGGAGGGGGAAGGCAGGGCAATTAGGGTTAAGTGACTTGCCCAAGGTCACACAGCTAGTAAATGTTAAGTGTCTGAGCTCACATTTGAACTCAGGTCCTCCTGACTCCAGGGCCATTACTCTATTCACTGAGCTACCTAGCTGCCCCAGGTGCTGTTTCTTCAGTTGAAATACCAACAATATAAAATGGGTCCAAACTCTCATTCTCTCAAATTCACCTAAAGCAAGGATTAAGAGTTCCCCTCCTAAGGGTTATGTTCAGCTTATAAAGTACCCCGAGTTTCCTCAAAAGGTTCTGTGCCAACGTCTAACATGTGATATAACTGCCATCATAGCTCTTTAGACTACCGAAGATACACGTCTGGCCCAGTAGTGGCAGGGTAAAAAATATAAAGTGAGCTAATGAGTCACTATATTGCTTTTAGAAGGCATTTCAAGTTAAACTGTCAACAAACAAAATCCACTGTATCCTCCTACATTGAGGCCAGAGGTATTTATAGACATCAGGGAAGAGAAAGATGCAGCATTCATCCATCCTATCTCTGAACTATGTCCTAGAGATGACGATCTGTGGCACAATTGAAAATTTAACTTCTATTCTATTAGGTTACAGGTGAGATGCTTCTGGTCCTATGACCCCTCTAGCCTTGCTTGGCTTCAACTCATCTATACTCCCAGAATCCTTGTCTTCCTTTAAGGTTCTCCTTAGAGGCCATGTTTCCTATGCAGCCTTCCCTGCTTCCATAGCATCCTCTACCATCATTGGTTGGTCTTAGCCTCAGGAAATTTCTTGGCACTGGACTCATTTGTAAACATGTTGCCACCTCCCAGTAGAATGCAAGCTAGGGGATAGCAAGGACCTTTGTTACAGGATTAACAAGGTATGAAGAGAATGCCAGACTTAGGGTCACAAAAATCCTGGTTCAGATCTCTTTTTCCCTCCTTGCCTCCCACAGTACTGAGCAGAGGGCCTGGCACACAGTAGAATCATTTGTTGGACTGAATTAAACTTGGTATGAGAGCATGGCCAGAAGCCCATGTTCCTATGAGAGTGTCACTGAGAAGCAGAAATTCCCTTTGGATCCGAGATCACAGCTGCCATTGTGACTGATCTACCCCATGCTCAGCAATAGGAGATTTGACATATAGAGTTGCATTTTCCTCACTAGAGCTCAGGTCTTTACAACACAATCAGTTTTCTATCTCAGAAGACTCCTCATTTTTTCTCTGTAACAAGGAAGAGATTTATCGGTGATGGGAAAAGTAGTGGGAAGTGACAATGATGTCAACAATTATACCCAAAAAAAGGATAAATAAAAGTCATTAATTGGAGGGAGAAGAAGCACACCCTTTTCTTTTTAAGATTTCTCTGGCCAAGTGACACAACATAAATTAATGCCATTGAGTTTAGTTTCTTAATATGTAGCTTGGTTTGCAGATTTAATATTTCCTAGTTTTATAGGATTTGGAGTTGATGAACAGCTTAGTGATCATGAGCATTAATGTACTCACTTTACAGATCTTCAGAAAATTCAGAAAGAAGGAATTATTTGCTCAAGGTCACAGAGGAGTAGTGCTGGCATTTGAACCCAGGTCCTCTGACTGCAAACCCAGATTTTTAATATAGTTTAACTACTACTTTGTTCCAGTTGTTTTTTATATATAATGAAGCAGTGTCATGTAGTGGATACATGGTGTATTTGGAGCAGAGAAGATCTCAGTTCAAACCCTACATCTGACATTCAGTTACTACAGGAGCATGGACATATCAGATAACCTCTCTGAGCCTTGGGCAATTCTCTAACTTAGTAGATAAATTAGTAGATGGGCCATGATCTGTGTTGGTGGGAGGAATTCTCACACCTATGAAATCACAGATCCACATTTTTTTCTCTTTCAGCATACAATACACACACACACACACATAGATATGTATATACACATATTCACACATATACTTTATTCTGTTCAAAAAATATTTATTAAATACCTACTTCATGCAAAAAAAAAGTAGTTTAAATTTTGCATGTTGCTAAGGAAAAAAAAAGTAGACATCTTATTAACAAAGATTAATAATAAATCCTTCATCCCCAAGGAGTTTATAATCTAGTAGAGAATTTAAGGCAAGTATCCACGCAATAATATGTATTAAGTAACACCTCATCCTCTTCCTTAAGCTTTTGATAGTTTTAAAAAAAAAAAAATCTATGCTAAATTATGTCTTTAATATTTTTGTAAGCCTCATTAAGTTTATTTTTTTGATTTATTTTTCTGAACTTAAAACAAGCATTATTATAATATAGTAGAAAAAAAAGATGATTGTACGTGAAACTGCAAACCTATTATGACAACAATATTGTTTTAAAAATGACTGAGTGAATAAGTCTTTTTTACTATTGTATTTGGCTATTATAGATATCCAAAGTAACTACAAAGGACATTAGGTTTATTTTTTATTTTAATCTTCCTAACATTATTTGAGGTTCATGTTCATAGGGTCATGGGGTTGGAAAGGATATCTGTAGTGACTCTTCAATTCCTTCATTTTATTTTACTTTAAAAGACACTTTACTGATGCTCTTTAAAAAAAAAAAATCCTCCCTGTCACTTCCCATTGACTCACTGTCTTCCATCCCTGGTTCCTTCCCTTGTAAACAAGTAAGTATTGGCAGGCAAAATATCAATGAAAACATTGGCCAAGTCTGAAAGCATGTACCTCGTTCTGCACCGATAGCTCACTACCTTTAGGCAAGTTGTCAGTTTGAAAAAGTCATAATTGGTTCTTAGGTCTGCTCATATTTTTTCCTTTAAATTACTGTGGTCACTCTATAAATGCTTCTGTTTCTGCTTATTTGGTTCTACATTAGTCTATAAAAGAGTTCCCAAGTTTTTCTGAGGGAGGAAGGGAATAAACATTCAAAGAATGCCTACTATGTGCTGGATACTGTGCTAAGTGCTTTTTACAAATATTATCTCATTTGACTGCTGTAATAATCCTTTGACTGTTCTCCACTGCCTTCCCATTCTAATTTGCTCTGCTGCCACATTAAATTTTCTCAAGGACAGCTCTGATCACAACTCTCCCTTGCTCAAAAGCTTTCAACGGTTCCCCGTGGCCTGCAGAATAAATTGCTTAGCCTGGAATTATACCAGCACAATCTTACCCCACGCTAACTATCCAGTGTAATCTCATTCTACTCACTTTTCCCAGCCCCAGGTTCCAAGCAAACTAAGTGACTTGTCATTAATTCTCCTTTCACTTTTCTTCTTTCATGTATTTAATCACACTATCATCTCTACCACCTTCAATGCCTTCTCATACCCATCCAATTCCCACTCATCTATCAAGTCAGACCAAATGTACCTCCTCCACGAAGCCTTCCCTGATATATTTTCCTGGCTATCTGTGATCTCTTCATTCTCTAAACTTCTTTTGTATTTTACACTTAACACATTTTAAAATCATTTAAAAATTGATTTTTAAAAAATTTTTGACATTCATCTAAAATTTTTTTGAGTTCCAAATTCTTTTCTTCCCTCCTGTCTCTCCCCCACCCATTGAGAAGGCAAGAACTGTGATATCAATTATACCGGTGAAATCATATAAAACATATTTCCATATTAGTCATGTTACAAAAAAAAAAGCACCAAAATAAAGTGAAAAAATTAGGCTTCAATTTACACTCAGACTCTCTCAGTTCTCTCTTTGGAGGTGAATAGCATTTTTCTTCCTAAGTCCTTGAGAATCCTTAGCACATTTTAACTCGGGGTTACTTAGGTAAAGAGCACTGGATTTGGGGTCAAAGGACGAGTTTAAATTCTGTCTCTATTATTTACTGTAAGGTCTTGAGTAAGTTATATCTCCTTAGTTTCCTAATCTGAAAAATAGGAGGGAGTTTTCAATGAGAGGACCTTTAAGGTTCCTTTCACCTGTAAATCAGTGATCCCATGATGATCTTTGGACCTTCTTCTCCTCATGTACAAAGTAAGGGGGTTGACCTCAACGACCTTAAATGTCCCTCTCACTTTGAAACCTAGGATCTTATGACCTTCTTTACCATCTCATAAACTTCTTTAAGACAGAAATAGTTGCTTGTCTCTATTTGTACCCTCCACAGATCTCCATATAATACCAAAGTGCAATAATTTACTTGTATAAATGGACTTTGCATTCCCATGGACCCTACATAATTACAGGTCTACCTTCATTACAGAAAAATGACAACCCTGTGTCATTAACACTTACTGGCTGTGTGACCTTGGGCAAGTCACTTAACCATAATTACCCTACCTTCCCCCCTCCAAAATATGTGCGATGTGTGATACATTGGGGAAAAAATGCTAGGTTGGGAGGCAGAAGACTGGATTTAAATCCTGACTTTGACATATTAACTGTGACCTGAGACAAAAGGTAACCCCTGGGGGAAAAAAAATTAAATGATTAAAAAAAAAAAGTTTTGCATGACTGTACATATATAATCTAAATCAAATTGCTTGCCTTCTCAAGGGAAGAGGGGGAAGAGGGATAGAATTTAATTTTAATTTTTTTATTTGAATTTAATTTGATTTAAAAAAATTTTTTTGAATTGAATTTATTTGAATTTAATTAAATTCAAAATTTAAATTTATTTTAAAAAACCAAATGTTTTTATATGTAATTGAAAACTGTAAATAGTTTTTATATGTAATTGAAGAAAAACTGAGATATTAAACAAACAAGAAGTAATCTCTAAACCACTGTTTCTCATCTATAAAGGGGTAGGGGGTGAGGGTGGGGACTAAGTGAACTCCAAGTTCCATTCCAGCTGTCATTGCATGAAACTCTGACTTTTTCTGGACCCTACCCAAATCAGCCACTGCAGAGGTATAATAAAAGCTAGAATTTATATTAAGCTTAAAGCTTTGCAAAGTCCTTTACATACATTCTCCTATTTAAGCATCTCAACTGGGCCATGAGTTAAGTACTGTAGTCATTATTATATTCATTTTAAAGATTAGGGAGCTGAGGGTCACAAAACTGACATGTATCAGAGGTAAAAGTGTACTTGAATCCATGTGTAGGACTCCACCCATTCAGCTTCCCCAAAGAGCCATGAACATAACAAGTGTCCTCATAACTTCACCCTTTACTGCCTACCCATGGGAAATAGCTGTGCTGCAGTAGATAGAGCACTGGATTTGAGATGAAGGGCCTGCCTTTACCACTTACTACTTATGACCTTGGACAAATCACTTCTCTGGGCCTTAGTTTTCGCCTGTGCAAAATAAGGGAGCTGAACCAGCAGATTTGCAAGGCCTCTAGTAACTAACTCTAAATCTATGACCCAGTGAACATCAAATTAGAAACTAAGATACTGCCTTGTGATGCAGGGAAATTAAATGTACAAGAACACAAAAGGGCATTTTATCTCAAATTGGGAAAAGATAAAAAACCCCACTGTGAAACAATTTCCTATCTAAAAAAAAAGATAAGTACATTGATTGCTGAGCTACAAGTCTTAACCATCTCTCCTATGAGAAATGATGCACAGTAACCCTTTTTAAAAAATGCTGACAGCCGGAAAAAATCACATATTAATAGATTACAGATAAAGAAATGTCAGGCCAGCTATTCTAAAGCAGAACTACTTGACACATCAATAAGAAAGTGTATCAAGCTGGCATCTGTGCAGGAAGGGGGAAATGCTGTTTCATTAGCTGCTCAGTTACATATATTTATCAGTCCAGGAGGTGGCTCCTTTAAGACAGTGGACAAGAACCACACTTAAGAGGCAATAGAAAGGGAAGATCCCCATCAATGAGATCAGAGCTAAATCATCTAGGCCAATCCAAACGGAGGTTCAGAGAGGATAAGTGACTTGTCCAAGCTCACAGAGGTAGTAAGCAATAAAATAGAAATTTGGACCCAGGTCTTTTTGATTCCAAATCCAAAGCTTGAGTCATACAAGCATTAAAAAGAAAGAAGTTATTGTGAACATTTAACCTTGACCATCCAGTACTTTCAAACGTATAGTCAACCCTATAAAACTGAAGGGGAGGGAGAATTGTAGCAATGAGTCTTTGGAAAATGGAAGATCTCATTTTAGTGAGTAGGGTGGCATATGGAAATCATAAAGTTACTCAAGAGTGGTTCTATAGGAAGAGAATATCAGGCAATGTCATGGCCTCATACAGGTTTTTAATGTACAGAAGTAAAGTACACATAAGATGATTTAAGGTTGTCAAAGTACTTGATGTATCTATCTATACATATATATTGCTTGATATATAGCATATATGTACATATCACTAGACTTGCACACGTATCCAGGTATCACTTGGGCAATTGACCCATCCTGAGACAGTTTAAAACCTAGACATTTCCAGCTGTCCTATATACCAGTACAGACTTGCCTAAGACTCATGCAGCTTCTGTGTTTAAGTTATTCTAGTATAAAATACTAACACAACATTACCTCTGCCACCTTTAAGCTGATTTTTAGACTACTAGTAAGACAGCCAAGTTTAGAATCTTGGGGGCAGGGGGTAAGAAGAGGGTTAACCCCAACATAGCTTTACATTTCTCAAGTTTCTGAGATGAAGATGTCTTAACATGGATTACAAAGGTCACACTAGCCTTTGAAATATAAAATTTTATTTTTTTAATACTGAAAGATTAGGCCTCTTAATTGAAAGTAATATTTTGCTCTTTTTAAAAAATGAGATAATTCTCTTCCATTTTCATTCGAGAAGTACAAGAACTTACCATTTCATCACAACAGTTATTATATATGTGAATATGTGTACACATATGTACCTGTATACCTAAGTGCTGTATATATTCTTACACAGGTGTATAAAATTTTAGTGGCATAGGGCCCTCAAATCTCAGAACTGGCTTTTATTGGCAGCCATAGGTTAGTACTGAAAGGAACACCAGAGGACTGGAGTTTTAAGTGGGTTTTGTTACAGATTTATCAGGGTGACCTTCAGCAAAACACAATTTCTCTGGGCCCAATTTCTTCATGTTCATAATGTGCTACACCAATATATGGACTGCTCATGTGGAACGTGAATGTGAAGACTTTAGATCTGTCGTGTTTCTGGAGAAAGTTCTGACATTTACAAAATCACAAGTCCTTTGAGAGGTATGAAAGTTACAAGACAAATCAAATATACAACACTATTTTTACGATCAGGTTGGGCTAAGTTTTGGAAAACTTTAACTGTTTCTCTTCTCTGGTGAGCCACAATAGTTTAAAAAGAAAGAAAAGAAAAGAAAAATTCAAGAATCATCTAGTCCTAAACACTGCTGACTTGTTCTTAGAATTATTTATACTGACACCAAAGACTTCACTGGCATATGAAAATTATTTCCCCTTAAAAATGCCGTGAAATAATTTCCTCAAAGTGTGAGCAGGTTAAACAAAGAGGCCCAGTAAAATCCTCATGTTTAAAGGACTATTCGCTAATTCTAGACACTGTAAAAGTTCTAAAAGTTTCCATCAGAAAATACTGAATTGAATGATTTTTTTTTTTTTAATGGCAAAAGGCTAGTGGGGAGGAGCCAACAAATGGAAGGAGCTGAATGACCAGAGAGAGCGAGGAGCGCTACAGAGCTGGGGAGGAGGAAGCTGCCGGTTATGCCCCGTGATATCGTCGGCAACCGAAGGCATGCATTTGAGAAAGTTGTCACTCAGCAGCCGCAGCAGTAGCAGCAGCAGCAGAGGTCGGGGGCCGGCGCACGTGTCCAGAGGGGCCAATTGCTCAGTGCTGGGAGGGGGGCCGACAGGTTGAGTTGAGTTTCCCCTGGTGATCCAGTAAAAGGGAGGTTAGGGTGAGGAGAAGCGGAGAGGTCCTGGACCCGGCTCGCCCTCCCCCTCCCCCCCCCCCCGGCAGCAGTGACCTGCTCTGCGCTTCCCCGCGCTCCTCCAAGCCCCAGCTGCCCTCCTCCTCCCACTCCTCCAGCAGCTGCTGCTTCTTCCCCCGCAGTGCTTCCGAGTCTCTCCTGGGGGAGCGGTGGTGGTGGCGGCGGCGGCCACGTGCCGGCTCCTACATCTTGCATCATAGGGGAGCCCAAGAGCCTCGGAGTGCCCAGCAGGAGCGAGAGCCGGACGGGGCAGGCTCGGGCACTGGTGAGGTGCGGGGCAAAAGAGCTTCCCAGATGGGGCTGGGGAAAGAGGCGCTCGCTACTGCTTCTAACTCCTGCCTCCCTTCCCCCTCCCAAAAATCACTGGGAGAAGGGGGGGAGGAGGGAGAGGTGGCAGTCAGTTGCAGATTTCGCAACTCTGAAGGCATGAGAAGGTGGCCGCCCAGCCAGGCTACGGGGTAGAGGACGGGTGCTCTTTATCGGTTCTTCTCTGTCAGCCTCTGGGCTGTCTGGGGTCCCCCGTGTCCCCGGACAGGGCAGTGCCTAGACCCGGTTCCGAATGTGAGGCGGCCGCAGTTCGCTCTTTCTACCTGCTCTGGTTGGAACTGGCCAGTTCAGCCCCGGGCTAGTGGCGGGGAGGTGGAGATGGGAAAAACTCTTGGATGCCCTGGGGACTATGAGCTCCCCACTTCGTCCCTCCCACCCCGTGCCCGATCCCCCACCCCCACCAGCCCCGGAAAAACACTGGTACCTTCCACCGCCTCCTCCACCATCTCGTCGTCGCTATCCATGGCGGCGGAGAGCGCAGCCCAGCCCAGTGTAGGCTCTCCTCTGGGCTGGGGGTCGGGGACTGGGAACTGAGAGCGGCCGCGCAGCAGCCGCGGCTTCCCTTCTTCCCTTCTCCCCCTCTTCCTACTGCTCCTCCGGGAGCCCGGGGCCGCCGCGGCTGCTCAGCGAAAGCTTGGGTTCAGCCCAGCGAGTTTGGAGGAGGAGGAGGAAGAGGAGGAGCAGTTGGCCGGCCGTCCCCCTCCAGCCCTTTTCCCAATGTCTTTTCCTTCTTTTGCTGCTATGGGCTCCCCCAAGGCCAGCTCAGCCCTCTGCAATCCACTTTCCCTTGACCACTGTCGAGCTCCGGGAGTCTCGCTGTAGCCGCCCTCACTGCTGCTGCAACTTTGTCCTGTAAATATCCCCTTCTTTGTTAACGAGCAGCTGATCCGCTGACATCACCCGGTGCTGGTGCGCTCGCTCCCTCGCTGATTGACAGCTCCCTGTCCCTTCCCAGAAGTCTGGTCCCTTTCGCAGCGAAAGGCAGCTCCACTGCCCGTACTTATTCTCAATCTCCCAGTCAAATCTTGGCCCCCCCATCATCAGCCTGGTTCTTTTGCTGAGCAGGAGTTCACAGTGCAATAGGTCAGAAGCAATTCCTGCCCTCAAAGAGCTTACAGTCGAGCCGAACCCTGGACGCCACCCTACGTAGCGTGTGCCGGACAGGATGGGGGGGGGGGGGGACGGGGAGAGGATGGAGAGTTTCTGGATGAACTCCGAGCAGGAGATAGAAAGGAAGCATTACTCATGAGCCTCATTTCCTCCTTCCCTCCGTGCTCACCTCTTCCAGTTCCAAAGTGGTTGCCACTAGGAGTCTGTACCGGGGCGCAGATGTTCACGCTGTGAGACAGCATCAGGACTGGCCTCTAGGGTCCTGGAACGAGGGGATTTTAATTCAGACCCAATTCAACCGATCAACGGTAGCCCCGCCCTTTCCCTCTCTTTACCTCCCCCCCTCCCATAGCAACACAGGCCTTCTTCACATCTTGAAGTCATTTCTGCACCCTTGTGAAGCTATGAAACAAACAACGTTTCCTAATGGGCTTTCTCCTGATAGTGAAAAAAACACAGTGGAGCAGAGCTAAGGAGGACCCCTGTATCTACCATCTCTTCCCTTCTCTCTCACCCTAATAGCTGTTTTCTATTTATTGCATACTGGGGGTCACGGAATTCAGAACCTTTATAAAGAAGAGAACGAACTACCTGCTACCCATTTCCTATCCAACAGCTCTCGACCCATTATTAGGGCACTTCCTATTGCTGGTGGCGGTAAAGACTGCCGTAAATAGCCGGCTAAATAGATGCAAATTTATGCAATGCATGGTGCTGCCTTTTGGAATTACAGGGTGCCACTTTAGCCCGAGGGTCCTTCGGGCAAGAGTCCTAGGGGACAGAGAAGTCGTCTTTCTGTTTCGTTCCCTGAATAACTCTTAAAAAGTACAAACTTAAAAGTACAGCTAGCATCCCATAAGGAAAGGCCTTTCCTTTATGTTCGTGTGTCACTATTTGCCCAATTGTGTGTTTTTTAAACTCATTTTCTTCTTACAGAAGATGAACAAAAGCCCAAAAACTAGGGTTATCGGGTGAGGGGTCCCACTCTCAAGCTAACATTTTAAATTTTCATTAGCTTTTATAGGAAGGCAGTTTATGGGAGCCAGAAAGGTACCATGGAGTGTGTTTCTTCAGGAAATACTGATTCAAACAATTAGCTTTCAGGAATTATCTCATTAAAAAAATTCAATAACCAACTAACTATACAGGGCATGTCATGAATCTTAGTGCAGTGCTAAGCTTTAGTGCCTCAATTTCCTCAGCTGAGTCACCTTGTAAAGTATCTGATATGTATAGGTGCTTAATAGGTTTTCCTAAGCTCTAGTGGCTTAAAACTGCTCTAAGATTTTTGGAAACAATCTATATTTAAAAGGACACAATTTTGTCCAAGAAAAGTGTTTTTTTCTGATATCCTCCAGTTCCATATAACTCTCCTTCCTGGATGCTCCATACAATCCCCTTTTCTGGATGCTTCATTCTGTTTAAACTACCTTGTATTCAACACTCCATCTTCAGACTCCGTGCCTGTGCACAAGTAAATTGTCCCTATGTCTGTAAAGCAAACTGTCCTCTCCAGATCCTCTCATAGAATCTCTAACTTTTTTCCAAATCCAATTCAGTTCCTATCTCCTCCAAAAGACCTTTCCTGATCATGGTAATTATTAGCCATTATTTCCCTTGTGAAATTGCTTTCACCTACTTTTTTGTGTACATACTATATATCCTCCCTCCCCAGGAGAATGCCGACTTCTAGAGGGCAAGGATTATTTCTTTTTTTGTCTTTGCTTCCCAGAACAGGAGAGAGCCTTGGACTTAGCAGGTGTTTAATAAATACTTGTTCAATTCAAATAGAAATTCAGCTGGAAAGGGGATTCCTTGTTGATGGTAAGGTTTTGTGGCTGTTCCTGCTAGCAGATTTACCTAGATCACTATTTGATCTCCGTAGTGAGTGAGGTCCGTAGCTGTTCAAAAGAGATCAGTTTAGTAATCCACACAGGAAAAACTGGATGAGTGAAGGGTGTTCACTGATTCCATTATGATATAAAATTAGAGAGGTTATGCATCAAGTCAACCCGTCATTAGATGCTTTCAAAAAGGGTTTACAGTTGGATGATTAGGAGGAAGAAGCGGGTTCAGATCACATTTGGGAAATTGCTTGGTGCTTTCTTTCAAAGACTGTAAGTTGTTACCTACAATAAAAGCCCAACTTTTTTTTTATACCAACATTCTTCTAGTCATATTATATAGCAGCGAATAATGGAATAACACAATCTTAGAATAATCTTGGTTGCAGATGAACTAAAGGGCCATAGAAAGACTTTAGACAGAGGCAAACTGGAGCATACTTTATCACTAATGAGTATGACATAAGAAGTGGTATGTCATAACCAGGGAGTAAGCATATGGTAGGTGCTGGACAAAGAAGGGAGGAAACATTTATTGAGCACCTACAATGTGGCAGATGATTTATGAATATAATTTCATTTGATCCTCACAATGTCCCTGGAAGGGAGACACTATTATTATCCTCATCTTGGAGTTAAGGAAATTAAGGTAATGGTTAAGTGACTTGCCCAAGGTTATAGAGTTAGTAAGTGTCTGGGGATGGATTTGAACTCAAATCTTCTTAACTTCAGGACAAGCACTCAATCCATTATGCCACCTAGATGCTTGTTGATTGATTAAAGAAATATCATATGTAGGACCAAAAAGGAGGTAGACCAATTATTAGCAAAAGTCAAAGATGAACAACCCAAGGGCTGCACCAGTCTCCTCTGAATATTAAAAGAACCAATGGCTTCCAGTGCATTAGTTAGATTCTCCATAGAGGATTTGTGCACAGACATGGACAAGAAAGATGAGGAGATGTGGATGTGCTGCACCTTGTCCTTGTGGGGTGAATACCTCCATTGATGAGAGCACAGATCCATCTAAAGATAGGAGAAAGAATATTTATATGTGAGATTATAATGAGAGGCTCATGACCAGATTCACCTTATAATGGACTTTGCAACAACAGTGACTCACAAAGTCTCTGTCAAGACATATTTGGCTTGCAAACCTTCATACTGTATGAAATCATATATTCCTATAATTTTGAAGTATACTGTTTCCCCTCAGATGTGACTCTCCCAACTCTGTGAACCAGTTTTTAAATATCAACTCTTTGCTTGCCGAGGCAGACAGAAATCTGCCCCTTTGCCCGTTTGCCTGTTCATTTCCAAAGCCAGAAGGAATTCAAGAAGAGGGGTGGCTAGGTGGCACAGTGAATAGAGCACTGGCCCTGAAGTCAGGAGGAACTGAGTTCAAATTCGACCTCAGACACTTAACACTTACTAGGTGTGTAACCTTGCGTAAGTCACTTAACCCCAATTGCCCTGCATTCCCTCCTACAAAAAGAAAAAAAAAAAGAATTCAGGAAGATCAAATTTGACAGCCAGGAATAATTTGTCCCCCTACTCAACCCACTGGCATTAGAAATAAGAAACAGAGGCAAGGTGGGAAAGACAAAAAGATCATCTTTTCAACATATATCTCAAATGACACCAGCTCTAATTTAATAAGTTTGCAGATTTGGTTCTGGCTTATTTTTCTATTTTTCAAATCCTGTAATGCAAAGGTCACAAGATTGTAGATTTAGAAGTAGATGAGGCCTTGGAGATCATCTGGTCCAACCTCATAATTTTACAAATGGGAATACTGAGACCCAGAAGTTCAAGGAATTGCCCAAGGTCAGAAAGCTGTAGAGTTATCAGAACTGGGATTCAAACCCACTATGCCTGGCTTCAAAAGGCTCAGGCTTCACATCAAAGTCTAGCACCACCTCAAACAGGACCCATAATATATAACATAATATATAGATAGGTAGATTAGAGATAAATTAATATATCTATATTTGAATATATATCATTGGAATATATAATATAGGTATTATATATAACACATACACATATAACATAGCATAGAATGTATCTGTGTACATTGTATTTGAATATATGTGTGAATGTTATTCCACATGCAGAATTTCTTCTAGGGTTGTCCATCCAAATTGCAATGAATTTTCAGACCTGACACAACATGTGAGTTCAGTCTGACCTCTGAGGATCTGAAACCAGCTTTTCCCCACTGTTTGGGGACTTTGATTTCTACATTGATGGTATCACAGTTCTTCCACCTCCCCCTGCTTCCATGAGTCATACCTTACCCCACCTGAGTTGCCCCTTGGGATTGTCATACCTGAAATCTGACCTGTATCATCCCTGTAACCATGCTACCTCCATGATTCTAAACTCAGACATTCTCCTCTCTGATCATGATCTACTGTCCTTTCCTACTTCCGTCTGCTTTCCTTTTCCTTCGTCCTCACAACTTTCAAGCCTTACATCCACCTCTGTTCTATCAGTCACTCTTTCTGTGACCTCTCCTTCCTCCACAGTTTTGACCACAGAGTTAACTAATCCACCATCCTCCACACTTAACACTACTGATCACTTGTTCCTTTTCTATTCACTCTCACCATTCATCTTCTTTGCTTTTACTTCTGCATAGATGAATACCACTGGAGGCAATCCCACTATTATGCTAACCAGATCTGCTATATGGTAATTCTTTTATTACTAAGCAACCCTTAAGGTAGGGCCTGAATCCTTACCTGACTCTCGCAATACTTTTGTTGTGGGTAACAGGTTAAATTTTGGAGAATCACCTGAGATTTTAAAAATCTTTTTCTTTTTTGTCATGGGCAGCTAGGTGGTGCAATGGATAGTGCTAGGCCTCAGGTTAGGAAGACTCATCTTTCTGATTCAAATCTGGATGCAAACACTAGCTGTATGTCCCTGGCCAAGTCACTTAACCCTGTTTGCCTCAGTTCCTTATTTGTAAAATGAGTTGGAGAAGGAAATGGCAAATTACTCCAGTGTCTTTGCCAAGAAAACCCCAAATGGGGTCACGAAGAGTTGGATGTGACTGAAGAACAACAGCAACAAAACCAGATCACCATGGGTCTTGGCTGTTCCAGCACTATTCAATATAGACTTTTACAAACACCAAAGCAGATATAAATACTAAAAAAGTCATGTGCCAAGTATGTTTTAGTACCAAATCAGGAATAAATTGGGGGGGGAAGGGGGCACTGTCATATAATTGTTGCTGGAAGTAAGCAGCCACAGTGGCTGCCAAATCATTGGAAAACTTCTGTATGATGACGGCCATAGTCCTTCACCAAGGACTGTTGATTTGGACATGCTTATGGGCTGTGATGACAGTGCTTCCTTGAAACATTCTGAGGTAGGTGACAATT
This sequence comes from Pseudochirops corinnae, assembly GCA_028646515.1. Classification (NCBI taxonomy): domain Eukaryota; kingdom Metazoa; phylum Chordata; class Mammalia; order Diprotodontia; family Pseudocheiridae; genus Pseudochirops; species Pseudochirops corinnae. The sequence continues at coordinate 69,380,435 of CM053592.1, read as the reverse complement.
ATTTGCTGACTCAGAATAGTACGCTGCATTGGGACATGGTGGCACACAAATGATACAATATTGCTATTGCCTACCATATGTAGGGGGGCATCCTCCAAAGCTCCATGTGGAGTCTTTCTTTTCTCTCTGTTGATGATATCATCAGCTCTTATTTCTAGAAGGCACTCCGTTCTAAATTCTGTCCCATGGAATTCCTAACATTCCTTCAAAGAAGCCTTCTCAACAAGGCCTTTACTGATTTCTTCTATTATTAGCGTTATCTTCGTTTTGAAATACTTTCTATTATTTGTATATACTTTGAACCTCTTACTTGTGTGTATATATTGTATTCCCCAATACAATGTAAATTCTTGGATTTCAATGACCATTTATTTCATTTTTATGTTATATCCATAACACCAAGCATGTAAGTACCTTAAATTTAGTAGGCAATTTGTAAATATGCTGAATTGAATGCAAGCCTTCTAGACAAATCATGAATGTTATGTACTATTATATGACTATATGTGACTTCATCTGGTCTATTATTGACCTATGGATTATGTGAAATGTGAAGGCTATCCCTAAAAACTTTCTGTATATACTGGTAGAATTTTCAGGGACATCAGATTTTTTTTTTCTCTTTATTTGAGTTAGGTTATTCCTTTTTTTTTTTGTAATTAACTTTTGTTTACTTTTAGTTTACATCATTCATTTCCATAAGATTTTGAGTTACAAATTTTCTCCCTATCTTTCCCCTACCCAGCACCCCAAAACAGCAATCCCACTGTATACCCCCTTACCCAATCTGCTCTCTCCCATATCTTCCCCATCACCTCACTGACTTTCCAGTAGGGCAAGATGGATCTCCTTTCCCCAGTGCCTATCTTAATTCCCTGTTACGTGTAAATAATAATGATAATAATAATAATTATATACATATTTTTTTTACTTCAGATTTTTTATCTGGGTGGAGTATGGCTATGAGCCTTTGTTCTTACTGCAGTTCCCAGTAATGGCTACCAATTTTGATTCCCTTCCCCACCGCCTTTCTAGTGCTTCCTTGAAATATTATGAGCCTCAGTGTAATTTGCATAGCATGAGACCAGTCTCTAAAGCGATAATGGGAAATAGAAAGGTCTTGAGTTGTTGAACTTGCTGGGAGGGTTGGGGAAATGGATAATATCTGATAGGAAAAGGATTAGAATCCAGAATTCTGAATTTGGTGAGAGGTGGAGATTAGAGGTCTTCATTCGGGCTGAGGAAAAAGTCTGTAGGCTTTCAGAAAAGTCTGTAGTGTTCCTTGAAGGTCTTTTTAATGTACCTTCTGTGAAGACTTGTGGACCTAACAAAAAAGCCAGTGTACGTTGATTAACCTCAAGGTGAGTGGGCCTAGGCTGGCTCATCACCTTGGCAAGGTGGCTGTTGCCTCAGTGGTGACAACAGTTAACATTTATATAGCACTTTAAGACTTGCAAAGTAGTTCTACGTGTCTCATCTCAATGGATCCTCACAATAACCGTGTGGAAAAGGTGCAGTTATTATCTCAGTTTTAATGATGGGGAAACTGAGACTGAGAAATTGAGTGATTTTCCCTTGGCCACACTTATCCTGGCTGAGCCTCTGACTCCTAATCTAATACCTTTGTTGTTGGAGAAACCATCTGGAGGCCATGACTGATGGGATATCACTAGTTGGATGCTTTTTACCAGCTCTGGGTCATACACATTTTACATGAGTTCCTGCTATATGAATATTTCAATTTTGTTCTCCGGAATAGAGTGGAGAGGGAGTGGTCTCAATCCTAGGGTAGCTCTTGAAGTTAGGAGTGACAATATAATTACCTATAGGATGGTGGGAGGTACTGGAGGGAAAAGTTTTCTTGCCTGTCCTTGGAGTCAGGTATGAGTCTTTCCTATATTTTTTATTGTGTACATCTTTTTAGTTTTAGTTGTTTGCAGAAAAAAAAGGAAATACCTCTAAAGGAGACAAAAATAAATTATGTTCAAAAGTTTTTAGGGGTAAAGTGAAAGAAGATTGTGATTATGAGAATTCTGTCATGATTTAAATTTGGGACCAGGAGAGTTCAACTGCTAGAGCCACACTTGATTGATTATTGATCTCTCTAAAGTTCTAAATCTTCTCTCTTCAAGGCTTCGAACAGATGCACTTCCCCTTCAGCAAATATCCTTGCTTCCTATTTTGCTGAAAAAATCAAGACCATTTACCTGAGCTCCTTCATCCTTTCTATTCCACCCCTCCAAATCTCTCTATGTTTTCACCATCACTTTTACTGCAATCTCTGGGATTCTTACCAAGACTCACCCCTGTGTTTGTCTCCTCAGTCCCATGCCCTCCCATTTCCTTTTGGCCTAGCAATCATGAGCTAGTGCTCTCTCTCTCTCTCTCTCTCTCTCTCTCTCTCTCTCTCTCTTTCTCTCATCTTCAGTTCTGTTTCCTACTGGTTCCCTCCCAGCTGCCTACAAGCATGCTCAGATTTACCCCATCCTTAAAAGACCTTCTCTTTAGTCTGCCACCCCCTCAAGCTGCCATCCTATATTTCTCCTCCATTTCACTGCCTAGAAGGAATAGTCTATACTTGTTGTCTCCATTTCCTCAACACCTACTCACATCTCAACCCTTTGCAATCTGGCTTCCAACCCCACCACGCTATTGAAATTGCTCTCTCCAAAGTTACCAACAATAATAGTAACAGTTAACATTTATATGGCATTTTAAGGTTTCTGAAGTGCTTTCCTCACAATAACCTCATGATGAAGTAGTATGAGTTTTAATCACTATTTTGCAAATAGGGAAATTAAGGCTCAGAAAGGTTAAGGGACTTGCCTATGTTCATACAGTCAATAAGTGTCTGAGACAGGATTCAAACCCAGGTCTTTGATTTTATATCTGAAGTTCTTCCACTATGTCATGCTAACAAAAACTTCTTCATTGCTAAATTGAAGGGTCTTTTCTTAGTCTTCATTCTTCTTTTTAAAAAATTATTATTGGGGTGGCTAGGTGGCACAGTGAATAGAGCACTGGCCCTGGAGTCTCAGACACTTAACACTTACTAGTCATGTGACCTTGGGCAAGTCACTTAACCCCAATTACCCTGCCTTTGCCCTCTCCAAAAAGCAAAAAAAAAAAATTATTATTGTTATTACTTCTGTAGCTTTATTAACTTTGATCATCCCCTCCTCCTGGATTTTCTCTTTACTCTTGACTTCCCTGACAATACTGTCTCCTAGCCCTCCTCCTAGTTCTCTGACTCCTCCTCCCAGTCTTCTTCTTTGGGTCATCATCTATTTCCTGCTGCTTTAGTGAAGGTGCCTCGCTCTCTTCCCCTGCACTCCCTTCCATCTATAGCTCTGGACTGGGCTCTTTCTTGTATTCACTCTCTATATACTTTTCACAAAGGTGATTTCATCCTGTCCCATGGGTTCAAGTATCATCGTTATGCAGATAACTCACAAATCTACCTAACCAGCCCGAATCTCTCTCCTGAGTCATCCTCCTGAGACACCCCTCTCCCCATGTCTGAAACTCAACATGTTGAAAATGGAACTCATTATCTTCCCCTCCCAGTCAAGCACATATTCATTAAGTCTTTACTATGTGCGGGCACACACTGTACAAAGGGCAGGGAAAACAAATAGAACTGAAAAGAGAGACATTCCTTGCCCTCAAGAAGTTTATATTATAGTGGGGAAGGGGAAGGAAATAAGCATTTATATGGCGCCTACTCTGCACCAGACACTTTGCTAAGTATTTTTGTTTGCACAAATATTATCTCATTTGATCCTCACAATAGCCCGTCAAGGTAGGTATTATAATTAGCCCCATTTTGCAGTTGAGGAAACCAAGGCAAACAGAAGTCATGTTATTTGCTCGGGGTGATACAGCTAGTAAGTGTCTGAGGCCAGATTTGACTTCAGGTTTTCCTGACTTCAGACCCAGTGCTCTATCCAAGGTGCCACTAGCTTCCTCTGTTAGCATAAAAAGGAAGTTGAAAGTGAGTGGGGAGGGGCACAGGGAAGGTGGAAAGGTTGTCTTGGGAGTTGTCTGATGGTCCAGGTTTAAACTGAGCATGGATGCTTTCTCGAAAGGAGGTTCCAGGAAAGAATTTACCAATCAGAGAAGGCAACTTTAGAATTTATTGTTCTTGAAATTTGAGTTCAGGCAGCTAGTCAAGTATTGAATAGATAGATGGGGGTTCTTCATCATCGAAGATGTTCAACACTAAGCTGAGTATTCGGAGATGATCCTCTGGATCTTGGTCATAGTCTACTTGTGGCATCACATCCCACCCAGCTCACATCTCCAGCAATTAATATACCTCTCTGTGGGGAGGTATTGCCAATGTGCGAAGACCACTGGTGCGGAGGTGAACCCCTCTTCAAAATATCATTTTTTTCTACTGAAAGCATTACTTATCCTTACAGTCACTTAGATTTAAAACCTCAAAGTCCATAACCTCTTCTCTCCTCACCTCCCCACTTCTAATCATTGATTCTGTTTCTACATTTCTTGAAACTGCCCCCTTTTTCTCCATTCATGAGCTCTGCTCTTATTCATGCCCTCATTCATGCCCTCATCAACTCTGGCCTGGACTATTATAGTAGTCTCCTAATTGATCTCGTTGCTTTCAATTTCTCTCCTCTCTTCTCCAATCCATTTTCCACACAACTGCCAAAATAATCTTAAGGCACTGGTCTGAACAGACTACACTGGTCAAATACCTTTAGTGGCTTCTCATTACTTCTAGGATAAAGACAAAATTCCTCAGCCAGCCATTTGGAATTTATTCCATACTATTCCCCTTCATGAACTATATCTTCCAACCAAATGAGGCTGTTGAACTCAACACTCCATTCTGCCTCCACATATAGCACTCTTTGCATACAACCACACATTTGACCCACAGAGAGGTATATTAATTGCTAGGGATGTGAGCTTGGTGGGATGTGATGTCACAAGTAGACTATGACCAAGATCCAGAGGATCGTCTCTGAACACTCAGCTTAGTGTTGAACATCTTGGATGATGAAGAACCCCCATCTATCTGTTCAATACTTGACTAGTTGCCTGAACTCAAACTTCAAGAACAATAAATTCTGGATTTAAAGGATATTTTATATAAAATATATTCATATCAATGTATGTTTACATATTGATATATTTGTAGTCTGTGTGTATGTATATGCCAATAGATATGCACACTCTCTTCCTATCTGAACTCTAAACTCTCTCTTAGAGGGCAGAGATTTTTAAACCTCTTTGTATCTGATGCCTAACAGCATCTCCCAAAGTTGTGTTCAACAAAACATCAATATTTGTTGATAATTAAAGTGATGATTTTTAAATCGGTTGATTTTTAAAAAAATACAAATTAGAGACTATTGAGTCTTTTTCATAGATTCTCTTTGGAAAATTTCTTCTTTTTTAATACCAAATCTGATGTGTCATTTTGATTGGCCACACCTCCATATTCCCAATGAACCAGAATCTTTGTTCTTTCAATTCTTCCCCCCCAGATTTCCTTATTCAAAGTTCCTATAAGATGCCATCTCTTTCCACCTGGCTTTTTAAGTTAATCTTATCTAGTTCCCACCTGTGTTGTCCTGCACCTGAAAATCAACAAAACTCTTAATAAAAAAGATGTACAGCAGCCACAGGAGCATTGTATGGCTCCTGTGCTGCATAGATTGTATTTTGCCAGAGAGAGTATAGCCAGGAAGAAGGAGAGGGCTTATGCAAAACAGTCATCAATTCAGTATCTCTCCATCCCTGCACAGAAGAGTGAATTCTCTCAGTGTCTCACTCCACAGAGTCAGCACTGTCTAAGCCTGCCCCAATTCCAAGGATGTGATCCCTCTCTTTGTAGCCATTTTGGTAAACAGACATAGTCAGTCAGTAGCAGTGATGAATGCTGCATTGATTTTGTCCACATTACCACCTGTGTACCTCTCAGAGGGAGGTTAAATGCTTACTTATGCTACTATAGTATTGTGACTCCAACTAGGGATATGTTTTGATTAACTGTTGTTACTACACAGTCTTTATTATATTTATAAGAAAGAATTCTGTCAAGTCTCCATTATCTAGACTAAAGGAGTAACAGCAGTAAGAACAGCTGATCTGATATTTATATAACAACCCTACAAAGGGCCTCAAATACATTATGTCATCCTTATATCTACCCAAAGGCATATGCAGTGCAAGTATTTCACAGATAAGAAAACTGGACCAGTTAAGTGACTTCTTTAAGACTATGTAGCTACTAAGTGGCAGAGGCAGATTCATATCTAAGCTTTCTAATTTGAAATATATGGCTCCTCTGCAATATTAAGTGGAGAATTAAGCGCTTACTTTGTGCCAGGCACTGTGCAAAGTGCTGGTGATGTATGGAGAAGCAAACACTGACTAACATCAAATAGGGGCAAACAACTATGTACCTTCAAGTTATGACAGGTCAAATTGGAGGCATGTTGCCATATCAGAGAAAAAAAGCTTCATCTTGTACTCATGCAAAACTTCCCAACAGATACAGTCTAACTTCAGATGCTGGTGAGTTGAGGCTTATTCCTTATTCCCAGGGATTCTACACTTCTGGGATTTTGGAGTTCAGTGACTACAGAGCTCAGTAGCCTTGGGATATGTTTCTGTCTGATATAACTGACCTGGTTTGCATTGTTTGTCTCTGCCTCTGGAATGGGATATAGTGTGGTAAGGATAAAGGAAGTCTAGAGACAATTCCCCACTTTCACCTTGGCTTATAGTAATCTTCACCCTCTCCACATTTCTCACCATGGCAATTGATTCTGCCCGGCTTCTTGAGAGATGATGGGGCTCTAAAATTTGGCACCAGGAAAAAGGAGGAAGAACAGAGAGTTCTTGAGAAATCCAGCAACTGGATAACTAACCTTTGAGTAACCAAGACCTGGTGGCCCACAGATGATAGAAAGATATTGCAACTGAAGAACCCAATCCCTAGAGCCTGTATTTTTCCCTTCAGGGGAAAGAGACCTGCTAGTTAAGCAAAGCATGGTCCCTACTAGCCAGAAACATTCGTACAGCATTTTACTGCAATATCTAAGCAAGCAAAAGCCAATGAGGCAGGTTGGGGAACTGAATGAAAAGCGAAGGAATAAAGGGAGAGAATGAAAAGATGGTGAATCCTGAAATGAGCCCAGTATATAAAAGGGAAGTAAAGCAGTGGGGTAGTAGAAGAAAGACCCAGATAAAGCCTGACTTCCAGCAAGTGAGCTGTCAGTCAACAGGCTAGAGAGGATGCATCATTTCAGGGTGACCTGATTCAGACATTAGGAAGGAGAGAGAGTGAGCAAGAGAGCAGAATGACCTAACCTGAGGGGAGAGGTGAAATCACCTAGAAGTCATCAGTGTTAAGATGGTACGAAGCTATTTTATCTTTCTGCTGGCTATGCCTCCTGACAAGATGCTAATGTCTCTGTGGCATTGTAGCCTGATTCTCTGTAGCTTACCAAGATGTGTAGCTACAAAAGTAGCCTTCGGATTGTAAGGAGAAAGGAGTCAGCCCCTCCTTTTCATTCTAGCCTCTTCCTGTTCTTGGGACCTGGGTCAAAATGTAATGGAAAAGGTGCTGCATTTGGGTATAAGACATCTGGGTCAAAATCTTAGCTTGGCTACTTTCTGTCTGTGTGACCTTGGGCCAATTGCTTCATTTCTGTCCGCCTATTTCCTCCTCTATATAATAGGGAATGGGAAGGCTGGGATCATTGGGACTAGACAACTATGCAGAGATTTGTACATTTACAAATCTTTCTCCTCTTTGGGATATCTGAGGTCACCATTAACTCTTGGTCTGGATCCTAAACGCACGCCTAGACTCTCTCTTTAGACTCCTTCTCAAGTGCCACCTTGCCACCCCACAAAAATTTCTTTCCTGAAGTCTTCCTCCCCCATTGGTACCTCCTTCCCCAGAACTGCCATTTTGGGAAGCACCCCAGCCATTCTTCACTTCGTTTATGGCTAGACTCTCCAGCTTCCTCCTCCTCTTTGCCAGCCACCTTCTGTCCCATCTGCACATTCTTCCTTTCCTTCCCCTTCCTCTACTTTCTAGCTCACCTCTTGGTAATTACTGTCTTTCTCCATAGGAATTTAATCTCCTTTGAGGGCAGGGACTGTCATACTCACTTGTATTCTCCCTAGACCTTAGCACAGCACCTAGCATGTAGGAAGTGTTTGATAAATGCTTTATCTCTTTCTATAGGAATATACTCAGAAAAGAACAAATATGCTGTCCATGTGGTGTTAAAAAACCATCAATATGAAAATGGCTCACTGCAAGTTAATTCCAAGGGGATGTTAGTGGAGCTGTGCTCCGGCAGATTTAGGAACATTGATCTGGGCCTGGAAGGAACCTCAGAGATCCCTTATTCCAATGTCACAGATTAGGAAACTGAAACCCTGAACAGTTTTGACCTTCCCACGGTCCCATAGGTAGCAAGTATGAAGGATAGGCATCTCTCATTCTCTGTGAGAACCCATGTCCACAGACTCCAGAGCCGTTCTAATTGTTCTAATCAATCAATAATCATTTATTACGTACCTACTATGTATGATGGACTGAGCTAAGCTCTGTCCCATTAAGTCCTATCAAGGTAGGAACACTCTGACTAGAGCCTTCAATGGATTGTATACCTTTCTCTTGAGGGTCAGTCTGATTAAATTGATTGCCAGCTTTGTCTCAGGGTGATTATTTTTGGGGGGCCCCAACAACTCTTGAAAGCTATCTACTAGGTCCTTGAGAATTGGTGACATGACTTCATTGTTAAGGGTCAGCTAGTCTTAGAGTGGTGGGAGAGGGGTCCAAGTCCTACCTATTACACTTTCTAGCTATTTTACTGTGAGAAGTTGCTCTCTTCTGGAGTACAGTGTAATAGAGTGAAAAGATACTAGGCTTGAAATCACGAAGATCTAGGTTCAAATCTGGCCTGTGGTCCCCACTAGCTCTGTGTCCATGGTCAGTTCCATTAATTGGCACCTCAGTTTCCTTCTCTATAAAATGAAGCTCATTATAACAGTTAAAGTGCCCCAGAAAAGTTCTTTTTAGAAAAAAAAATCACTAGTGGAATGTAGGCTTCTTGAGATCAGGGACTGCTTCCTTTTTTTTTTTTTATATCCCCAGCGCCCAACACTATGCCCAGTACCAAGGAAGCCTTTAAGAAATACTTGCTGAATTTTGGTTAGGTAGTCAAGTCATTTCATGATAATAATAGCTAGCATTTATGTAATGTTTTCATTTACAAAAAACTTTACAAATAATATTTCATTTGGTCTTCACCACAACCCTAGGAAGTAGGTACTCTTGTTATCTTCATTTTACAGATGAAGAAACAGAAGTAGAGAGAAGTTAAGGGACTTACCCAGGATCATACAGCTAGTAAGTGTCTAAGACTGGATTCAAACTCATGACTTCCTGATTTCAGGTCCAGCACTCTATCCACCACACCACCTAGATACAGTGCTACTAGACAACTTTCTAAATCCATAAATTGGAATCTCTAATCTGCCTCTAGAAATTTCTGGTAGAGACATTCCTCATACCAAAGACCTATTAAGTAACCAGTTTCTCTAGCCATTATTTTAATTGGTTATGCTTGACTAGAATTGTGATTCCTTCTATATGTCCTCATATCACTGGATCTTACATTGAGTAAGATAGAAATTCTAGTGTCTACATTGTAGTGACTTGTTGCTTAGTCATTTTAATCATATCTCATTCTTCATGATCCCATTCAAGGTTTTCTTTAGATATTGGCGTGGTTTGCCATTTCCTTCTCCAGTTCATTTTACAGATGAGGAAACTGAGGCAAACAGGGTTAAGTGACTTGCCCAGCTGGGGTCACACAGCTAGCTAATAAGACTCTGAGGTCAACGTTGAATTCAGATCTTCTGGACTCCAGGCCCAGCACTCTGTGCTCTGTGCTGCTTGACTGTCCCATAATTAGAGATATGTAGTATTTTTTTCTAATATCATAGCATATCCCACTTAACTTCTCTCTGGAGAGTGAAGAATATGAAAGACTAGATCAATAATATTCTAGAGTTAATATCCTGTACTATGCTTGACAATCCCATATTGCTATTTCTCATATGTGGCAGAGTCAATGCCAGGGTTCTCTTTAGTGGGATGGTTGGGGAAGCTTGCTCTTTGCCTATGATGATTCAGGTAGCCTGAACCCTGAATAATAATAATAAGTACTGTATTATAACTAGCATCTGCTCGGCACTTTTAGGTATATAAAGTTCTTTAAAAACTTTCCTTATTTCATTCTCATAAGTTTGACGAAGGTAATGCAAGTATTATAATCATGCCCATTTTACTGTTGAAAAAAGTAGAGACCAAGAAATTAATGACTGTACTCAGGTCCAGTCCAAGAGCAGTGCTCTTTTCCCCATCCACACTGCTTGCCTCACTGGTCCCCAGCAATTCATTCGCCCAACACAATAGTAGGAATTCAGAATTTCTCATTTAGATAATTAGTATAGGTCCAAATCTGATTAACACTCTTTATCACTGTCCTTCCCTGGCTGGTTTACTTTATAGTTTCTAGAACAGATTACCAGGATTTAGGTCACCACGTCTTTTTCCCCATATGCAATCCCTCTCAGAAAACAAATGCAGATTCTACATTTGATCTACTATGCAGAGTCTTACCCTCAGGATCTCTTACCCTCTTGTGCTCTGAATTTTCTCCTCATTCTTTACTCAGTCCTTTCAAGTCCTCATAATCAAATATCTTTCTATGCTACACACAGATTTACTTTTCCTTCAGCCAAGGATTCACTCCATATCTACTTGAAAACTCCCAACATGCAACACAAACATTAGCTCTCTTTCCCTACTCATGTTTTCCTTCTCCTGGAAGTTTTCAGCCTTCAAAATGACCTGTGCTATCTCTGAGGCTCTTTCCTGACATCCTTTAAAAGGCCCAGAAAATCACAAGGGCCTGCCTTCTCTCCCCACTTTGGATATACAACTGTGCCTCTTTTTCTCAATGAGCCCTATAACATTCTGAAATTCTGACAATGTGAACAAGAAGAAAGCATCAGAATGCAAGAACAATATGTGTTGATGGTGTGACGTCATTGGCAAATCCAAATGTTAACGTGATCTTGGGATGCTTTAAAAGCAGATTAATAGATGGCTGCATTAATGGAACAGAACGTTATCATGGCCAACGGGCTAAAACTAGCCAAGGGCAGGGTGAAAAAAGTCTGAGAGAGAAGTTGGCTTAGTCTCAGAATTTGATGGAGATGCATTGGTAGATTAAACTATTGGTTTGCCAAATACTCAATATTTATCACTTCTGTTCTACTACTGTAATGTTTGTTCCATTAAATATTCAGCTTATCCTGTAGGGCAGTGCTTCTCAACCTTCCTAATTCCGCGACCCTTTAATACAGTTCCTCATGTTGTGGTGACCTCTAACCATGAAATTATTTTTGTTCCTACTTCATAACTGTAATTTTGCTACTGTTATGAATTGTAATGTAAATATCTGATAAGCAGGATGCATTTTCATTGTTACAAATTGAACATAACCCACAGGTTGAGAACCGCTGCTGTAGGGGAATTCTAACAAGGTGTTTCTTTCTCCTCAAACCCTTGCCCCTCCACATCCCTCTTGAATGGTCCATGCCTACCATCAGGAGTTTACTTACAGTGATCCCATTTTAATAACATCAACAATGTTCTGATACTACATGGGCAGCATATTTGTTTTCTTATGAATATATGTATATATAAACATAGGTGAATAGATAAAGTTTTCTCAAATATTTACTACGTGTCAAGCACTGTGCTAAGTGTTGGAGCCACAAATACAAGCAAGCAAAATGCTCCTGACATCAAAGGAGTTTAAATTCTAATGGGGAGGGGCAGCTGGGTGACACAGTGGATAGATTATAAGCCCTGGAGTCAGGAGGACCTGAGTTCAAATGTGACCTCATACATTTACTAGCTATGTGACCCTGGGCAAGTCATTTAACTCCAATTGCCTCCCTAAAAATTCGTAATGGGGAAAGAACCCAAAAATGTGAGCTAGAAAGTGGGGAGGTGGGGGAGGGAAGGGGGTACCCAGGTGGGGTGAAAGGTGTCAGGTGAAGAGAAGGAGGAATCTGAAAATTCATGGGCATAAGTGAGGTCCTTTCTAAAATACTAAAATAGTAGTCCTGGGGAGGAAGTCACCAATCAGGGACAAAGGCTGTAGGGCACAAGTTTTTCTTAGGGGTGGCAAGGTAGCATTTGGTCTTAAGAGAGTCTAGACATGAGTTTAGGTCCCTAGTAAATGTTTTTGGACTTAAAAGATGCGTCTTCTTGTTATTTTCAATATCAGAAACCTAAATAAGAGTTAATGAAGTGAGATATTCAACCAAAACAGGTCTCTCCAAATTTATTAATGATCCCTTAATGGCTTTTTCTCAATCATCCTTCTTGACCTTTCTGCAACCTTTTAAAGCTTTTCATAACCTGCCCCTTTTTTCCCTTTTCCATCTTCTTACTTCCCTTTATGTCGTCTCTGGTCCAGGGACATTTGTCTCTTTCTTGTTTCCCACCTCCCTTGTTAGGGCAGTATAGCACAGTGGAAAGAGCACTGACTCTGGAGTCAGAAGACACAGATTCAAATCTATGTCTGACACTATCTGTGACATTAAACTTTCATCTCCCTGGCCTTAGTTTCTCCCTTAAATTTTTTAAAGTCAAATGTCTCAGTTCTCAAGCATTGGGGCTGGTAGGTGGTGCAGTGAATAGAGCACAGGCCCTGGAGTCAGGACCTGAGTTGGCCTCAGACACCTAACACAAAACTAGCTGTGTGACCTTGAGCAAGTCACTTAACCCCAACTGCCCTACCTTCCCCTCTCCAAAAAGCAAAAAAAAAAAAAAATTCTCAAGCATTTATTTTTGACACTTTTACAAAGTTATATTAGGCAGCTAGGTGGTGCAGTGAATAGAGCACCAGTCCTGAAGTCAGAAGGACCTGAATTCAAATTTGACCTCAGATACTTGACACTTTCTAGCTGTGTTACCTTAGGCAAGTCAACCCCAATTGCCTTGCCTTCCCCCCTCAAAAAAAAAAAAAGACTAAAGGTTCAAATTTTTAAAAAAGGAAAATACATTTTATCAATGCTTTTTTGAAATACCTGTCACTTTCAGATAATGCTCTCTTTTGTAACAAAACAAAACACATTGGCCATGTCTGACCACGTATGCCTCATTCCTTGCCTATAGCCCACCACACTTCTTTTTGAGGAAGGACTTGTTGAGGATGTTATGGAGGAAAGACATTCTTCAAGGCAAGTCAGATGAGCCATTCTCTGAGATCTCTTTCAACTCTGACGTCCTGTGATTTTGTGATCCTGTGATTCTGTCCTGTCTGGACTTTGTTAAAAACAACAGTGGCATGTTCCAAGTAGGACTCTTCATCCGAGTATTATTCACTGCCCAGAATATATTGAGAAAATCTGCTCATGTAGTCAGCCCTCTTGGCTGTCGCACCAACTGAAGCTAGTTTGATGAAACATTTCTGGTATCCTGCTCCTCACCTATCTCCCCAGCTTGGTTCAATTTGAAATGATCTTCCAGATTCCCTACCAATCTCTACTGATTTCTGTAGTAGACCAGACTTTCATGTTCCTCCTCTTCTATGAGGCAGATACGCAGAAAGAGTATAATCTTGTTGGTTGATGCTTTCACTGGATCTATGAATGACTAAAGAAAGTTTCAGGGTAGTTAATCTGAAAGGCTTGTTTGTGACTCCCTGTTTGTTTGTGCCTCGGGACATGGTCCTAAGATTAAGTCTTAATGTATAATAGCCTTGGGCTAGGGTAGGGAGTGATCAGGACTAAAGAAGGATCCTGGCATTTCAATTACCTCAGAGTCTCTGCTATAAGGTATATAAACCCTGTGATTTTCTTGTACTTTGGCTCTGTATGAAATGGTTCTGTAATAAACAGACTATCGAATACATCCCGTCTCTCTCCTTTATTCAGCTGGTTGCTGGGCCATATTACTGTGCTGGTCTGACACTACATGGGCAGCATATTTGTTGTCTTATGAATATATGTGTATATAAACATAGGTGAATAGATAAAGTTTTCTCAAATATTTACTACGTGTCAAGCATTGTGCTAAGTGTTGGAGCCACAAATACAAGCAAGCAAAATGCTCCTGACATCAAAGGAGTTTAAATTCTAATGGGGAGGGGCAGCTGGGTTTCTGTCAGCCCACAGATCAGTTCTTGTGAAACAATGCTGCCACCAGCCCCTGATACTTCTTGCTCAGCAGAGAGTAAAGACCCCAGTCAAACCACACTGGAGACCAAGAAACCTTCAGAGGATCTCATATCTTATGATCTGGGTCTCAAGTGAGAAATTCCTTTCCATGACAAGAAAGCCAGCTCTATCCCTGTTCACTTAGTCTTGTGGGAACCTGAATTAGGGGAGTGACTGTGTGAATGGAGAACCGAGACCTGAGCGAGCTGTAGCCTTCAGGCATCAGGGCAGCAGAGAGGAAGAAGGCTGGCCTGAGTGCTCCTACCTCTTTAATGAAAAACTGGAAGCTGGCAACTGAGTGACAAGTGTCCTAATCTCCTCATTTCTATAGTTATCTTATATCTGAGATGAATGTTTATTTAGCAAAGCAGAATGATTTGCCTGTTCCCTGGCAGGAGTCTGATAGAATTGCTAATATTGGTTATTTTCTAGTCCAGGGGCCAGGAATCTGCAGCCTGGAGGCCACATGTGGCCCTCTAGGTCCTCTGGTTCAGCCTTTTAACTGAGTCCAAGTTTTACAGAACAATTCCTTTTATTAAGGGGATTTGTTCTGTGAAGTTTGGATTCAGTCAAAGGGCCGCACTTGAGGACCTACAGGGCCACACGTGGCTTCAAGGCTGCAGGTTTCCCACCCCTGCACTAGTCCAGTCTGGAGCCTGTAGTTGACCAAGCTTTACAGCTGTAGGAGGGGCACTGTGTTTAAGACGGTCCGATCAATAGATGAGGGTTTGATCAAACGTAGTAACCTGTGGGAAAGCTTTGCAAACCTTAGAGTCCTTTGTAAATAATGTTAAGTAAATTTTCCCCAAGGGCCACCACCAAGCCACGCCTGCTTTTCTTTGTAGAGGAGGGAGGACACCACCAGCCTTCCTCTCCTCTGCTTAGCCCAATGCCCTCAGGGCTACGACTCACTCAGATCCTATTTAGAGCAGGCAGGAGGTCCCGACTCTCCATTCACACAGCCACTCCCCTAATTTAGGTCCCCATCACCCATTGCCCAGAGCATTGCAATAGACTTCTAACTGGACTCTGCCACAAGTCTCTCCCCTCTCAGTTTAGTGGCCCCAGTGATTTCCCAAAGCATAGGTCTGACCATGTAATCCCCCTATTCAATAAACTACCTCAAGAGTCAAACAATTTGAATTAGTCATTTGACAGAAATGAAGCTGTCATTTGAAGCGTGTCATGACCAGACCCCTTCCCATAATTCACATCTTATGATATCATTCCCCTCTCTGTACTCTATGGCCCAGCCACACTTGCCACATGTGACTTCTCTGTCTCTCATCTTTGTGTCCAGGCCCTTCCTGTCCCCCATGCTTGGAAGACTCTGCCACCTCTGCCTCTTTGTTCTCTTCAATTCTTTCAAGAATCGACTCACACCCTGTCTCTTGAAGGAGGTTCTCATAGCTGCAGGTGCCTTCCCCTATTACGTTATTTTTCATCTACACTACCTATCTTGTAGGTACTGATTTATGCACATGCCATACATCCCATCCGAATGTAAGCCCTCTGAGGACAGGTACGATGTTTACTTTTTGCTTTGTAAATTCAGGGTTTGGTATAGTGACTGATGCATTTAAGTGACTAAGCATTTAACTATGCTCATTGATTAAATGAATGGAAACATTTATTAAATACTTACTATGGGTCAAACATCGAGCTAAGACCTGCAGATACACACATAAGAGCAAACAGCTCCTGCCCTCAGAAAACTTTTATTCTAACTGGTCAGACAGAACATCTAGGGGAGGGGTGACGGGGAAGAAAGTTATAGTCTGGGAGGCTACAAGTCGCCAAGAGGGTGAAGATTGTTTGTCCTTCGTTCTAGAAGAGGACCATGACATTAGGGAGATGATGACATGACTTGCAATTGACTTTGATTTGAGTGAGGGGAGGGCCCATTGTGCAGTCCATTAACGTGCCCTTCCCCCCAATAGTATTTTCCTCCCAATTACATGCAAAGCTAGTTTTCAACATCCATTTTTATAAAATTTTGAGTTCCAAATTTTTCTCCTTCCCTTCTTCCCTGACTTCTCTCCAAGACAGCAAGCAATCTGATATGGGTTATACATAACATACCCTTTCCAAAGGCACCAGCTCTCTCAGAAAGGGATAGAAGGTTGGAGGGAGGTGGCATGGAGAGAGAAGAGGGTTCAGGAGAGGTCACAGGTCAGGAATTGGCTAGGATAAAGACGAGAATGCATGGCTCCAGGGATTGCTTGACTGGCTATTAATTTTAAATGGTAAACAGTCTCAGTCTCAGTTCTGGGTTGTAGATAGAGAAACGTTTCAATAATCTTCATACCCTCTTAGCCCCGGCTGCAGCTTCTTGCTTCTTTCAAGTTTTAGACACAATTGCAAATTGCTTTGCTCTAAGTTTCAAAGCCTACCACTGAAAATGCTGGCGGGAGATGGATGAGTCACACAGTAGATATTCTGGGGTATGAGCTCATTTGCACCCAAATCACTGCACCTATTGCTACCCTCCCCTTCCCTCACCAACTGGATGTTTGCAGAACTTTATGTAGTTGCTTCTGGTTGTTAAACAAAAGCTTATTTTCTTAGGCTTTTGGGGACTCTCCAGTATGTCTACGTAAGTAAATGCTGGATGCTGGGAACTTTAACAAACCCGGTCTGGGATACCACCCAGCAGGGGAGAGGCATGGTTTCGATGACAAAACTCAAGGCAGATCATTGCAGGAAGAGAATTTCCCAGAGGAGGCTAGCCATTTGGGGAAGTTAAGGAAAAGTGAGATACCTAGAAATTTTAATAGCTATTTTAATGGCGTACAACTCCCCACTTGAGTTATATAGGTGAATTAAATAGTGTAGCTTTAGATCTAGAAGGGACCAGCTAGTTCAAACCCTTCAATTTACAGATGAGAAAATGGAGGCCATTTGTGGTTAGTAGCAGAGCCAAGATTTGAACACTAGTCTTTTGCGTGAACATTCACTGTGCCTTCCACTAGACAATGCTGACCTCAAAAGGAAGCTGAGGTTTCAGGAGCTGCCTCTAGGGACGCTTTAAGATGGAAAATTAGACAAAACAATCCTACTTTGTTTAGAATTAGCTGTTGGACATTTTCATCTGATTTTTTTGTGACTTATTTTCTTGAGTTTCAGACAGTTCCTCATTTGTCAATGAGAAGGGTGAAGTACAGGGCCTGTGCCTAATAATTCTTCTGCATCCCCCATGATGCCAAATGACTGAGCACCCTTTTTTGATACTTTGAGTCTTGATGGATCTGTGATCTGTGTGGGTCTGTGTGGATACTTCCTACAGTGGCTCAGATCCCAAACCATTCACTGCCTGTCCATTCTATGGGACCCTTACTCATGTGGCCTGTAAATCTTTCACAAGACATCACAAATCGTTTGCTCCTTGTCCATTCTGGACAAACTTTGCACTGTCCTTCTGATGTTGAGTGAGACCCAATAGAGCATGTTACCTGTCTGTCCATCATCCCTTGATCTCATTACAAGACTACGACCCTTTTCCTTTTCTGGTCATAGATTTCTTTGGTTATATATGCATATTTTTTTCTTGAAGAGTTGGGTTTTTTTGGTTTTGTTTTTTGGTAACATGTTGTAGCCTACTCATGTAAGAAATAACTTTGGGGGTGGCTAGGTGGCACAGTGAATAGAGCACCAACCCTGGAATCAGGACGTCCTGAGTTCAAATGTGGCCTCAGACACTTAACACAAAAAACTAGCTGTGTGACCTTGGGCAAGTCACTTAACCCCAAATGCCCTACCTTTCCCCTCCAAAAAAAAAGCAAAAAAAAGAAGAAGAATATTAAAGGAGTGTCTTTAAAAAAATGACTTTGACCTTCCATAAAAATCAAGTAAGCCATTCAAAAAGAAATAAATGTACTCATCTAAGGCACTCATCACAGGTTATGGAGAATGACCAGTACAGAATCCAAGTATGAGAGGGATTCCATATAAATTATAAATCCTTCAGATACAGTTGTTTGTAGAAACTTTTGTTCTAATTACATGAAACCCCAGAATATTATAGATCCTCCTAAAAGAGATCTGTAGTCAATCAAATGATGGCTAGGTGGTGCAGTAGATCAAGTGTCAGATCTGAGAGTTTAAATTCAGCCTGAGACACTTATTAGCAGAGTGACCCTGGGCAAGTCACTGTTTGCCTCAGTTTCCTCATCTGTAAAATGAGTTGGAGAAGGAAATGGCAAAACACTCCAGTATCTTTGCCAAGAAAATACCAAATGGGGTCACAGAGAAACAGACATAACTGAAACAACTGAAAATCAAGTGAGTGGAGAATGCTGAGTGTGTCTCTTCCTCAATAAATACTTCACCTATGATTTATGGATTGATTGGAGGTGATTGATACTATTGAGAGATGAGTCAATGCCTCTTATTTGCAAAGATTTCTTGAATCATGAGTAGATTCTTCAGTAAACCCTTTGAGGAACAATTTAAATCTTTTTTTTTCTATTTGTATTGGCAAGCAGGAAAAAGTACAAAAATTGATTGTTTTTAGGATGATATGAAAAAAAACCAAAACACCACAATAACATCTTCCGTATTCTTAGGCAGTGTTCTGTTTGCTGTGATATTAACTATTTGTTATGACACACATAATGTAATTAAAATAGTGCTGGGTTTTGAGTAAGGAGAGCCGGTTGTGAATCCTGGCTTTGCTATGCTGTATTTGTGTGACTGTAAGTAAACCATTTTTCTTCTTTGGGCCTCAGGTTCCTCATCTGTAAAAGGAAGAGGTTAGAGTAGAAGATGACAGAGGTGCCTCCCTGCCCTATTCCTAGGATCCTATGACCTACTCATTTCTTATTATGAATCTGTGATTCCATATAGGACAGGAATCCTATCATGCACATGTGCGTGGAGGGTTTGTCTGTGCTTTTGGGAATTTAAAGATATTCCTTCTTACTGTGGTCTTTTCCCTCACTACCGATTGCCTGAGCTGTACACATTTCCCTCCTGCCTTGGGTTAGACAGAATAAAGTTGGCTCAGCTTTTGGAGTCATTCAATACTACTCCTTGAGGACCATGAGGAGTCTCTGATTGACCTTCTCTGTTCTCTGTTTACAGTTTTCTGGGCAGTGCTGGTTACTGATCTCACTTTGCTGGCTACCAGTATAATTGAAAAGAGGCTAAAGGAAAAGAGTCTAAGCAGCTTGTTTCTTTAGAATCAGAGTGTTCAGACAAGTTGCTCCCAAATCCAGATTAGGATTTTTTTTGGTGAAAATTGTTTATCAAATATCTATTGGTTGCTTATTTTAAAAAGATCCTATCTTAACTCATGAGAAGAGTAAACTTTGCAGATTTTCAGTTCTATGATGGGAAGGCACGGGACAGTCTTGAAGTAGAAACAGTCTGTGTACCAAAAGTTTCTCTTTGAGTTGGTTATCTGGGGATAGAATACATTTTCTCTTTGGAACAGTATCATAAGTGATGATTAAGTTCCCAGACTAGTCCATGTAGCCAACTAAATACAAACACAATGCAGGTGGAATCTGATACATGTCAGGAAAAAATAGTAGAATACAGCACTGTGGTAATTTAAGTTATTGCACAAAACAAAAAAACAGTATACCTGAATAAGAAATATTTTTTTAAAATACTGTGAATGCTGGTGCTTGAGGAAAAACGTAGATTTAATTAGAAGAAAATGAGAACATTGAATTGTTTATAGAGATTCTTAAAAAGGACTTTTAGACACTTTCAAGGGATTTAGATGTTGATGCCAGTGGTTCTAAGCAAAATGATTTTAAATTTCATTTCTAATTTATGACTTTCCTTTTCTTTAACATAAGTGCATGTCTAGCTTTTCTCATGCTTACCAACCATGAAGGGTCATTTTCTTTTGTTTTGGCTTACAGATGGAAGAAAGAGCAGAGAAAGAGAAGAGAGACAATTCTTTGCTGCAGTTGAGCAAGAGTTGGCTAAGAGAGCCAGGACAAAGAGAGCCAAGAGGATGTATTTATAAGAGAATGAGATTGCCTAAGGCAGAATCAACTGGACTCTGTGTGAGTGATTGGGACAGCTAGGTGGCACAGTGAATAGAGTGCCAGGCCTGGAGTCAGGAAGACCTGAGTCAAATCCCTCCTCAAGACATTTACTAGCTTTGTGACCCTGGGCAAGTCACTTAACCCTGTTTGCCTCAGTCCCTCATCTGTCAAATGAGCTGGAGAAGGAAATGGCAAATCACTTCTGCATCTTTGCCAAAAAAAACCCCAAATAGGGTCACAGAGAGTTGGACATGACTGAAACAACTGCACACACACGCGCGCGCGCGCATGCACACACACACACACACGTGAAAGTGATAGAGGAATGAATAGGGGGGTAAAGCATGGCCTCTATGTGATTTTCCAAGCTGTGAGCAGCCCATTGATGGGCTGTGATCTGAGGTCTGGATTTCTGCTATCAAACTAAGGTTAAATGATGAACTAAGCAGCAGTGTGGGACTGTATTCATTTATTTCCTAATGTATTCTGAAGCTGCCAGAGTGCAGCCTACATTCTGGGGAGAGTCCCTTTTTAAGTAGAAGAAACACTTATAGAAAGGGTAATATATTGTAACCCTTTTTGGCTAATGTGTTGAGTTAGAGTTTTTCTTCGAAGTATATCATAACCACTTGGAACCCCTTACTTACCCTGCTTGTCAAGAACTCAGAGTCACAAAATTTGAGAAGTGGGAGAAACCCTCCTAGTCCAAGAAACTGTGCCTCCTCAATACGGTACATGATTATATTAGCTTTTTTGACCACTGCATCAGTTTGCTTAGTCACATCTAGCTTGCAGTCCACTAAACCTCTCAGCTCTTTTTTAGAAAATTGTTGCCTAGTCATGCCTCCCTTACATAGTACTTGTGAGGTTAATTTTTATCCTAAAAATTCAGGACTATTAAATTTTTATCTTAGAACCCAGTGCTTCCATCTATCACGATTTTTTTGGATCTTGACTCTGGCATCCAGTATGTTGACTCACTACTATTTTTTTTCTTTTTCCAACTTTTATGAGAAGTCTTACTATGTGGGCTCCCTCTAGCCCTCCTTCTCAATGTGTGATTCTAAGGTAATTGTCACTTTCTCAAAATTGTACTGAGGATAGTTATTAAAAACTCCTATCCAGATAAAAGCCACCTGTGGCAAAGGTGTCTGAGGGTACGGAATATGGCTTGGCAAGGCCATGCTGTCCAAAGAACCAATCATGAGGTCAGAAAGACCCTCCATAAGTGCAGCCTTCAGTACTGTAACCAGTCAGTGATCTAAAATGTTTAAGGATAGGAAAAGTGGAACTTTATTGATAAATATGTCAGAAGTGAGGCTTTTAGTCTCTTTATTCAAGTATAACCCAACTTCAAATCACAATCCTACCAAAGACTCACATTTTTATCCTCCTATCCATGCTGGTACTATGAAACCTACAGATCTGGAGTAACATTTCCTAGATTGTAAGCTCTTTGACGGCAGGGACTGTCTTTTTTTTTTTTAATTGTATCTCCAGTGCTTAGTACAGTACTTGGTTCATAATAGTTGCTTAATAAGTGTTTATTGGCTGACTGATCTAGAAGCAGCTAGGGGGTACCCTGGCAGTAGCTGCATTCCCTGTACCCTCTGCTGCATTTCCAAGATCTGGTCAACTTTAACACATCTTGACAGACTCTCTTTGAATACTTATAAGTTTTGTGCTGCACTCTGATTTTTAGTGGCCTACTGGTAATGCTTATTATATAACTATTCTTTTGGAGAACATTTGATATTAAATGTTGGAAGATGAGGAGGAGAGATGGATCCCCTTTACATCCTCTTAAATTAGCTTTTGAATTTATGATAGTCCCTAAAAAAAAGAAAGTGGTGGGGAAGAGATATTGGGCCATGTATGTTGTCTACATGGTGTCACTAGCCTAGGACAGCTTGGTTGCCATTAGGATGTGGGATATGGAGAGAGAGAGGTGCAGCAATTTAGGAGCAGGTCAGGAGTCAGTGTGCAGTTGACAAGTAGCAGGCTCAGGATGTGTCCACAAGTCAGTTGCTTGTAACTCAGAGAATGACTCAGTAGCATGAAAATAGCTTGGCTAGAATTTTCAAATGTAAGCCTTCTGCTCCAATTGTTCCATTTCATGACAGAAACATTTGTAGTTGTTTTTAACTTGGGAGGTCTAAGCTTGTCTTCGCTCCCATATCTATCAGTTATCACAGAATAAGCAATAGCCGTTCTGTTCTAGGGGTTGCTCAAGAGCAAGTGTTGAACAATTATAGCCTAGAGAAATCTGTGGGCTCTTTCTCAATATGCACCTTGTTCATTGGAGCAAACTTATAGTCCTGGAACCCCCTTAAAGATCTTTTAAAAATTAAATTAAATTTTATTAATTAACAAGCATTTATTTTCTCTCCCTCCAAGAAATACAGAACCCTTGTACCATGTGCACAGTCAAGCAAATTCTCATATTGGCCATATCCAAAAATGCATCTTATTCTGCATCTGCATCATGTCCATTACCTCTTTGTCAGGAGTTAATATTCTCTTTTTTTCTTTTTTTTTTTGGGAGGGGGGAAGGCAGGGCAATTGGGGTTAGGACTTGCCCAAGGTCACCCAGCTACTTGGAGGTAATACTCTTTATCATCTGCCCTCTGGAATCAGAGCTGAACATTTTGTTGGTCAGAGTTCTTAAGTCTTTCAAAATTATTTTCCTGGTTCTGTTCATTCTACTTTGAATCAATTCATGCAAGTCTTCCTAGGTTTCTCTAATAATAAGAGCTCTAGCATTTATATAGTATGTTAAAGTATGCAAAGCACTTCATGACAAATATCTCATTTGATACTCATGACAACTCTAGTTGGTAGGTGCTATTATTATTCCCATTTACCAATGAGAAAACTGAGGCACAGAGAGGTTAAAGTAACTTGCTTAGGGTCACAAAGCTAGTATGTCTGAAGCAGGACATAACTCTAGGTCCAGCACCCTTTCCCTTGTGCCACTTGGTTGGGTTCTCTAAACCCTGTTGCCCCTTCAGTCTTGTTAAATGGTATTCCATTACATTCATTTGACATAATTTGTTTACTGTAATTGACGGGTACTTCCTTAGCTTTCAGTTCTTTGCCACTACAAAAAGGGCAGCTATAAATATTTTTATACATATGGGTCTTTTCCCACTTTGTCCTAATTTTCCCTCTAAAGAGCCTAAAGCTCGATTATGGTATTTTGAGATAACCTCACTTTCAGTCTTTCCATGCCTTTGGATAGGGTTGTTCCTAAAGGAATATAAACCTATAGCAAATCATGCTGTGTACCCTTCTGGAATGTTTTTGTACAAGTGAAATGAAGCAGGATGAATACTGTAGAAAGACATTTTTTGGGACTTAGGAAACCTGGGTTTAAATCCCAGCTCCTCTGCTTACAATATGTGTGACCTGAGAAAAGTCAGCAAATATTACTGGTCCTCAGCTTCTTCAATTGGAAAATGAGGGGGTGGGCCTAGATAATCTGTTAGGGTCTCTCTAGGTCTGAATCCTCAGGTCCTATGAGTCAAGTTAAAATGAATATTAAGTTTAGCTTTGAAGAGGAAAAGAAGGCAGAGAAGGCGATAATGAAACCCGAGAGTTTTGTGTCAAAGGGAGGCATTTGTGTCCAGAATGGCCAGAGTAGCATAAAGTACACTAGACTTGGAGTCAGGAGACTTGAGTGATAACCTGAGGTCCCACACTTAATCACCTCTATGACTATGGACAAGTCACCTTCCTTCTCTGAGCCTCCATTTTTTTCATCTACAAAATGTGTGAGCACTGTCTATGTCACAGGTTTCTGGTGAGGATGGCAAGTTGTCAACAAAGGCTGTCTAAATCTGAGTCGCTGGTATTAACTTTTTTCTCCCTGACCCTCGGTAGTTGAGTCTCGCCTTTGGTCAGTTTCTAGGAATGTCTTGACAAAGTCACTCTAATGCTTGATATTTGACTTGGGGGAAATTTATTGTCACAAAAATACTTTTTAGAGTTTCAAAGAAACTTGGAAAGACTTGGATGAACTGATGCAGAGTGAAGAGAGCAGAATCAGAAGAATAATTTATACTATTACAACGACATTTTAAGACAACCTTGAATGACAAGAATCAACACAGTGACCAATCATGATTCCAGATGAGTGATCATGAAGCATGCTGCACACTGCTGACAGAGAGGTAATAGACTATACAGAATGAGACATATTTTTGGACACAGACAATGTGGGAATTTGTTTTGTTTGACTATATCTATCTGTTACAAGGTTTATTT
Source organism: Pseudochirops corinnae (assembly GCA_028646515.1). NCBI lineage: Eukaryota > Metazoa > Chordata > Mammalia > Diprotodontia > Pseudocheiridae > Pseudochirops > Pseudochirops corinnae. The sequence goes on along the minus strand of CM053592.1, from coordinate 69,355,866 downwards.
TTTTTTCCTTTCCTTTTTTTTTTTCAATTGAAGAGATGGGAGAGAAAGAAAACATATGCATTTATTGAAAAAATTAATTTAAAAATTATTCACATGCTGTAGAATCACAGGTCTTCATAGATTCACCAAAACAAAGAGGCAAGAAGTATGAAGTTGGTGCTATTCATCAGAAATTAGTTTTTACTCTGCTATTCTTCACCACAGTCCCTTAAAAGGGCATATTCTCTCTTGGAGGAGGATCCTGGCAAGTATGTGCTACCACCAACCGAAGAAGGGGGAGGGGAGAGGTTTCTAGTAAAGAGTTCCAGTATGTTGTGCTCCACCCACAGGCACAAATGCTGAGCTCATATTCCTGGGAGCAGCAACCCAGTAACTGAAGCCCACACCCAGCCTCTATTTCAAAGGAGTCATCACAAATCATTCCAAAGCTTCCTCACCAGGGGAGGGAAACGAGAGCCCTGTTTCAGGTTACATTTGCTAAGTGTAAATCAGTGCCCTGGACCTGAGGAGATTGGGAGGGCGTCTGAGTTGCAGGTTATCTGCAGCCTCAAGCTGGGGGAAATCATGAGTCTGGGACATTTCTCACATTTGTGGAGAAATGGTCTGGGGTGCTACATTCTCTAGTGGTTACAATGCTAGACCAGGCTTCCAATCCTGCCTTTACCATTTCCCACCCATGGGACCTAGGGCAGGTCCCAACATATTTCTGGGCTTGAGTTTCCTCCTTTCTAAAGTGACATTTCATCTCCCGTTCTCTTTCCCCCCACAGGCTGAGCCCCATGCCTTGGAAGAGCTTGGAGAGCTCCCTCTCTGCCTCTGTGTCTTGGAATCCCTAGCTCCCTTGCAGGCTCAGCCCAAATTCCATTTCCTACAAGGTCACTCCTGATTTCCCCATTGTTAGGGCCCCCAGTAAATCACTTTGTATTTGTCTTGATTTACTTATCTGTGTATCTTATCCTCTCTCCCCTTCCCACCAACAGAACATAAGCTGCTTCAGAACTGGGAGATTCACCTAAGCGAATAGGTAAGAAGAGCATGGCGCTAAGTTGGTGCTGGCAATTAACTTGGAACTTAGCTTTTCGTCACCTTGTATCCCTAACAGGAGTGGGGAACCTGCAGCCTCGAGGCCACTCGTGGCCCTCCAGGTCCTCGGGTTCGGCTTTTTGACTGAGTCCAAGTTTTATAGAACAAATCCTTTTTATCAAGGGCACATGTTCGGTGAAGTTTGGATTTTGTTGAAGGGCCAAACCTGAGGATCCAGAGAGCCCTATGTGGCCTCAAGGCTGCAGGTTCCTAATCCCTGTGGCCCAGCACCTTGCATATTTCCTTTTATGGACAGCAAGGAGGTATAGTAGATAGGGTGACAGTAGCTGAAGAGACAGGAAGACCTGAGTTCACATCAAACCTGGGACACTTAGTAGCTGTGTGACTCTAGGACAGTCACTTAGCCTCTGTCTATCTCAGTGTCCTCATCTGTAAAATGGGAATAATGATAGCACCTACCTCATAAGATTTTTGTGAGGCTAAAATCAGATATTGTCTGTGAAGCATTTTGCAAACTTTAAAGCATTATATAAATTCTAGCCATTATTATTTACTGTTCTTCTGTGAAATCCTGTCAAAAGTATTTCTGCCTTTTTTTTTTTCGGAGAGGCAATTGGGGTTAAGTGACTTGTCCAAGGTCACATGGCTAGTAAGTGTTAAATGTCTGAGGCGGAATTTGAACTCAGGTCCTCCTGACTTCAGGGCCAGTGCTCAATTCACTGAGCCACCTAGCCACCCCTACAAAGCATTTATGCAGGCTTTTGACCTGTTTGTCAGATTCTCTAAGAATGTCTATCAATTCTGTTCTTCCTCTTTGGTATGAAAGTGTTCATTTTTCATTAACTGCCGTAGGCTAATGGACTCTCTGTTTTACAGATATTCAGTGGGTTTCGTTTTGTTTTTTTCAGGATACTTTCCAAATGAGTTCTGGTAATCTTCACGATGCCAAGGGTGTACATTAAGTCTGGTATTGTATAGTTGGTCAGCTCTGTGGTGCAATAGAGTGCCCGGCCTGGAGTCAGGAAGATCTGAGTTCAAATGGGGCCTTGGACACTTACTGGTTGAGTGATAGGGGCAAGTCACTTAACCTCAGTCTGCCTCAATTTCCCCAAATGTAAAATTCAGATAATAATAGCATCTACCTCCCAGCGTTGTTGTGAGGATAAATGAGATAATAATTGTAAAGTACTTAGTATAATACCTGACACATAGTAAATTCTGTGTAAATGTTACCTATTATTATTTGTTAATTGCTTTACATGTGTTATTCCCATTCCACTTTTATTATTTATTGTTCTTCTTTACTACGAGTGGAGAATAATTATGGGCAACAAGACCCTTGCTACCCTTTTGACCTGACCAACAGGAATTTACCTAGTAGGACCAGGGATGTGAGGAGATTTTCTGGTTCCTAGCAAAATAATAAATGATATTTTAAAAATGTTTTAAGGTTTGCAAAGTGTTTCACATATAAGTATCTGAAGTACTCACAACTACTCTCCACAGTGAGTAAGGATAGAGACTAGACCTGTGAATTCATTGGTTTAAGGGGCTATTCTTTGAAATAGTATTTTATTTTTTTTCCAATCATATGTAAAGACAATTTTTAGCATTCATATTTACTAAATTCTGAGTTCCAAATTTTTCTCCCTCCCTCCTTCTTCTTCCCTCCTCCATTTTTATGGTAAGCAATTTGATAGAGGTTATATATGTGCAATCATGTAAAACATATTTCCATATTAGTCACAGCAGTGAAAGATGAAATAGACCCAAAAGGAAAAAAAATACTATTAAAAAGTGAAGTAGGCTCATTGGTTACAGCCCTTCTATATGACCAAACTATTGTACAGTGTGAAAGTATTTGCAGATCCTATACATGATTGCACGCCACCATGGGGGGGGGGCGAGGGAGGGGAGAAAATCTGAAACTCAAGTGATTGTGGAACCGAATCTTGTAAATTAAAAGTAAATGAGCAAATAAAAAAATAAAAAAAAAAAGAAAACAAACAAACAAAAAAAGTGAAGTAGGGGACCATTAATGAGGAATATCCAGCTGCCAATTTCATGTGGGTGCCTTCTCTCAACTTAGAGTCTTAAAAGATTGCCCAGAGCAATAGAGTCACACAGTCAGGATGTGTCAAAAAAGGGACTTAAGCCAAGTTTTCCTGACTCCAAGTCCAGGACCCAGGAACTCCTGACTCTTAAGTTTAACTGTCTATCCACAAAGTCATGTTCCCTCTTGCAATTGCTAAAAGTATCCCATAAGGGACAGGAAAAATGGGGCATTTCTGTTTGCCTTTCTCTGCCTTGGGTCTTGTGAGTTCATCCTTTTAAGTTCATTCAGTGGTCAATTACCCCTTCTCTGGTGTTTATCATGAATAGTACCAGGCCCCAGGACAGGGAAGATGAGGAAGCTGCTTGAGTTTCCATAATCCAACAATGGGGTCTCTGGATCATGAGTGAAAAGAGTCTACAGCCTAGATAAAGAGAAACCCAGGATAATTACTCCACTTTAATTCTACTGACTTTGGGGTCTCCTCAACCTTCAGGCTCCTAGGGCTGTACCTGGTTGTCCCCTGTTGGATAACTTGTCACCAGAAACCAAAAAGAAGATTAAAAGGACCATTAGCATCTTCCAATATCCAAGATTTGTCTGGAAAATACCAAGGGGTATTCATAGGATGGGCTGTTCTTATTGCTGTCGGGTCACAAATCTAGAGTTGTGAGCTAGGTCATCTAATCCAACCTCATTTTACAGATGAGGAATCTGAGGCCTGCTCTTATCCTTCTGTGAGTCTAGGAAAGAGCTCAGAGGTTGAGATATGGAGTATATGTGGTAGGCCATGTATGGGGAAGAAAAACTAGGTGCTGAAAAGGGAGGAGAGGGATCCAAGGAGGGATGTAAAACCCAAGGAAACCTTGGCCTACTTCACCATTTTGCCTAGGGTTAGACCCTACCTAATATCCATCCTCATAAGCAAAGGCATTCATATATCTTATATCTTTGGAGTTACCTAACTATCCAACTGGCAGGTGTTAGGTCAGGTATCCTCAGCCCCATTTTACAGATCAGGAAACTAGAGCTCAAACAGGTTAAGTGAGACAGAAGCAAAGACTCATTGTTGCCTTTAGAGTCCAAGTTCAGCCCTTTCCCTTCTTCCAAAGGGCCCAGCAGGGGTAGGTTCATTGGGGGAGCTTTGGGTTCTAGGCCTAAATGGTTCATCTGCCTGGCTCCTTTGACAAGACACTTTTCATAGACCCTCATATATCCAATCTTCCAAATTTGAAACCACAGTCCCAAGCTCCCCCACCCAAGTATAGAATGAGAAGTGGGTCCAAAGGGATTGCTAAAATAAGTCCTCTTTTTATCATATTTCCTCAAGGTCACTTTTGTCTGTCTGAAGGTACATTTTCTCTTGCTAAGAAATAATTTAAAATATAGCTAACATTTATATAGACTTTAAGGTTTACAAAGTGCTTTATCTCATTTGACAGCCCTAGGTAACCAACCAGACCCCAGCTGACCTCTTGATTGAACTAGCCAGCAAAATTCCCTGGCTCCTAGAATAAAAAGAACTTATATTTATATATCACTTTAAGACTTACAAAACACTTTATATACATCTTCCCCTCTGAGCCTAATAATAGCCCAGTCAGGTAGGTGCCATTTTTATCCCGATTTTACAGATGGGGAAACTGAGGCTCAGAAAGGTTAGGTGACTTGCCCAGTATCACACAGCTAGTATCAGCTAACCAATAAATATTTATTGAGCACCTACTATGTTCTGGGCACTCTGATATGCAATGGGGTTATAAAAAGCTCCTGTTGTGTGAGATGAAAAGATGCAGAGTCTGAATCTAAGGTCAGAAAAGGTCTTTATTTTTTCTCATGAGAAAGGACTCTGCCCCTGTCACCCACATGGCAGCAGGGAGAGAGCAACAGGTATTAGCCAGCCCATGGTTATATAATCTTCTAATGCAGAAACCCAACCCCCGCAACTGGCCTTCTCTCTTATTGGTAGGGGGGCGGACCTACAACCTAAGTGCGGGAGACAAAGGCCCCCGAAACATGTGGGTGTCCAATGAAGGCAGTCTTAACCTTGTTTAGCATATCTTCTGCTGAGTTGGCACTGGGGGAGGGTCTCCAATGCCCTAAGCCCCAGATTGCTAGAAGGTCAGCTGATTTCTAACCCTAGGCCTAGTGAATACTGAAGCCATTCTAGATTTGATTTTTCAGAATGGGGAAACTTCACTATAAATTATCCCTCACACCATCCTCAAGGAATTTACAATATGAGGGAGAAAACATGCAAACAAATATCACCAGGACAGAACCCTAAAGGACACTTAGGGTTAGAGGCAGTGATCTGGAAGGAGATCTGGTAAAAGAGGCAGAGGAGTCGTCAGACAGGAGAGGAAAGCCAGGAGACAGTAGCCTGGAAGCCCAGAGAGAAAGGAGTATCAAGGAGAAGAGAGTGATCAAAAGTGTCCAAAGCTGCAGAGAGGGGGAGGAGAATGAGCACAGAGAAAAGGCCTTTGGCAAACTGAGAGATCACTGGTACCTCTGGAGAGGACTATTTCAGTGGGATGATAAAATCAGAAGCCAGAGTGTAAGGAGGTAAGACGAGAGGGGGAGGAGAGAAAATGGAGACTTCTGTTGGAAACGACCTTTCTGACAACTTTATCTACAAAGGGAGAAAGATATATTATGATGATAGTTATGGGGACAGAAAGATCAAGTGAGGTTTTTTTTTTCAGGGTGGAGAGACAGGGGCATGTTTGTAGGCAGCAGGAAATGAGCCAGTAAACAGGGAGAGAATGAAAATAAATGAGAGGACGGATGAGAGAGGGGCGATCTTTTGGAGGAGATGGGATAGAATGAGGTTGCTGAGCAGGTAGGGGAGTTGGCATTGGTGAGAAGGAAGGCCACTTCATTATTTGAAATGGGGGTCAAGGAGGAGGTAGTATCAAAAAGCACCTGAGTGGTAGGAGATGAGGAAAAGAGGGAGCTCACAATGAATAGCCTCAATTTTTTTCTACGAAATATGAAGCAAGGTTCTCAGCTGAGAGAGCAAGGGGATCGGGAGTTTTCAGGAAGGATGAAAAGTTTTGGAAGGGCCACCATGGAGAGTGGGATAGTAAGTTGGGAAGGCAAGTATAGTAGGATTGCCTAGCAGCAGTGAGGGCCCAGCTGAAGTTCTACAACTGTAGCCGACTCAATCAGAATGGCGATTTTCTCCATCTTCATGTGTAGGAGAAAAAGTGAAGAATGCTGGGAGTGATCCAAGGCCGAGCCATGGCTGAGTATTGTCAGTGATATTCTAGGCAGACAGAACAGAATTCATGTGGGACATTGCAGGATACAGGCTCCTGGAGCTGGAATTGAGTTCTGGAGGCCATTTAGTCCAATGTCTTCATTTTACAGATGGGGAAACAGAGTTCAAGTGACTTGTCCAAGGTCACACAGGTTGTAAGACAACTAGGATTTGAACTTAGGTCCTCTGTCTAGTAAGTCCATAATTCTTTACATTATAACAGATTGGGGGAGATAGCAGTGTATAGAAGCTGGAAGAGATCTAATCCAATTCCCTCATTTGACAGAAAGAAACTGAGATCTGAAGAGGTAAAGTGATTTGCCCAAGGTCATTGATGTAAGTAGAGTTCAGGTCCTCTGACCCCAAATCCAAGTCTTATTTCCATCATGTTATACTGGGGCAGAAAGAATAGGCCATTTTCACTTGAAGGTACTCACTGACACTGGTGGTACCTGATTGTGAAGGGCCTTGAATGTCAAACTAAGGAGTCAGAGGCAACTCACCCAATGTGCTCACCCACTCCAACCTCCCCTACCATTTTTACCCAAGTAAAATTAGGTTAAAGTGAGCAACCTAAAAGGGCGGTTTAGAAGGATAAGGGAAATAAATGACATAAGGGTAAGATAAAAGTTGGGGGTATTTAAGGAAGAGGGTGGAGGAGTAGGGAAGAGGGGGTTATTCAGGTGATGTCACTCTATTTTGTCCTGGAGGACGATATTACTGGGGTGGAAAACCTTTGGCCTCCAGGCCACATATGGCCTTTTGGGTCCTTGGGTGCAGGCCTTTTGACTGAGTTCAAGTTTTACAGCATAAATCCTTTTATTAAGGAGATTTGTTCTGGGAAGTTTGGATTCAAAGGGCCACCCTTGAGGAGCTAGAGGGCCACTTGTGACCTTGGAGGCTGCAGGTTCCCCACCCCTGAATAAGAGATTATCAAATGATCACCCCCATTTTATGGATGAGAAAACAGACACTAAGAGACTAAGTGACTTGCCTGAGACCACACAGCTGGTTTAGCAGCCCAGTTATTTTGTTGGTTGGTAGGGGCATAGTTGGCAGGGCAGCTAGATGGCACCATAGTGCATAGAGCTCTAGGCCTGGAGTAGGGAAGACTCATCTTTCTGAGCTGAAATCCAGCCTCAGACACTTCTTGCTGTGTGACCCTGAGAAAGTCACCTAACCCTGTTTGCCTCCATTTCCTCATCTGTAAAATGAACTGATGGAAATGGCAAACCACTCCAGTATTTGTGCCAAGAAAACCCCAGATGGGGTCACAGTCAGACCAATATAGGGTATCAGTAAGTGCTACTTCCTACCTGTTTTCTTTGCATGTGAAATTCCGGCACTCTTGCTTAATAATCCTCCCCTTACCCCCCAAATGTCTAATCACTGAACTGAGGAAGAGCTTTGGGCGTCTAAGATCTTATCCCTGGTCTCGGTGTCCTAAGAGGTTTAATGGAATGAAGTGTGTGAGTGGAGCAAATAAATACCTTGTGTTTTTCTCCCCAGAGCCCGGTCTATTTTCCCACACTATCCCCTAATCAACCTGCAATCCAGGGAGGGGCAGCTATTATTCATCCTCCTCCATACACAGGGGAAAGAAGGGATTGAGAGATTAAGCGACTCCCAAGGTCATGTGGCAGATTAGTGGGGGAGATAGGAATAGGTTCAGATTTCTTATCTTTCCAGTTTAGTCTCCTGGTTGCCCTTATCCTCTGGAGTGGGCGGGAGGCTGCTACTCCAACTAGTCCTAGTGGTGAGAGAAAGTGGCAAATGAATGCTCATTAACTAATAATTAGTTATTTCCCTAACCTGTTCAAAGAGGATGGTAACCCCTGCTTCTTCCTGAGCAGCTCAAAGGGGTTCTCAAGCCTTGGGGTCCTCTTTACATTCTAAAAATGATCCAGGACCCCCACCCCGATCGATATATATCTTATTAGATTAGATGTCAGTAATATTAGGAAAATCATTTGGACCTCTTGGACCATTTTAAAGAATAGTAGGAACCACCATGGGTCCAGGGACTGCACTTTGAGAATCAAAGTTTCCTTGTAACAATTCCTTTACAGTCAATTTTTTTTAAATCTTTAAGTTTATTTGATCTCTTTGTTCCATACACAAGAATATTTCCTATTCTTCATGGGAGTTGGAGTCATAAAGACATGAATTCAAATCCTGCCTGCAATTCTTAATATCAATGGATAAATATTTACCAAGTGCCTGCAGGCTCTGTGCTAAGCTTTGGGCAAACAAATACCAAAAGAGACAGTCCCTGCCCTCAAGGAGATTATAGTCTTATGGAGGAAAGCCATAATTAAACAGAGGCTGAAAAGGAAGGGTGGGGGTGGGGAAAAGGAAAGGTAACACTTCTGAGTCGCGGTGGAAAAGTCTGAGCAGTCCCAATAATGAGTGCTGCAACCCTGGGCAAGTAAATTAATCCCTGTCTGCTTCAGTGTCCTCATCTGTAGAATGGGGATATCAATATCACCTGCTTCCCAGGGTTGTTGTGAGAATCAAATGAGAGAATATTTGTAAAACACTTGGAAAAAATTAAAGTGTCCTATAGATGCTATTCATGCAATTGGGATCCTGTACCCCCAGCTTGCTAGACAGTGGCCCCCTTTCACAAGAATGGACCTGATGTGACAGCCACTTGCAACCTAGTGCTAAGTGTTTTTGTGGCAGCTTATGATGGGTAGTAAAGGGCAGAGAAGTTGTAAAGGAATGGGATTTTCCTCCCCTTTACAAATATTTCTGATGTGAAAACACAGAATGAACTCTAAGAAAGAGTAATAAAAACAATAGCTTGTGTGGATATAAGGTTTGCGAAGTACTTTATGTGCATTAGCTCCTTGGAGCCTAAGAACAACACTGTGAGGTAAGTGTCATTATTTTTACCTTCATTTTATAGATGAGGATTTGTCCAGGATCATATAATCAATGAGTGTGTGAGGCAGGATTCAAACCTACGTCTTTCTGCCTCCAAGTCCAACATTCTGTCCCCATGATATTCTAAGACTCCATGAATGAAGTCTGTTCCTTAATATGTACATCATGTAGCATAGTGTCCAGTGAATAAAACCAACTCAATGTACTAACGTGTGAATGAATTCTAGAACCACAGAATCTTAGAGTTGGAAGGGTCCTCAGAGGCCATCTAGTGTTGTACTAGATGGCCTCTGAGGAAACTTACAACTGAACCAGAGCAGGAATTCCCTTGATAACATCCCTAACAAACAATCATCCAATCTCTGCCTAAAGAACTATAGAAGGGTATGTGTGGAGGAGGTGGGGGGAGCCCACGGGAAGGAGATGCTCTGTTAGCCACAAGCAAAGAGGTACAGGGATTCATCTGGATCTGTGCAATAGAGAGGAATGTGAATAATGAGCTTGGATAAGGGAGCTCATAGGGACGATGTCTTGGAGAGGAGCATCACATACTCTCCCTTGATCTAGCAAACACTTAGACCAACTCTGTGCTCCCTTCGTGTTGTACACTCATCAGACCAATATATTCTTCTGAGTTTCATTGTGGTAGATGTTGTTGTTGTTGTTGTTGGTATGGATGGTGGTCCTTTGCTTTCAAGTAGGATCAGTAACATCATGGTAATGTCTCGATTTGCTCATGAATTGGATTTAAGTGAAGCAGAATTGCATAAACTCATCAACCTCACCCTTTCTTCCTGAATCATCAAAGTCCAGTGGCAGGACAAAAGTAGGAATGGCTGGCAGTGGTGTGGGATGCAGTGGATGACCGGATGACCGTTGATGTCAGTCACCTCCATGGACATAGGAACACATTGTTCTCATATGCCCATTCCACCAGTGGAAGTCTTCACAGACTTGGAGTAGACATCCTACTACCTCACCAATGGGTTCGAGACCCGCAGGTTACCCTCAACCTGGTTTAGACCATCTTCTGAGATAGTTTGAGCATGCTACAGCTTCTTGGAGTCACAAGTGAGAGCTGGGTGCAGGTGGACACCAAAGGAGGATGAACAGCCCTGAACAGGGCTTAACAAGCCCTCACACCAAGGTGCGAGTCCTCCTCGAACATCCCATAAAACCCCTGTGTATGTAGGGTAAGTAGATGGTAGGTAAAACCCTGAAAAGCTTACAGTGGCTCAACTTGGGTGGTCCAAGGTTTTTCCCTCTTGTCTTCTTAGTAGCATTGTGTGTGGCCCTGGCTACTATACCTTTCAATCATTCATCAGACCCATGTGACAGGAACAGTGAGTGCTATCTATGCTCTGGGGATGCAGAAGTAGTCTTTGCCTTCAAAAAACTTATGTTCTATAGGGGAAGGGTGGGGGAAGGAATGACAATATGTACACAAATAATTAAGTGCAAAATATATACAAAATACTATGGGAGGGGGCTGGGAATCAGGGAAGTGGTTGAGCTGAGCCTTGCAGGAGGCTAGGAAAGGAGTCTGAGATCAGTAAGGGGAGCACTCCAGACAGGTGGAACAGCCCATGCAAAGGCACTGAGATAGGAAGAGAGTCAATTAAAAACTTCTGTAGAGGGTCTGTGTTTCCTTGGGGAATGGTGGAAGCTCTTGTGGTCCATTGGACAGATCCTTTATTGCTTGGGAGCTAGGAGACTGAATACGTCTAAGAAGGAATTAACACAGAGATTTATTATCAGAGCTGTATAGTGTATCCTTCAGGACCCACTGGAGACAATTGTTGAGCAGTGGGTATCTTTGCCACAGATTAGGATGTGTGTTCACCAGCACTATTCTTTTCCTACAAACCCTGCAAGGGTTCATATAGGTGGTGAGCAGAGTAAGGGAACAGTTACTAGAAATGCATTTGGATTAGCAAGAATCATAATAATAGCTGACATTGTTCTAGCACTTGGAGATTTACCAAGTACTTTACATATATTATTATATTTACACTCCCGACAATCCTGAAGTTAGTACTATAGGTTTTAGCATCTCCAGTTCACCCGTGAGGAAACTGAGGCTCAGACAGGCAGTGAATTCTCTCTCACTGGAGATCTTTAAGCAAAGGGTGGATGACCATTTGTTGGCTATGTAGAAGGCAGATTCTGGTCCAAGTCTGGGTTGAACTTAGCCTTGGAATGTCCCTTCCAACTCTTGAAATTCTGTGATCATGCAGTCTTGTGACTTATCTACAGCTATGTAATGAGTGTCAAGAGACAGGATTCAAAGAGCAGGCCTTTTCTGAAGGCAAGTTCATGACTCTTTTCACTACATGATGCTCTCTATCTGAGCTGTAAGGGAAGCTCTTACAGGTACCTGTGAGAGAGGAGTGAGCTCCTCCCACAGCTGGGGCTCCAGCTTCTGCCAGAACCTACCCCACAATGCCGCTGACTCTTTTCCAAGGTCAGAGGGAGGAAACACAGACTTTCCCTAGTCAGTGTGAGTTAATTTTTACCACATAGTCCTGTGCCATTTTTATTTTTGGCTTTTTGTAGGGGGAAAGGCAGGGCAATTGGGGTTAAGTGACTTGCCCAAGGTCACATGGCTAGTAAGTGTTAAGTGTCTGAGGCCACATTTGAACTCAGATCCTCCTGACTCTAGGGCTGGTGCTCTATTCACTGTGCCATCTAGCCACTCCCTCCTGTACCTTTTTGACTGATCAAACCAAGGTAACATTTATTTGGGGAGACAAATCTTGATCTGCTGGGACTTGATCCTACTGCAAAAAGAGAAGGAAAGCTCAGACTGAATTCAAGCTCCAAACTGGGGTCTCAACACTCTTTGGGTAGACAGAAAAAAGAGGGATGCCTGTGCTAGCATTTTTTTACAAAAATGACATTCAGCCCAGGGCCATCCTCATTCTAAGTTGAGAATTTGTTTAGCATATTGACTCTAGGTTTGATCTCTGATACCTCAGAGATAGGGGCACCTGGGTGGTGCAGCAGATAGAGTACAAGGCCTGGAGTCAGGAAGACTCATCTTCCTGAGTTCAAATCTGTCTTCAGAGACTCCCTAACTGTGTGACCTTGGGCAGGTCACTTAACTGTTTGCCCCAGTTTCCTCATCTGGAAAATGAACTGGAAAAGGAAATGGCAAACCACTCCAGTATCTGTACCAAAAAAAAAAAAAAAACCAAGTGGGGTCACAAAGAGTCCCAGACAACTGAATAACAACAACACCTCGAAGATGCAACAGTTGTTTACCCTGGCAACATGAGAGTGGAATTTATGGGAAGGACTCTGAGCAATCCAGCAGGCCCTGGCTGTTTTCACAGAAGTAGAACCTGAGAGCAAGGGAAACCAATACTGGGTAGACCCACCCCTGCTGGAGATCAGGCCTGGCCAGCTTAGAGATCCTTCTTAGTATGTAACACAATCGGAGATGTTCAATGGGGGCGAGTCCTAACTACAAGAAACTCAGTTTGGGCTACTCACCGTTTAGTAAGTAGTTCAAATAACTCTTCAGTTATTTGCAGGAAGGACTGGTAGATGTTTAGCAACTGGATCTCTGAAAAACAACATACACACAAAACATTTAAAAGTTTAAATCTATAGTATTAACATTTTATCCATCAGTTTCCTAAGCCTAGACAATCAATAAAATAATAAGTCAAGTCCTGATTTATAGAATTTCTTGATTTCTGAAGTATAAAAGATACTGACCCAAAAATTTAACTATCAGTATGTTGGAGCCACCTCTAGCTGGCTGATTATCTGGGATCCTTCACCATCACTTGATACTTGAAGCTTGTAGCTTATGAATTATGCCTAATCAGGGACTGAAATATTCAGCTTGTATTTTCTACCTTTTACTTCAGAATTCCTGTAACAACAGCAGGAGTAACCAGCCTGCCCTGGTTCACATTGTGTCTCAGGTGGCTAGGGAAACCTTACTTGTAAATGACAGAAAGGTCACTAGTCTGATGGTCCTGTGAACCAGACATGGAAGAAGATAGATGATCTAGGTTATGTGATAGATAGAGCCCTGGAGATGGAATTAGAAAAGGCTGAGTTCAAATCTTGCCTCAGACACTAGTTGGGTGACCTTGGGCAAGTCACTTCACTTCTAATTTGCCTCAGTTTCCTCATCTGTAAAATGAGGAACTTGGATTTGATGACTGATAAGGAACCTTCCAGGTCTAAATTTGTGCATTGTCCTTAGTCAGATCCTTTCACCAAGAGCTCCTGAAAAGTCTTTGAGCATCTTGTTGGAAAGAGGTCTTTGCATGCTCTGGTGGGGAGGATAATGTTAGCAAGAAGCATGGGTCAGAGACCAGGAAGAGTGCCTTCAGGAGGAGAGTGGAGCTATGTTGACACATACAGTATTCTGCTCTTTCAAACTCTTGAGTCCTCAGAGGTGATCCTTCTCCACTGAGCTCAGTCCCTGGGAAAAATGACTCAGTAGTGGGCATCTTCAGGACAAACCATGACATTCACCATTTAAAAGGACATCAGATATTCCTCTCTCTGTCTTTGTTTCCTTCCCTCTCTTACTCCCTCTCTCCCTTTCTTTGTCTTTTCCTCCCTCTCCTCCTCCTCCTTCCCTCTCCTCTTTGACTCCCCTCTCTTCCCTTTCCCTTCCCCCTCACAGTGAAAGAAAAGAAATTAATTTGTTCTGTTTTCTTCATTTTAGAAGATGAGCTGACAAAGCCCTATTTGATCATTGATTCTAACTTTCAGGGAAGAAAGAAAAAAAAAAAACCAACCCCACAACAAAAAAAGGAGGAAATTGATCTGAGTTTGAGAGCCAAGAAAAAAAAGCAATTAGGTCATAGCAGGAACTGGGGGTTGTCAACTGATTTGCTGAGCAAAGTGAAGACTGGTTCTGATCTCTGTTACTAGGTGGCCCAGTGGATAGAGCACTGGGCCTGTAGTTAAAAAGATCTGGGCTCAGATGTGGCCTTAGCCACTTACTGTGTTACCCTGGGCAAGTCACTTAACTCTGTCTACCTCAGTTTTCCTCAACTGTAAAAAGACCTGGGTTCAAATGTGGCTTCAGCCCTTACTGTATTTTTCTTCATCTGTAAAAGGGAATAATAGTGACACCTACCTCCCAGGGTTGTTGTGAGGATCAAAATTGATGGGGCTGATGGAGCAATGGGACCCCTAATAAGGGTCCTTGAACTTTCCCATAAAATTCAGCAACCAAGTTGTTGGTGTTCACCTGAGGCATTAAGCCCATCCCAGTCAATAATTCTTTTAACTGCCATTTCGTTATGGCCTTCGTCATCTGCACCTGGCCCACTGGCCTACCCCAGGCTCCTAGCCACTTCTTAATCCCATCCAGATCTTCCCACAGTCTTTCTGTATAAAAATGCCAATCTTGTCCCCATTAAACTGCACAGATTCTTAAAAATCTGGCCCACTTGTATTGGTGTCACAAATACTGTAGACTCACTAGGAATCTTGTCCACCCAACCAGTGTCTTAATCAACTCTCTACTTGGACTGAAATAAGGCTAGGGTGGTCGAATTCTTTTGAGGCAGACCCCCAATTTGTACCCTTGTATTTTGGAGTTGCTAGCACTCCTAGACCACATCAAAATGAGATACTGTTTGAAAAGCCTTAATATACTATCTTGTACATAATAGTTGCTTAATAAATACTCATTCCTTCCCCCTTTTCCTTATCTCCTCAATTTTCTACTCTAAGGGTAAAGAGCCCTGACCTGAGAGTCAGGGGACTTGTATTCTAGAACCTGTGACTGTAGGCAAGACAATTCATTTCTCTGGGTTCTAGGTTTCCTTTTCTTTAAAATGAGGGAATTAGACTAGATGACCTCTAAAATCAATTTGAGTAGCAATAATCTGTGGATCTACTCTTAAATGAAGGAAGAAGAAACCAGGGAAAGAGCACTAGAATTGGAGGCAGAAGACCTGAGTTAGAATCCTGACTCTGACACTAACTACTTGTGAGACCTTGGGCAAGGTATAGCATCTCTGTGCCTGAGTTTTCTATCTATAAAATAAAGAGATCAAACTAGAAAAGTTTTAAGGATCTTTCCAATTCTAAACATTGTGATCCTGCTAGTTAATTAGCAGATTAAAAAAATCTCCCTAATTACACATAAAAACAATTTTAAACATTTGTTTCTTAAAACTTTGAGTTCCAAATTCTTTTCCTCCCTCCCTCACCTCCCCCCTTCCTGAGACAGTAAGCAATTTTATATCAATTCTACATGCATAGTCATGTAAAACATATTTCCATATTAGTCATGTTGTGAAAGAAAACAGACCCAAAAAAAGAGAGAAAGAAAAATAAAGAAAGTAAAAAAGTATGCTTCAATCTTATTCAGATTCGATCAGTTCTTTCTCTTGGGGTGAGTAACGTTTTTCATCATAAGTCCTTAGGAATTGTCTTGGATCATTGTATTGCTGAGAATTTTCATTCACAGCTAATCATTGTACATTGTACATTACACATTGCTGTTATTGTATGCACTGTCCTCTTAGTTCCACCCATTTCACTTTGTATCAGTTTACATAAGCCTTTCAAGGTTTTTCTGAGAGCATCCTGCTCATTATTTCTTATAGCACATCAAAGCATTGCCCAACTGGAACTCACCATTTGGGTCCCCAGTGGAACAGCTACTACTGTTCCTGGATTGTTGTTTGTCCTTTGTTCTTGAAGAGGATCTATGGCATCAGGAAGGTGATGTTTGGATTTTGATGGCTCAGAGTGAGTGTAAACAGCAATTGTTTCTGTTCTGACCAAACAGTTTTCCCTTCCCTCTTTTTTCTCAAGTAGCTAAAAGAAGCCATTTTTTGCCTCATTTCTTACGTAGCCTTAACACTAAATGTGCGTTGCCTCAGACAAACTGAGACCTGGCAAGACCTTCGCTTAAAAAAAGTCAAGGTTTCTGTGGTATCCAGGATCATGTCCAGTCATCCTGATGTATATCTCGCCACTGGACCCAGATGGCTTCAGAAGAGTGAGGCTGTGACTGCACATTCCCACCTCACTGAAATGCAATTCACTTCAAAGTCAAGACATCAGTCTCCTGATGCCACTGGTCCTCTTTAAGAACAAAGGACAGACAACAAACACTGCATCACAATAATATACAACAACTTGATCAGCCATTCCCCAATTGATGGGCATTCTCTGAATTTCCAATTCTTTGGCAGATTTTTCAAGGGCTAGACTTTGGTGTGATGGGATTGACTTATGTCAAGGTATATCAAGGTCTAGACTTATAGTTTGATGGGATAAGGAAGAGAGAACCCAGAGGAGGTACTTTAGACTGGCTCTCCTATCTGTCCCTACATTTTAACCTGACTTTAGATTTGGGTGCCAATTATCTTCCTAATCCATCCTCCCCACAAGTGCTAAGCCCGGGACTCTCTTTCCCACGTTGAATTTGAACTTTGGACTTTCCTACACAGGACTCTCATCCCCTCTTCACATTTTCCGCATTATTTTACATTGTTTCCTCTTAACAGTCTACATTCCAGCCAAAATGACCTACTTTCTGTCTTCCCTCCACAGTAGTCTATCTCTGATCTTTGTACCTTTGTACAGACTGATCCTGGGCTTAAAATACTCTCCTCATCTTTCTTAGAGTTCCTGACTCCATTAAAGGCTCTGCTCAAGTGCCATCTAGGTGAGCTCTTTCCTGATCCTTGCTACACACCTCTGGTTGTTAACATTTTCTGTCTTTGGAAATTATTTTCTATTAATTTATATATTTTGTATTATCTTTGTACATACCATTTCCCTTTAGAAGACTGTAACCAATGAAAACTCATTGAAGGCAGACACCAGTGTCAGGCATTTAATAAATAATTGTTTGTTGAACTGTGTCTTTGCACAGACTCTATCCAAGTTTCAAGGCTAATGGGAAGGCTCCTGGGAACATGACTTTCCTGGCACTAGGCAGGCCAGTTAATAAATTTACTACAAGCCCCTCTGGATTGTTGTTCTATTACCCACCAACAAAGAGCCAGAGGAGGCTTCTGCCAGGGAAGGGGCGTTTGAACATGGGTTAAATTATCCTTTAGGGCAATTTGCTGTTTGCCTGGACATCTGTGGAGGAGTCTCAGTGGCGTGCTGGTAAATGTTTAGCAGCTAGCTCTCTGAAAAAAAAAGTATGCCTATATGTACGTGAGTTCATTGTAAATTTTAGTGCTATAAAAGATGTGTAGCACACGAGTTACAAATAATAAGAAGAAGATTTACAATATTCTTTATTGTAAATGTCACATACTCAACTGATTCTCAAAAAATGCTTTTGTTAACCTGTGGTTGCAGTTCAACTATCATTTGACAAATGGAGCTGCAATTTGATACCTTGATTCTTTCCCCCACGAAAAAATTACTGTCATTAAAGCCAATGTGTGATCTACTATTAAAGTCTTTCGCACTTGCATACAAATTACATTAATTAAACTGAAACCTCTTCTTCCTTCAGCATGCCTAATTGCACTAGTGCTATCTTTTTAGAGTTTTGCATAGTTGCAACATTTGGAAAATTGTTTGGTCTACATAATTGTCCACATGATCCCCCCCAAAATCCTTCAAATGAATTTTGTGTTTTAAAATTTCACTTGAATTCTACAATTTTCTTTCCCCAGATATCTATGGTGAGGTTAGTACTGTATATGGACAAGTCAATGGTTCTAAAAAGGCAAAATCATTAAAAATGCTTTCATCACTGTGTTTGACAATTTAAAATATACCTTTAGATGTTGAATTATATTTTCTAATAATGTCCTCCTAGGAAAGTAATTACATTTATTATTTTTATTAAATAAAGTTTCCTTAAATTTATCTGAAAACTTAATCTTCAGTTTGAGATTCATGCTTTCCAGTACCAATCTTTATATTTTCCAAAGCTCTTATGGTGTGTTTGATTAATTTTTGCACTTTCTGATTGTTAGTTGTTCTTGACTACATTGCAGTTGAAAGTGATGGAAATTCTTCAAGAATGTCAATCATTAAAGCAAGGTCTTGAAAAGAAATTAATGTTAGTTAATCTTTTTGTCAAATCAGAAGAAGGATGAAGAAAATGCATACATCTGTAATACAGGTTATGCATGCCATACAGCAATAGTTCTTAAACTTCCCGATACCCACCTTGGTCCCCCCATTTAACCAATTATAATGACTTCAATTTCCATTTCTTTAGCGTCAGCTTCTATCTCGGTTGGTGTTTTATTAGAATGGTGATAAATTTCAACAAGAGATATTTGATAATGATTAACTTGTTTTAGTTCAGATGTTTAATTGTCAAGTGATAATTGATTTAAGCCATGCCCAATAATCTTGGGAAAAGTTTCTATGAACTGCATATATGTGCCAGACTTTCTTCCCAGCATTGTATTAGCACAACTAGAACAAAATGCAATTAAGTTTGCTTTCAAATATTCATTAATTTAATAATAATTTAAATAATATTTTAAAATTTGTCCACAATAATTTAAAAGTGGACAATCATGTATTAATTAATGCTATAATCAACACTAATTCCTTTAAAGCAATAAGTAATAGAATGGCAATAAGTAATAAGAAAAAACCCCTACTGATTTATCTCCAGTGAGCAGTTCAACTGGAGATAAATCAGTAGGGGTTTTTTCTTCAAAGTGACAGATGCCTCATCAATCATGATGTATCATGACTTTTATATTCTTTTTTATAACCTGGAATATTTTCGTATTGACATGTTTTGATATTTTTTTGCAGTCTTGCATATGTAAACAATTGCCTATATTTACTCTGTGGTTTTTTTTTAGGGCTGCTAGGTGGCGCAGTAGATAGAGTGCTAGGCTTGGAGTCAAAAAGATTCCTCTTCATGAGGAATCTGACCTCAGATACTTACTAGTTGTGTGACCCTGGGCAAGTCACTTTACCCTATTTGCTTCCATCTGTCATTTATCAAAGGAACTGAAGAAGAAAATGGCAAACTTCTCCAGTATCTCTGCCAAGAAAATCTCAAATGAGATCCGAAAGAGTTGGAAACTACTGAAGGACAATTGCATTTTTTCTCTTATAATTCTGTTGCTCCCTTGATATCAGATAAAGGCCTCTATTATGTTTTACTAAACTGTAAACAGTGTTGAAAACTTAGGGTAGCATTAATATTCTTATTACTTAATTTATGCACTAAATTGGAAACCAAGTCATTAGCTGATTTTTAAAAAACAGATCTTCAGTTTCAGAATGAACTGTAGAAACACTGTTTGCTAATTATTTTTTTTTAAGGGAAACTTGCCTAGGAATTTTATTAATGCCATTTGGTGTTACTAAATATGTACTCCATTGCTTAGCCACATGCACATGCTTTTTCGCTATTATTCCTAAATGCTGAACTGTTGAACAGTCCTTACATCCTAATTTATCTTCTTTTATTTCAAGACATTGTTCTGTCCTGTATATTTAAATGTTTGCTTTTTATTCTAAAAATCTGGAAGCACAAGATAATTTTTTCCCCTTTGACAGACATCATCATTTTTCTTCATCAATTGGTTGTTCAAAACATTCAAAATTTGGTTCCATTGGCTTTGATGTGCCACAATGATTTTCCTTCCTATCATTATTTTCTTTGTTTTCACATTCAAATTAAAAAATAAAACTTAATAGATCACTCTGTTTTTGGCATTTTAGGAACAGAAGTTGAAAAATAATTTTGTTACCTTAGTTAAATTCATGATACTTATTTGAATGTGAAATAAAAATATCTGTGAATGATTTCTTTATGTAATTTTAGGAATAACATACATTTTAAATTAATACACACACACAAATATATATATATACACACACACACCTTGTTTTTTAGTTTGTACTTATAACTTCAGTGTCATTTGCTGTTTCTTGCAAAAAACCACTATCAGTTTTAATAATTCCATCAACAATAGTGTCACTAAAACAAACTATAAATACATTGATTTGTATAATTTCAAATAATTTGATTTCTTTCTGATTCAGGAAAAATGTTGCTCGTATTTTTGTTTTTTGGAGGGCAATTTGGGGTTAAGTGACTTGCCCAAGGTCACACGGCTAGCAAATGTTAACGAGTCTGAGTCCAGATTTGAACTCAGGTCCTCCTGACTCCAGGGTAGGTGTTCTATTCACTGCACCACCTAGCCACCCTTGCTCATGTTTTTGATGAAGGAGTATATAGCTCCTACATACATGTTGGTTGATATTTTCATTTATGTTAATGAGTAAGATGAATGTGAAACAGCTTGAACATATGTTGGCACTTCACTCTTTCATCAGTGATCTGAGAGACTGCTTTGTTGAATCAAACAGTAGCTTTAGAATACTAGAAGAATATTTCCACATTTTTTGGGTGCTATTCCCAAGGTAGCAGCTATAGACATGACACACTTTTATGTTTAATCTTCCTTAATGGCAGAAACACTCCCACCAGGACTGATTTTAAGCTACCAACATGATGTCACTGAACACAGAATTGGAAAGAGATACACAGGAGTACAACATTATATAGTGTTTCTACCATATAGATACCATAGTCAGAAATAATCTTTTAGAGCACAGATAATAGTAAAATGTAATGAAATAACTAGAAAGTGATGAGTTCTAGGTGTTTATCACCTTTGCTTTTAATATAATTTATTTAATTTTTAAGTTTATATGATTTAATCTTTAATAATGATTTTGTTTACATTTATAGGCTTTCATGAGCCAGCACCAGAATGCCATTGGAGAGCCTACTCTTCTCCTAAGGTAGGAGGAGGCCTTTCTTGCACCCTTCCCTCCTGAAACTATGTTCAGTGTACTATATAAAATTTTTTTTTTTCATCTGGACACTTAATTGTGATTCTTATAGAAGAAATCAGATATTATATTGCTACATAAATAGAGATTCAACCTATGATTTTACTGCTATAGGAAACTCTCTGATGAGGACACTCCCTCCACTGGTACAAGTTGACACCATTTTTACAACTTCTAGGACCTCTCCTTCAGTTGCTAGTGCCATCTGCTCTAAAGTTACCTTTTATTTACTCTGTATATGTGAGGGAATTGAAGAGATTAGGACAGCAAGTGGTTAATTGTGGGAATTGAGTGAACTACACTGAGTACATCTTGGGACTCAGTTCTGGAGCTAGTTCAGTTCACTTTCTATTCAATTACGTCTCTAGTCCAAATTCTATCTTGTGAGAAAACTTCATTCAATTGTAGGAATTGAGAGAAAACCCTATTTCATTGTTTGAAGCTAGACCTGTATGGCTTGGAAGCTGGACCATCCCTAACTGCTGTTTAGAAACCCTTAACCAAGGACTTGGGTTATGCTGATCAGAAACTCAGTGAGATCCAAAGATTGATGCAAGGTATTTACTCACAATTGTACATCTCAAGCAACTTGTATGTCTTACCTGAAAGCTGACTGTACTGATCAATCAGTTATTGTTCCCAGGTTCTTTTGATTCTTCACAAACACTTGGGGGCAGTGGGATGCCTCTTTTTCTGAACACAGGAAACTGCAACTGTCTTCCCTCCCCTTCCCAACTTGTAAAGTCCCTAATGTTTCATCCAATTGAAAATCAGATTACTTAATGTTGTATTGTTTCCTTTTAATTAATTGGTCTTGATTAATCATTTTTAATGTATAAAAGTTTGCCTCCCCTTGTAATCAAGGTCCATGCCTAAGCTGAACAGTTTTGGTCCTAGTTTTGTTTTGTTTTTTGCAATCGGCATGCATTGCTTAATAAACTGATCTGCTTGGATGACTGAACCTTTGTTTCCTCAGTCATTTCATCTTTCACCACCTCGTATGACTTATATGTGTGTGTGTGTGTATACATATATATATATATATATATATATATATATATATATATATATATTCTTATTTATGTGCATGTTGTCTCCCCCATTAAATTATAAGCATCTTGGGGGCAGGCATTATTTTTTCTTTTTCTTTTTGCCTCCAGTACTTAGCACTCTGCCTGGTATATACACAGTGTGGCCTCATATGGATGCTTATTGATTGTTCATAGAAGACTAGGTCCAGGAGGATCTTGGGACTATTGTAAGGAAAGGTCTTATAAGTGCAAAGCCTTTGAAAATATGAGGTCTCCCTATTCTTAGCATCCTTGTGATTTCACTTACAATTCACTTGTAATGTCAGTTCAACCCCTAAAGCAACTACTTTCAAGACAAAGCAAACCTCTACAAGGCACATTTCCTCAATACAAGGCACATTCCCTTCATATAGGGCTCACTGATGCATGAGTTCAAATACTTGAAAGCTCTGTTTTTGGAAATGTCCTCTATATCCATGTGAATTGTTCTATGTGGTTCTTAGAATGCAGCGTTGTTGCCTAACACACCCTCCACAGGCATATGCCTGCACCTCCATGCACATGGACATTTGCTAGCTATATCCAGGGCCACAGAAAAATATCCATGTGTTTTCATTTCTTCCTCAAAATTGTCCTAGTGCTCTTTGCCCTGATGGCTCCTTGAAGCACACTTGCACTGAGGGATAGACTATAAACTTCTTGGGGGGGGGGGGGGGTTCTATTCAGCAAACATTTAGTAAGCAACCACGTTGTGTCAGATACTGGGGCTACAAAGAGAAAAAAAAGAAAGGTCCACCCCTAATAGAACTTCTATTCTCCTGATGGGAAACATGTGAATACTATGTTAGTACAAAATGTATATGAAGTAACTTCAGGGTGATGGGAAGAATCCTAAGAATTGCTAAAGAAATTCTAACAATTGGAAGACCAAAGATTTCAAACTGTGACAGATGTTAGAGTCCATTAATTCTACCCTCCTCATCTTATATATGAGCAAAATGGGGCACAGACAGTCTAAGAGATTGGCCTTAGGATCACAAACATTTGTTAAATGTTTGTCAAATTGGATTCCACAGCTAATCATGTTCAAGAACAGAAGCCAAGAAAGATGGCATTGTAAAAAGTAGCCAAAAAAATCTTACAGGGCCCCTCAAATAAATGTACATAATGAATTTGGTGAAAGGTGAATTTTGGTGACAGGAAAATTTCAAATTAAAGACAATTGTGATTTTTATCTATTTGTTTATTTCTAACTTCATGGCAAGTAGAGGGCTAGTTTTAGAGTAAAAAAGATGTATTCAAATGAATTTTGTTGTTTTTTTCTAACTCAGCAAAATAATTTTTTGGTCATTTAAATGAGATGGAATATATAAATTAGCTTAGGTAAAATTGTAATTTTTATTATATTGGCCCTGCCTACCCATAAACAATGAATATTTCTCCAATTATTTAAATCTGATTTTATTTGTATAAAAAGTTTTTTTAAAAAATAATTTTGTTTATATAGCTCCTGAGTACCTTTTGACAGGTGTACTCCTAAATATTTTATACTGTTCAGAGTTCTTTTAAATGGGGTAAGCCTTCCCTTTGATGCAGCTTATCTGTGTAACCATAGATTCTAACTTCTCAATGGAGTAGGCAATTCTATTGTTAGAGACAATGTCACAGTTGAGTTGCTGATCTGAATCTGTGGAAGGAATTCCTGCACCAGGAGTTTCTATCACAGGGATGACATCACAGCACCAAATTAACTTTTTTTTAAAAAATGCATTAAGGTCTTTTGTTTATCATTGTTTCTTAATATAATACTTACCAATTTTGCCAAAAAATGAGTAGACAACATGCATGTGTCTGAAGCTGTCCACAATATTCTACGCTTGTTGAGGCATGCTTTATTTTATTGCACTTTACTTTATTGCACTTGACAGATATTGTATTTTTTTATAAATTGAAAGTTTGCAGCAACCCTGCATCAAACAAGTCAATCAGCACCATTTTCCCCAAAGTATATGCTCACATCACGTCTCTGTGTCACATTTTGGTAATTCTCAAAATATTTCAAACTTTATTACTATTACTATATATGTCATGGTGATCTATTATCAGTGATCTCTCATGTTACTATTGTAATTGTTTTCGAGTGCCATGAACCATGGCTAAGACAGTGAATTTAATCCCCAAATATTGTATGTGGTCTGACTGCTCTATGGACTGGCCTTCCTTCCCCTGCCCCTCTCCCGCTCCCTCCCCTCCAGCCTCCCTATTCCTTGAGACAGAAAAATATTGAAATTAGGTCAATTAATTACCCTACAATGGTCTGTAAGTGTTCAAGTGAAAGGAAGAGTCAATCTTCATTGTTGTCTTATTTTAATAAATTGCCACAGCCACCCCAAACTTCAGCAACCACCACCCTGATCAGTTAGCAGCCATCAACATCAAGGCAAGACTAGCAAAAAAATTATAATTCTCTGGAGGCTCAGGTGATGGTTAGCATTTTTCTTCTTCAGCAATGAAGTATTTTTTTTATTAAGGTAGCTTCATTTTTTAGATATATCTATTATGTACTTAATAGATTACAGTATGTGTAAATACAACTTTTATATGCACTGGGAAAACAAAAAATTCATGTGACATTGCTTTATTGAGGTGGTATGGAACCAAACCTGCAGTAACTGAGGTATGCCTATACTTTCCCACTTCTCTTTGGAATGGGGGGAGATATATTTAATTATCTGTTTTCTGGGATAAAGATAGACCACTATAATTACTCAGGGTCTAGCTTTAGTATTTTTTACATTTGGTTACAGTGTTGTGGTTAATGTGTCTATTATACTTCTGGATTTGTTTATTTCACTCTCTGCATCAATTCATATAAACCTTCCCAGGTTTCTTTGAATTCTTCATACTTGTTATTTCTTAAAGCTCAATAATATTCTATTATATTCACATACCACATTTTTGTTCAGCTATTCCTGAACTGATGAGCACTCATTTTGTTTCCAGTTCCTCATTACCTCAAAAAGTGCAATTATGAGTTGTTCTTCAAAAATTGACTGTTTCTTTCTGCTTTGACCTTCTCAAGGTATATATATATAGTCATGGAGTAGCTGAATCAAAGGTTATTCATAGTTTAGTGATTCTTCTTGAATAATCTAAATGGCTTTTCCAGAACTGTGAAACTAACTCACAGCTTTACCAATAATGTATTAGTGTGCCTGCAAATTGTGTTTAATTTTAATCAGCCATAAGGGAAATCATACTGATACCAGAGTCACATCAAAATTTAACATCCTACAGAGTACAGAGAAAGGAAACATCTAAAAAATGTAATTGGTGAAATTCCTCATAACCAATTTTGTTTCTGAAGTAGACCTATTTACCAGGAAAAGGGTGTTCTAATCAATCAACATATATTTATTAAATGCTTATTATATACCAGGCACTGTACCAGGTGCTAGGGTTGTAAATATAAAGAATGAAAAAAAATACAGATGACTAGAATTCTCTGACAAGCATGTTTCCTATTCCCAATTAATAAGTTGGGATCTTGTACCCTTTGATTCAGTGATACTACTACTAAATCTATGTTCTCAAATATATTGAAATTAGGGGGAAAGGGCTCATATGTACAACAATATTTATAGAAGCATTCTTTTCATGTGGTGACAAAGAACTGTAAAGTAAGGGGGTGCCCATTAGTTGGAGAATGACTGAACTAACTATGGTATATAAATGTAATGGAATACCATTGTGCTCTAAGAAATAACAAAAGGTATAGTTTTAGAGAAACCTAGGAAGACTTGTATGAATTGATGCAGAGTAAAGTGAGTAGAACCAGGACAATAATGTCTGCAGTAACAACATTGTAAAGACAAACCACTTTGAAAGATTTAAAAACTCTGACCAACATGCTGACCAACTATGATGAAGATTCATAATGAAACGTGCTATTTACCTACTGACAGAGGATTCTGGATGCAGATTGAGACTTTTTTTTGGACATGGCCAGTGCAAAAATTAGTTGTGCTTGACTTTGTGTATTTATTACAAGGGTTTTGAGTTGTTGTTCATTTGTTAGTTATTGTTCTTTTCCTAGTGGAGGGGGAGGTAGGAAAGAGAGAAAATAGATTTTCATTAATTGGAAAAATAATTAAATTTTAAAATAGAATGGGATTTTGGTTTATGAGTATGTATCCTGTGAATTTGGTTAGTGTGAATCCCTTCAGTAGGTTTTATTAATAATGTTGAAACTCATTATTTCAAAAAACTTTGCAGCTGTCAAGATAAGTTCCTGAATCATAAGGATTTGAAGATGTTTAGCTTGCAGAAGAAGAGATTTAAGGGGACAAGATAGCTATCTTCAAGTGGGGGGGGGGGGGGACTGTCATGTAAAAAAAATATTGCATTTGTTCTATTTGACCCCAGAGGACAGAGGTGGTAGATATGTGTGAAATGACAGAGGGAGAGTTTTCAGCTCAATGTAAGCAAAAACTTCCAAAGAAATTGTAAGGCAGCCTTATGTAACTGGAAAACTGTGGGTTTGGAATCAGGACCAAGGCCTGGCCATAGTGCTGCTACTTCCTACCTGTGTGGCCTTAGGCAAAGTATCTCACTTCTCTGGGCTTCTTACATTTTCCCAACACTAAAGTGAGGAGGCTGGATTGGGTTGCCTCGATGTTCCTTCCAAGTTCCAGACCCAAGGCGTCCAAATGGTTCAAGACTACAGTGGGCTGTCTCTGGAGTAATGAAAACTGACATGAATACACACACACTGTATATATACTATATATGCATATAGCACACACATTACACATGTAATTACACATGTGTGTGCTACACATTACAATGCATATTATTTATGTATACATACATATATGTACACACATGCATATATACACATATGTGTATATATATATTATACACATATACACATATAGCTTCAAAGTAACAATTTTGAGGCAGGAACTATTATTATTATTATAATCTCTATTTTATAAATTAGAAAACTGAGTAGGTAGTAAGTTTTCCATCACTGAAGATCTATCAGGGATAGCTAGGTATTGTAGTGGGGTGGAACATTAGACTTCGAATCAGGAAGACCTTATTTCAGATCTGCCTCAGACATTTACTGTGTGATCTTGGGTAAATCATAACTCTTCTTTGCCTCAGTTTTCTCATCTAATTAACATGGGGATAGCAACATCTACCTCCCAGGATTGCTATGAGAATCAAATGAGAAAATGTTTGTAAAGTGCTCTCATATGTGTGTGTGTATATGTATATGTATATCTACACATATATGTATCATGTATACACACATATATATTTATGTCTGCTATTAGTTAATGTTATTCAAGGGGAAGCTGGATGATGCCTTACTGATGATGTGTCAAGGGGATTCCTGTTCATCTGTGGTTCAGACTAGATGAGTTTTGAGGTCCCTTCCATTTCCTGACATTTCCCACAGCTAAAATAAGGATGTAAGAATGTGTATAATCTGTGGGTGGGTGAGATTGAGTAGGTAGATAGGAGTGAAAAGATTTTGATTAGAAGGAAGAGTTTTGTGTTTAGGAGGTCAGGTGAGAGTTCAAGAAAGATTAGGTAGATGAAAAGTGAGTAGCAGTCAGTGAAGCAACCAGAAGAGTCTTTTTGTAGGTTAGTAGTAGAGTCCTGACTCTCTCTGACCCCATTTGGGCTTTTCTTGGCAAAGATACTGGAGTGGTTTGCCATTTCCTTCCCTGCTTCATTTGACAGATGAGGAAAACAGGGTTAAGTGAATTGCACAGGGTCACACAGCTTGCAAGTATCTTGAGGTCAGATTTGAACTCAGGAAGATGAGTCTTCTTGACTCTGGGCCCTGCACTCTATCCACTGTGCCAAACAAAACAATATACAATTAAATGCTAAAGTGGTTTGGGGCAGTAGCACTTAGCCAGTAGTATAGTTATAACTAAGGTGGGGATGTGGAGCCTTCACTAGGGCACAGATTTAGTGGGAGCAGGGTGTGTGATATTTTTCCTCCTCATAATGTTGTGGAGCCTACTATCCCCAGGTCCATATCAAGCTCTCACATGTCACAAGCTGACATGGTGAGAAGTGACCCTATTATCTCAGCTAAGCATGGACTGCCCCCTTTGGTGGCCTGTTTCCCTTCCCCAGGGTCCCCCAGGCAGCCCTAAAATCTGCAGTACTCTCCAGGGAGCAGACTGCCATCAGTCTGACCCAAAAACTGTCCCTCTTCTACCCCACCCCCAAATGGTTTTTTGCTTCAGATGACAGAATTCCTTCTGATGACTCTATACAATAGGATTTAACCTATTAAGACTCTTCCTCTCCCTGAATCTGACCATCCCATTTATTAAGCAGTAATTCCCTCCCCAGTCCTTTTTTTCAGCCCACTAAATGCTAAAGTAGTTTTGTGCAGTGGCACTTAGTGGGTAGCAGATCTATAACTAGGGTGAGGAGATGGGGCCTTGATGGTGGGGGCAGGGTGTTTATGTTTATGTAGGATACTACATTTCTTACATTCTCTCCACCTCTCTCCCCAAAGACATCCCAATTTCTATTTTCCATCATACTCAGTTTGGAACCCAAAAGGAAGGCAGCAAAGGGAAGATCCCTGTTACTGTCAGTGGAGAGTCAGAGTCTAATCAGGGAGGCTCCCACGTGACTCAGGTAGGTTGGAAAGCCCCAGAAGGGCAGGGATAGCCACCAGCTGGTAGGCGATTGTCCATCTGTCTGCTGGGGCTTTTTCCTGAGTTTCAGGTTTTTAAATCCTTGCCATATACTAAATCAGGATAATGCTGGGATTAATGGGCTGGTTGTAAAAAACCAAAACCAAAACCCCAAACCTTGGGCTCCTTGGGAAAAGCAGAGCCTCAAATACCTTACTATCACTGTTACTATTTAACTACGAAGGGAAGAAAACATTACATCATCCAAACAAGCCCTAGTAGGCTGAACATTCCCTAAGAGCAGGACTCTTTTGCAGGAGCTTAGCTCTCCTGAGTATCTCTAACAGCACAAAATCTTTTCCCATAAATTAACTTTGAAGACTTAGAGCCTCTGAGGTCATTAGGTTGCAGCCCAGATACGGAGATCATGCCACTTTGGGAAATGTTGGTTGGTAGGAGATATGTCCCTGGAGCTTTGGCTGCCTCTGAATAGTATTCTCTTTCTCTGCTACAATTTTCCATTTTTTACTGCTATCAATGCACAATACAATATGCATGAGGGCCATGTGGACAGTGGCTAATGAAATTGTAACAACAGGTCTGTTAGCTTTCTGCAAAATGCAATGCAAGTTAATTGGTTCTGTCTGCATATTTATTACAAAGTCATAGTTCCCAGATTCCAGTATGGTGGCTTGCTAGAACCCTTTTAAGCATGTATTGTATTGTTTCATGGCTAAGAACTAAACTGTTTTGTTTTTAAAGAAAATCCTCACTAAATTGTACAAATGTATCCATTATAGAAGAAAAATAGATGCAATGTGTTCAATGGTTGGAAAATGGCTGAAAGAATTCTCATGTATCTCCTGGCTGGGTCGAGCTAATATAATAAAAATGACAATTTTACTGAAATTAAATTATATATTTAGTGCTATACCAATCAGTCTACCCAAAAATTATTTTATAGAACTAGAAAGAATAGTAACAAAATTCATTTG